>LR812528.1:32939100-33539146 GCA_903798195.1 Danio kyathit | reverse complement strand
TGTACACGTTTGTACTTAAATAGTACATATTGGTACCTCAAAAGTATATATTAGTACCTAATAAATTTAAGAGGAACACTTTTGTACTTTTAAGATACTTATTTGTACCCTTGAGGTATTAATATGGACCTTTTAGGTACAAATCTGTACCTAAAAGTATCTGTAACTGTATCTGTAAAAGGTACCACCCCAGTGACAGCTCGCGTACCTTTATAACTGAGAGTGTACAGTAAAGTACAGTGTAAATGTTGGCAGTCTGCTACAACAAGAACAAGCTCTGAGCGAGTAGGGTAGTACTGCATCATGATCTAAACATAGACTTGATACGCACTCTTTACCTCATTTAAACCTTAGAAGGTAAAAGATATGGACGTGGTATCCGTGACGCCACCTATAGGTTTCTGAGAGTGCAAATGAAGCTACAAGTAGGCGTGGCCAACCGTCGCCCTTTTGTTTGTCCGTCATTGCACCGACAAAAGGGCATAGAGGTGGAGCGTGAGTGGAGCTACAGATGCCTGCTAGAATTTTGCTTAGAATTTTGCTTTTCTTTGGGAGAAAGGCTTAATACTTCATTACCTGCGAGTCGTTTGTATTCTGACCACATGGGCTTGGTTGTATACTATATCAATAAAGTGTTGTGTTTGGTCTTTTAAAAACACTGTTGTAATGCATCGAACCACTAAGCAATGTTTTTATGACATTTTTCTACAGGAGGAAAGCGCAAATTACTTCCGATACTTAGTACTACATGGTCTGTGTTAGAAAACACAAGGTTATTTATGATATCCAGGCATAACACTGTATGACAACGTTGTAGACAACTGTTCTATAGCCTACATCTAATCAATCTGTCAGATTCTGAAGTGCATTACAGTTCTAAAGAAAATTATAAATGATATAAATGATAAATTATCTTAAATAAAACAAATTAATTTATAGATATGGTATATAAGTTATATAAGTATATAAGAATTTCACAACTTGAATGGTTTGTGAGCACAATTAAGTGCTCACAGCATGTCATACAGTATATCTGATATATGATCTGGTAATAATTCCAAAAGGCAACTGACTGTGTAAAGCAACATAAAACAAAACAAAAATATGATGTATATGCCAAGTTCAAAGGCTCAAGACAGCGAGCAGCTCAAGTGGCCACACCCTTAATTATGCAGACTTAATATAACTTAATAAAAACAAAACGGATGAGTTATAAAATTCACCTCCTCACAGTTGTCATGAAGGGTAATATTAGCTATATGCACCAAAACCTTCTTTTGTACCAGGCTGTAAACATGTTTTAATCAGCTGTAAAATTGGCCAATTTAGCATTGCAGTCAGTGAACATCTGGACTTCCTGGAGCCAGCCCCCAAAGGCCAGTCAATGAATTGCAGTTTCAGTTACTTCCGTATTGGCTTCACGAGGGAGAGCACGATGTTGCTGCTTGATTAAAACATCCTTTTTTTCTTGTTTTTTTTTATCTTGTTTTGTTTGCTTTTTTATGGAACGGGTTGATAGGAGGGAGAATAGGGTGTAAAATGTTTGCTGTCGCTACAAGATTATTATTCTGTAACTGTGTAATCTGTTGTGATATACAAACTGAAAGTAATAAATATATTGTGCAAAAAAAAGGTTTAAATGACATATAATAAATGTAAAATGTGTCCCCAGAAGTGTCCTACACTGCAAAAATGGTTGAATCAGATAAAAAAAAAAAAGTTGAATCAGATTAACTTTACAAGTTCTAGTTAAAGTACAACTTTACAACTTCAACTTACATTAGTTAAACAGACGTTAAACATAAAATTTTGACTTTAAAAAAATCCTGATTAACTTAATAAAATTGGTTCTAGTAACCAAAAAACATATGTTGTCATGACTTTTTGATTGTATAATTTGTTTTTACATTGTAGCGTAATATCGGTATTGACTGATAATTTATTATTGGTCTATACTGTATATTATGAATAATATCCGCCTGTTGATACACTTCAGATGCATGCTGCAGGTTAAAACAAATACAGAAACATTTTTAATCAATCATATTTTTTGTGACAAGACAGAAGTTATTGCATAGTAGATTATGACTTAGGTTTATATTTGTTTGTTTTTTAAGTAATATTTATAGAAAAATGTACTAGATTGTACTAAATGTACTCCATAGAAATTCAATGTTACTATTAAATTATTGGGTAAAATAGTCTAGGTTTTATTTAACTGAATTTATTTTTGTCGCATTACTGTAAGTTTGTTGTGCTATATATTTACTTATATTTTCATGTTATTACAGTTGAAGTCATAATTATTATCCTCCCTTTGATTTTTTTTTCTTCTTTTTTAAATATTTCCCAAATTATGTTTAACAGGAAAAGGACATTTTCACAGTATGTCTGATAATATTTTTTCTTCAGGAGAAAGTCTTATTTGTTTTATTTCGACTAAAATAAAAGCAATTTTAAATTTTTTAAAATCCATTTTAGGGTCAAAATTATTAGCCCCTTTAAGCTATATATTTTTCTCTATTGTCTACAGAACAAACCATTTTATACAATTTGTACAACTTGCCTAATTACCCTAACCTGCCTAGTTAACCTAATAAACCTAGTTAAGCCTTTAAATGTCACTTTAAGCTGTATAGAAGTTTCTTAGTGAAATATTATTTACTGTCATCATGGCAAAGATAAAATAAATCAGTTATTAGAAATGTGTTATTAAAACTGTTATGTGTTGAAAAAATCTTCTCTCCGTTAAACAGAAATCGGAGGGGAAAAATAAACAGGCGGGCTAATAATTCAGGGGGGCTTATAATTCTGATTTCAACTGTATATAATTCAATTTCCAATACATTTACATTTGTTGTTCAATTTAAGGATTGGATTTTAAGCTTTAAGTATAGAAACAGGTACCATTTTGAAAGTACTGATGTGGCACTGCTATTGTAACGAACCCAACCCTAAAACTCACACTGGAATGAATAATTCACTGAAAACCTGCGAGTCTCTGTTCTCTCTGCCATCTCTGATGCAATCAGTTTGGTTTTCTTAGCATTTGGGCTGTTTTGAACTGATGCATTGTATTACCTAACTAGATCAGTGAAATGAAATTTTTAGCAGGTTTAAATTATCCTATCACAAACCGAGAAGTCAAATCTGTTTGAGAGATTAAACTAGAAATTCCATCTATCATGGTTGCAGGTGCTTGCGCCATTGCTGATGCTCAGTATAACAAGCTCTTTACTCCCAAGGTCATCTAATTGTATGACGTACATTATGTCAATGATGCAATTTTATATCCTGTTTCAACAGGTTTACATTGGCTGCTTCCAAATGCAAAGGCAGTCTCACTTCTATAGCATATCAGGCAATGAGTTTCTAGGTAGTGTTTGTGCATTTTAATTACTATATTACTACAGGCCTGTAGCCAGTGGGGGTTTGGGTAGTTCGAAAAACCCACCCCCCTTCTGACAAAGTCCAGAATTTGGCCCCTATATGAGCTCATTTGTCCCATTATTGACAGTATGCCATCATAAACTGTGAAAAAACCAACAGAAGAAGGCTTTAAGACAAATTTAATTATTAATTATTTTTTAAATGGGCAAATTCTGACTGAGGAAATGGGCTGGCCAGTTTGATATTTGCCTATAGGCTACAGTTTTTAATTTAAAACATATTTCTAACATTCTAATCTCATTACATTATTAATAAAACTGTAATAGCTTACAGTTTAAATGCACATTTGCAAATAAACATAATTTTTTGTAAACATAAAATAGTATGGTAAGGACTTTGACAAAAATATAGGAAGTATTTTTGGTGCATTAAAAAGTGTAGTAATGATAACCCTCTAACAAGCTAATCCAGCAAAAAAATGTGCTGAAAATGTCACTAAAATGCAGTATTTGCATCTCATAATTTAATAGCAAATTAAAGAATTTTTGAGAGAAAAAAAAATTGTACTATATTATATTATTTTGCTGCTTGTTCAAACTACTTATTTAAAAATGAGCTGAAACAATACAATTCTGTAGATGTTTTGGGGATACTTAATTGTTTTATGTTCAATTTATTAAAATTAGTTATGTTTACTTAATGGATTTGTGTGCTGTGTAACCCTGCATTTTTTACAGTGTACCTGTATTTGCGTTAGCTTGGTCATGCTTTGCTTCCTGCTTAAAAAAACAGATGCTTTTTTTAATTTCATTATAAGAGTCCCATATATATACTATGTTTAATACAAGCTTAAATAGACTTCAGAATTAGGAAAAAATATATGTAGTTGTTCTAATCCTTCAAGAAAATGTGGTCAATCTAACGAAGCCAGGGGTGTGCAAATTAATGATCCTGTGTGGGTGGTCAAAGTCTGTGTTTTGTTCCGATTGGCCTGTTTTTCACCAGGATTTCACACAAATAAGGGAAACAATAGACACTTTTTCATTTCAGCAGCGGAAGGTATAGTTGGCTAAACTTAGAGAGCAGCAAATAGGAGAGCAGTGCATTCTAATTTGCACAAATAATAACAACATAAAAAAAAAAATTAATCCAAAAAAGGTCAAGAAAATAGTGTGAGACTGATAACGGCAGCCAAAAGATGATATAATAAAAAAGTATAGTTTTATAAATGTATATTTAAATACATTGCTGCTTGATAAAATGTGGAAAATGTTGGTCAAAACTGTATATTTACACAAAATTACATTTTTCAGATATTATATTTGAGGTATTTTAGCTCTGTCAGAATTGCACAGCTTTGTGTTATTTCATAGGCAATGAAGAAATCTACAGTATGCTGTCTTCAAATATTGATGAAATACAGTAGGTGCATCTCAGCACACTTAGGATGCAACATGATCATTGGACTGGGATGTGCCTTGTTGCTCTTTTGAGTCTGTGTAGTGCCCGCAGAGTCATCATTTTTCAGCTTTTGGATGCACAACTTATAAAACAGTTTTATATGCTGGAGAGCTCAGGCACTCTCACTGTGTGTGATGATACACACCTGCCGAAGCCATGTATTAAATATTTACTGTATATATATCCTGCTTGCTTCAAGACTTAAAATAGTCATGAAAAATTTAAAACAATAATAAAATAAAATATTTGTTGCAGAATGCTGAACAGATCATCATATTTATTATTGATTCAGTTTATTTAGATTTAGGTTTAGGTTTAATGAATATTTTACTGGAGCACTGACTACCTGCCTTTGCAGATGGAGAGAAACAAATCCAGAAAAGCATAAACCTAATATATGTCGCAAAATGAAGTTTCATTAAGCTCATCATGTTTAATGCTGTAAAGTAAAGAATAAATAAGTAAATAAAAATTCACCTCTAATGCTCAAGGAAACGCTACGGCTATTATCACCAGTCTAACTGGGATATTAAAAACACCCACGTGTGCTGGCTAATAAGATGTTAATGAGTCTATTAAACGTTGCACATAATGTTTATAAATGATGCTATATTTAAATCTACATATTTTGGGAATTAATTAATTCCTAAACACAGAGTTTGTTCAACGTGATTATTCAAACATGGATTTTTCCTCATTTGGATTGCTTTCCAAATACTCAAAAACAAAAACAATTTGGTCCTTTGGAATCTAGCAATCCAATATCTTTACTTTAATGAATCCCAGATTGAACTGCTAGCACTAATGAATTGCTTGCTTTTAACTTTAATAAATGCTCTTCAGTGAGAAAAGGAAAGCAATATTACGAAGGAAAACTACAATCGATATCCAGCATGTAGCAAAACTAACAACCATACAGTTATGTCTTTTGAATCATGCTGGCTGTCTGAGTTGGCATGGGAAATTTGGGATAGATCCATATGAATATATTTATTGAATATGGACATAGTCGTTTCATTATGCAGCTGACATCGGGGACTTTCATCCTGTGATGTGCACTTGAAAATATTAATATTACTTACGCAAGAGCCAAACTTGCTCCCCTTTTCGTCCAATTAGCCTCGTGTTCTGTGCCAGTGGTTAACAAGTGCAATGCTGCAATGTCATTGAATCTGAGGATATTACCTCAATTAAGTCCTTAAAAGTCTGCCAGAAACAAAAACAAGCTATATTTGGAGAGGTTTGTCACAAATTCTGGAAGTTCAAAAATAAAAGAGTATGACAAAAATCTCAAATGAAGTCAGAATTTAGTCCAGATAACAGCAAAAAAAAAAAAGATGGCTGTTACGGCCCAAAATCCAAAACTGGCTGTATTAATGAAATCAGGATTTGAGCTGAACATATGAAAGATACAGACGCTTGAATATGACAGATTGATGTCCCTGTCAATGTATTTGGAATCTGATTAAATAAACCTTACACTCTTAGAAATAAAGGTACAGGAGCTGTCACTGGGGCAGTACCTTTTCAAAAGATACATATTTGTACCTGAAGGGTCCATAATGGTACCTCAAAGGTACTTTTTAGATACATTTAGGCATTAATATGCACCCTTGAGGTACCACTGTGGACTCTTTGGGTACAAATATGTATCTTTTGAAAAGGTACTGCCCCAGTGACAGCTCCTGTACCTTTATTTCTGAGATTGTACAAAAAGAGACAAAACAATTTAACAAATAACTGTAGACAGGTAGGGCAGCTAAACAAAACAGTTCCCTGACTTTAGCTGCTCTTCCAGGAGAGATCTTACCTAGCTCACGTGAAAAAGAATAAAAACAGGTGAGTCTTCTGGGTCACTGCTTCCCTTGCTGAACTAAATAAATAACAAAACGTGACTATAAAAAAATAATATCCACTACCTGCTACTAAAATAAACAAACGAAGCAAAATAGTTAACACATTACGAATACTAAAGGTGCAAAAGTTAACTAAAACATAGCGAGAGAGAGAGACAAGCCATTCCCTAGCTCCACCTAAAACTAGACAAGTGCAGAAACAAAGCACACAACCCTACCAAAAACAAAAAATACTACAGACCCACGTAACATTGGCACTGGAAATTAACTGGTCAAACTCTATTCTAATGCCAAACAGAAGTGATATCCTCAACAGAACAACAGAAAAATAAAACATATTTATATCTCATTTGTTAAGTATGAAGTAACAAGTACTTTTTTTGGTTTCAATCTACTTATTTTCATTGAGAAAACCATCTCAGCATCCATTTATCAAACATTTAAGCTAATATTTGCAAAACTTGTGGTTTGAAACAGTGTGTGACTCTAGGCTTATGTAGTTCCAGACAATATTTTAAAGACTCATAATAAATAACTCTCCAGCCTTCGGAGATTTCGCTAATGAGATAAAAGTTATTATAATACAACACCAGTGTATGTTGTTTGCTTTTGTCATCTGATAGAGAGCTTGACCCAAAACCTGTGAAGCAGATACTTTACAGATTTATAGTTATTACCACTTTAAAATATGACTTCCAAAATAGATTTTTTTTTCCAACAATGCAATAAAAGTACTATATTTAGTTTCCCAAAAACATTATTTTTGTAAAAATCCATTTATGTGAAAATTTATTTAAAGGGCATCTATGATGAAAATCATCTTTTGTAAGCTGTTTGGACAGAACTGTGTGTAGTGGTGTGTCCACAGTCATAACGGGGTGATATAAAGATAATTAGTCTCTTTTTGCTGTCTTCAAATATTGATGGAATACAGTAGGTGCATCTCAGCACACATAGGATGCAACACGATCATTGGACTGGGATGTGCCTTGTTGCTCTTTTGCGTCTGTGTAGGGCCCGCAGAGTCATCATTTTTCAGCTTTTCAGATATAAAGACAATCAGTCTCTTTTTTACATTTCCTAACGTTTAAATAGGATACAAATCCCTCTCATTTTGAGGCCCACCGCAACGTGACATAGGAGTGCGGTTTTTCCAGCCCACCAAAAAGATTGGCAGCCGTGTATTAACATGTCACCTTATTAACACGTATAATCATATCAACAAGGCAGGACATGGGCAAAGCAACCGAGATTAAAAGATCTGTTCAGCTCTCTGTGATCATCAATCATCATCAAATGTGATCAAGACATTTTTCAATTTTTCAAAGTTTTTCAAGTTTAAAATGTTAATAAAACAGTGCATGTTTGTAATGAATTACAGCGATTTTATCACCACAGCCACGTGTCAGTTCAATTATAAAAGAAGACGATTCAATTCTGGTTTAAATTAGGTTTATTTTGTACATTAACTGAACGGATATCCATACAGCAGTGGATATTAACGTGTATCCTGTCACATTTGCATGCAAAAACAATGCAAAGTTGTTGTGTGTGCATGAACTTTGTAACGACACTGTGTGTGACTCATCATTCTCATCGACTCATTAACTCCACAACAAATACATCAAATAACCATTGGGAAAGTTCTTACTGTAGTATTTTCTCACAAACGTTACGTGAGATCTGCTTCCTTCATGTCTGTCACTGTGCTGTTTATCTGACGCTGCCAAGGTGGAGATTTAGGCAGACTCTGACAGGCACGTGAGAATGGTGGGCGGGGAAAACTAGCATTAAAGGCACACGCAACAAAAACAGCTACATTTTGTTTAGAGCAGAAAATCCAATATTCTGAAAGGTACATATAATAAATAATCTGATGGGGGTTTTGAGCTGAAACTTTACAGACACATTCTGGAGACACAAAAGACTTATCTTAAATCTTGAAAAAGGGGTGAAATAGGTGCCCTTTAAAAATCTAAAGAACGATTTCTACGATAAAGAAACTTTTGTGCAATTGAAATTTTCCGAGGTTGTTAAAGGTTCAACATGGAATCATCAATTCCAATACAGAACCTTTCGTCTGAGGAGTGCAGTCATGTGCAACTCACAGCTCAGGTGATTGGCTGTCAAAAATGAATGCGAACACTAACAGTTTTCACACCTGGCTTATTTGAAGTGTTTGTTTTCTCCTTTATTTTAGCTTGTTTATAATACCAAACAATCCGTATGAGATCGCCTGAATAAGGTGATCTAAGCCTGCTTGAAAGTGGTCTCTAATGCTTATGGTTGAAGAGTCTGACCCAGATCATCATCAAACCAGGGTTTATCACAATGAACACTGCATGAACAGCAGCAGTGTTTGTTTTGCTAATGCCCCTCAAAATGAATTGTGAGTTAAACTAGAACTAAATGAAAATTTGGTGAGGCAAGCATATTGCAGAACAGCTATCCAAAACATATAAAAATATTAACAAAGCCTTCATTACTGCTCCAAATGATAAATTAGTACGGTGACAGCTACAAAGAAAGCCATGATAAGCCCACAAAGCTGTCTGATATAATCGGGGTGCCCAGAACATAAACAAGTGCACTCTAACCAATGAGATGTAAGTTTAACTCACACACAGCTTGTATTAGCAAATTTTGGTCCGATTAGAAATGCTGTCATGTAAAAGGAACTAAACCAAGATGAGATTGTAACAATGTTTCAGGTTTAATATGTGTTTCGGAACAAAGTAAAATAACCTACATGTTTATATTGTGCAGTCAACTTCCAGCGATGATCACGTGGGGAAGAAGCAATGGTGTTTTATCATATTAAATACATGTTAGTGTTTGTTATAATGCTGCTCTTTGCAGTAACACATGACTTATTATAAAATAAATTTTCTATAAAATCAAACTAGATATGCTTATTAAAAACATTTAGAATAACGTAAGTACATTTGTTCATTCATTTTCCTCTGACTTAGTCCCTTCCCAGCAGGCACACAACATCATAAGACATTAATATTAGGTTAGATTTAGGTCATGATGTCAGGTGACCAAAATTCAATGTCTAGCCAGTGTCTAAGGACAACGTTATTTTGACGTCCAATAAGGACGTCAAATTACGTTGATATTTGGTTGATTTAAGGTTGTGTTAGAAAGTGACCAAAATCCAACGTCTAATAGACGTCATGGTGGTAACGTCAACACAACGTCAAGGTGTAACATGATTAGACATTGATGTTTGGTTGATACTTAGTTGATTTTAGGTTGATTTTATGTTGAACGTTGGACATTACCATCGTCCTGATGTTGGATTCTGATGTCAACCCAATTTTCATTTACAAACAAAATACAACGTCCACATGACGTTGGGGTATGTTGGGATATAACATCAATATGACGTCATGTTGACGCCCTGTGCCTGCAGGTTTATTTATCAAGGGTCACCACAGCGGAGTGAACTGCCAACTATTCCGGCATATGTTTTACGCAGCGGATGCCCTTCCAGATGCAACCCAGAACTGAGAAACACCCATACACTTCCACATTCACACACACACACACACACACACACACACACACACACACACACACACACACACACACACACACACACACACACACACACACACACACACACACACACACACACACACACACACTCATACATTACGGGCAATTTAGTTCATCTAATTCACCTATAGCACATGTCTTTGGACTGTGGGGGAAACTGAAGCACCCGGACGAACCCATGCGAACACAAGGAGAACATGCAAAGTCAATGCAAGTACATAAGTCAGCAAAATATATAACCCTGTTCTAGTGTTTTTTTTTGGACACTAAATATAGACGTGTATACACAATATATACATATAGACAACCTAAAAAAAAACGTTTTATTACTACAAAAATCTAAATATAGGTTTTTAAACCTAAATATACAAAACAAAGACGGTTTTATTTAAAGGGAACATTCTTTTTTAATTCAGCTAAGAGTGTTCTTTCAGACACTTCTTCATGTGATACACATTTGGTTGGTAGTTGAACAAAGGAATGTAGAGAAATGTGAAGAAATGTGCATAAGCTTGAGTTTTTAGTCTCCAGTGTTCACAATAGAACAAAAAGTGCAGTGTGACCAGTTCTGTTCAGTTGAGGATATTTTATTTAAGTAAAGTTCTAGTCACATAAACTCTAAAGATAACTATAATGACAGCTATATTAGCATCTGGTTTCGATCATTCTTGTCCTCTTTAAAGTTAATGTGCAAAAACTTTGTTACTAAAACATGTTTATTAATTGTTTATGATAACTGCAGTTTTATTGTCTGTCACTTTAAATATTAAATTTTTTAAATTGTGCAGTGATATCACAGAAGAAACATTTTTGTTTCCTTGAAGAACCTCTTTTTTTGTTTATAAAAAACATTATTTTCTTATGTGTGATGAACAAAGAACTTTTAATGATCAAGAAAGTTTTTACTTTAAAAAATGTTAGAAACTAAAAGGTTCTTCATAAAAATATTAATGCCACTAAAGAGCTAATAAAGAAGAGTGTTTTGAAATATTTTTCTTGAAAGTGTATCAGGGCCATTTTATCAAGAAACTGCAACAATTAAATTTCTTAGCAAAATTCAGCTGTCAAATTTAAACTCCACTAAAAGGAGCTGCCAGTCTCTAAATTAGCATCGCATTCCACATGCTTTGCAGCTGTGGTTGTGCTTTTTCTTTTTTTTTTTTTTGCAAGTAGACATTACTGTAGAAGATTTTCTGAAGAAGTTGTTTCTTTTTTTGTTTCAAGGCGCACTTAAAAGCACTTCAGTCAATGCGACACCATCAAGTATGCGGTGAGAGCTTTAATGCAGTGGGGCCAACACACAGCTGTGAGCAGATGTCTTATTCTCGCTCACATCACAGCTCGGCTCACTTCTAAACTTGGACGCTTTAAATAGTGACATGCGGAGAAATAGAAAAGACTGATTCTTTGATAAGGACTTCACACTGCAGCATCAGTCATTTACAAGCTCTAAATGTGGATTAGCACATTATAGCATTGCTAACATTGGTGTAATTTTCCATTAGCCTTTAATTGTTCTTTAATTGCTCATTCAACACATTCTCACTCCCGATACTTCAGATGCTCGGTTAGGAGGACCTCTTCGCTTTATTCTTTGATGCTAAGGGACCAACTATGGTGTCATTTAAAATGCATGGAGTCCTCCGTTGCTTCAAATGAGAAATGTTTGGCATCAATATGCTGACACAAAAGGAACTGGAGATTTTATAGGTATGATTAAATGACATTGGGTAATATTTTTGCTGTTACTGGGATGTGAGATTTTCTAAAGTAAACAGTCATAACTATTTTACGAGCACGTAACCCAGCTCCTAGCACTAAACCCAACCATTTGTTAATAAAAAAACAATATATAGTAGGCAGATACAATTACAGTCACAGTTTATTGAAAAGATATAAATATATACCAATCTCTTCCAAGAATTGACACAATGTTGTCTGTGATAAATTCAAACATTACCGCCAATGTTCTATCTATCTATTTTTTATGATATAAGCCTTTTGCAGATGAGTCACCTTATTTTAACCCTAACCTAATAGTATAATAATCCTCCAGTGACTGGCAGTTGACTAGTAAAGTTACTTATAAGTAGGCCCACACGGAATCTGCGTGTGCAGAATTCTGCAGATTTTCCGCAGAATTCCGCAGATTTTTAGCCCATCATTAATTCTGTTTATTTACTTCAATAAATGTGTGTAAATCTGAATTTATTCCATTTTTAAATTACACATATTTCACATATTAAGGTTTTAGTTATGAGACTCCCAAAATAATTCTGCAGAAATCTGCAGATTTTTACCAAAATTCTCCGCAGAAATTGCAAAAAACGTCCGCAGATTCCGTCTGGCCCTACTTATAAGCAAAGGAATGTTTAAAAAGAGCATCAGTAAAAAGTATACCTTTAAAGAAGTGGTCCTGAGTGTAATTCAAAGCAATGTGTGCTCATGCTTCATTTGTAAACAATCATGTTATTTTTTCATATATCTTACTTTGATTATATACAGCTGCTCAGCTAACATGAAAACGACTGTCATATTTGATAGTTCCTCCTAAAGCCTGCCCTCAAGAGGCTCTGATTGGTCAGCTAACATAATGTTCTGTGATTCAAGGATCAACTCCACGTCACCAGGAAACGTGTCACGCCTCTAATGTGTAAATACTGTCAGTCAGTGTAGCTGTGTGTATATATATATATATATATATATATATATATATATATATACACACACATGTATATTTGGGTTTTAAGCATGTGTAAGCAATATAAAACGTTCACATATCTTTTGTGAGTTCGCTATTTGAGATGTAGAACGCACTGAAAGCGGCCGCATAGAGAGTCACAGCAGAGCTGGTGAAGATTGTGGGTGTTTACAGGAGTTTGATGGATAAATATGAATTTGTAGCTAAAGTGTTAACATACCAAAAAGCATTTCCCATTGTTTACATCCTTGTTTACATCCTCGCTACAACATACCATTGATGTTAGAAACTATGCATGTAATAGATCAATTGTAACAAATAAAAATACTTACAGGTTGTAGCTCAAAATCCACAGCTTCTTTTTTTATTCTGTTTGGAGCTGCTCCTTTGAGGAGTTTTTGGTTGAATCCAGCACTGAACTGGAACAGATTCTGGAAGCTATCTTTTGTCAAATACTAAAGCTATATCTTTCGTATAATTTTTTGGAACATAATTAAAATTAAATTGTAAGCACCTCTCTCTTTGTGTCATGTCCCAAAATACAGAAACAAAACAAGCTCTCTGGACATAGCAGTGTTTGGATGCCATTTTAGCTTTCTCTGCTATAACATTACAGCGCCTCTGGCCACGCTCCTTTTCTGCGCTGGGTGTATGCGCATGGTGAATATGCATAACCTGAAGGGTTTATGACATCATTAACCCGGATGTATTTTTTTGTAGTCCCCGAACTTTGTTCGCATTAATAAACCACTTTAATAAACCACTCATGAGCTTGAAACCTATTTCATGCTGCTAGCAAGTACAAAACTCGCTATTAGGTGTTTAACTATTACACTAGAGCTAGTTTGTTATTTTCTAAATGGTACAAATGCTCTGAGCATGGTATAAAAAATGCCATCATATTGCAGTCAACAGATTAAAAGCAATAGCTTAACAAGCAAAAATAAAACATGCAGTTTCTGTCGCCACCAGCCTGCACTGTAAAAAAAAATACATTAATTAGCATCTGTAAGAAGCTTATGATTCCTGGGGTTTTAATTTGTTTCCACTTTCCATTGATTTCTGCTCTGACAACTTAAATATAAGCTTATTTTTAGCATTTTAGTAGTTTGACATTATATATTGTCAAGGTCAGTAAACTACTGTACTGAAACCAAATCAAATCACTTTTATTGTCACATCATCAGCAGCACGTGTGCTATGATGAGTGAAAAGCTTAGATGGTGGAAACCATGAAGGTTATGAACAAATAGTCTGTTTTTTTTTTAATGAATACACCTCTTTTTTTTCTTATACAATATATTGTTTTAACAAAAATGTATTAAAAGTGCTTTGTTAAACTGCAGGGTTACATTTTTATCATAAACACATACACTTAAGTTTCTAGCAGCTAAAATGGCCCAAACAACTTTCAAAAGTATGTAACATTAAACTAACAATAAACTTTTAACATAGATGACTAAAAACACTGTATTATGCATAGTAGGCCAGTACCCAGATAGCATACAAATGTGGGACACTTTAGGCAGTTATGCAGCGCTAGTGGTCTTCGTTCAGCCCAGACAAAATGAACGTGAGCCTGTAGTGGCCCACCTGTACAATGACCAAAGGGGGCCAAATATTCCAATTCCATTTAAGACAAAGATTTGGCACTTATGTAATCTGAATGTGAACCTAATGTGGCCCATGAAGAAAATGTGGCCCATGGACAAATGTGGGCCACAGTTGGCAAAAATGTGGCATAGTCATTTAAGGGTAATCTGGGTCTAAACCCAAAGTGGCTAACATGTGTAGGTGCAAATGCGGCTCAGTTATTATAAAACAGATGTGGGCCACTTTTGGAAAATATTTGGCACAGTAAGCTCTGTCTAATGTGGCTGTGAGCTAAAGTGGCACAGTAGTGATATGACAAATGTGGCCCAGTTATCTTAAGACACACGTGGGCCACTTTTGGCAAATATTAAGCACAGCAAACTCTGGCTATGTGGGTTGGATGTAAGTGTCCGGTGTAGGCCGTATCTGGGCCAAAATAAAAGCAAACTGGCACAGGAAAGGGTCAGTTTTGGTTCATTTGGTTGAATTCTGGCTGATATGTGGTATTGCTATGACTTTATTGTGGCACAGATCTGGCAAACAGGAGTGTACCAAGCATCATTCCATGCGGTATGTGAGCCAAATGTAAGTGTTTGGTGTAGGCCAGATTTGAGCCACATAAATTTTGCTATCTGGGTAGTTGGTGATGTCAACTTTTAAAAAACACTACACACCTATGGTTAGCATGCCACATATTTGAGAATTCCTACAGATTAAATTTGTAATGTGCATGCACATGATAAAAAAACAATTTTTTTTGCATTTTAAATGAATAAAAAAACAAAAACACTATTTACATAATGGTACCTCTCAACTGGTTTCAGACCACTGACTTTTTTCAGTCACACTTTATATTAAGTGTCTTTAACTAATATGTACTTATAATAAAATATAAATACAATGTACTTACTGTGCTCATAATGTATTGCAAATAATTTCTAGTGCTCTTGAGGTGGGATGCGAGTAGGGTTTGGTGGTATGGATAGGTTTAAGGGTGGGTTAAGGTGTAAGGGATGGTAAGGGAATTACAGTGTAATTAAAGATGTAATTACATTCAGGTATTTAATCAAGCATAAGTACAATGTAAAAACATGTATTTGCCCCGTGAGTACATTGCAACAAATGTACATATTAATGTACATACATATTAGTTAAGGTCACTTAAAATAAAGTAGGACCCTTTTTTCTGGTGAATACAAAAATATCTATTTTGAAGAATGTTGGCACCCAATAACAATTGACTTCCATAGTAGGAAAAACAAAGAACGTCAATAGAATGGAGAAACTATGATGTCACCTTGTAGGCTAATTGGCAGCTAACATAAAATTGGTTCCCTCGATAAAATCCCCATAGGATTTACCCATAGGCATTTCGAAGATTGCAAATAAGAAGCTCTGTGTTCAAACACTGTTCATTATACTTACACGTTTTGTCCAACCGGATAATCCTCACACGAAAATACATATTTTAGCACTTTTGGATCTTAAATGCAAACGCAAGAATTGAAAAGCTCACAATAGGCTATAAATGGACTACAGTGCCCTTAGGGTGCTCGCCTGTGACGTCAGCACCACCCTTCTACAGACAACTTTGCAAGTTTATATTTAGAAATTAGGTCCATGACAAAGATTTACTCTCTCGGTTTACTATATTATAATCCACGCTATATATTATAAACAAATAAATACGCAAAAACACATAGACCTACGTGTCTTTTGGATATTTTTTTTACGTGGGAAATACATTTTGTTTTGCTTTACGGTTGTTGTAAAAGTTTCAAAACTGTATGTATAAATGTGCCTACATAGTATTATCATAAGACATATTTAAATAAGTGTATCGCTCACGTGCACACAGCCTGCTTACCTTAGTAACAGATGACAGAAATGAGGCATGAGGGACAAGTCTATATATCTGCAAGTTCCATCATGGACACAGAACAACATTCAATATTCTTCTTTTGTCACGAAGTACAGCGAAAAGCAGCCCATACAGTCACATATGCTATACATTTTAAAGAGGAATGTAAATATTGTCGTTATGACAGAGTTCAATGTGTTCAAAAAGCCAACAAAAAATCCTTTGATCACGTTAAAATGACAGTTTATATGTATGTATTTTTACATGTTTATTCACACGTGTGCATTACTGAGAGCAGGACAGAGACAGGCTGCACTGGTAAGCAGTATCTTCATAATATCGTTTAATTAAAATAAAAGATCAACAAATTATTGTCTTGACAGTCTCTACAAGTGAAGGCATTATCTACACACAATATAAATTCCCAATTAGAAAAATACTACAAACTACAAAATACTATTCATGAAAATACTTAAATAACAGACAAATCCAAATGCCCAACGCAAGCGAGCTACGTTCCAGACCAGTTCAGCTTGATAACGTAGAATGTCTCTGACACCGCCTGTAGTCCCATTTAGCAACTTGATAGCAACCGTCTTTTTAATAAAGCATAACCGATTAAAAAAATCAAGAGTGTGATCTAACTGATTTGTTTTTATGTCGTAGTATAAAACGTGAAAGTATCTTGAGTTCGTGTTAGCCACGGACCTTATTTAAGTGATTTAACTGAAATCCCATTGAAAAAAAAACCATTGATTTTGGGACGAGGGAACCGGAACTGCTAAAATGCTAACTCGCTTCCAGGTTTTTGCATACAACTTGACGTCATAGTTCCTCCACTCTATGATTATCGTTTTCCAACAGGTTTTCTTTTGTGTTCAACAGAAGAAGGAATTCAAACAGGTTTGTGACAAGTAAATGGTGAATAAATGATTACAGAACTTTTTATTTTTGGATGAATTACCCCTTTATTATATGTTTTCAATCCTTTGTATTTTCAGTCTCCTAAAACACAGTTGTTTTGTAAAAGAATAGAGTGCATAAAGGGCATAGAACTGTATAAAAAGGTTTTCGCTGAAAATAGTGTCACGTAATCGGTTCTTGAGTCAGTGAGTGTCAGTGAATAATACATTTTCAATTGTGGGTGCATTACTCCTTTAGCATTTCATTTTTGAGAGGCATTTATTCAGTGTACTGTAGAAAATGGTTTAAAATAGGATTTTAAATACATATTATGAAATACAGCGTTTTTTTAAGATTGTTTTTTGAGATTGATTGAATCCCTCCTAAAACTCAATTCACTTGATAAAAAACAGCAAGGAGCAAGAAGTATTCATTACATAGACTTCACTATAAATTTGGCAGGCAGGTGGGAGCTGCAACAATGGCACGTTGAGCTTATTACAATACATGACAAAAGCAAAGGTGTTGTTAGAGTGCTGTAATAACTTAAAACCACAGGAGATCATAACTGATTCAAACGGTCTTCGTCTGATTTTTCATTCACCAAACAAACATGATTCGCGAATACCTGCAGAAATAACAAGATCTTTTCTTTATGGCTCAGGGTTCACAAGCTGAGAATTGCAAGCGAAATCCAAAACACAGCCTGTAAGTCACTGAAAATGGAACAGGTCTCTTTTTTCCCCCACTAAAGGCGATGTCCTCTATACGCACAACATGGATGATCAAACAAAACCTTTCTTTCTTTCTATTTTCTCCATTGTGTAAATTATAAATGCGACATGGGTGCTAGGAACGCTTCACTTGAAACTAAAATGGAAAAATGCAGTCATCACAAACACCCTTTGGAAGATGATGCAGACAAAAGCAAGATCCTTTTACTAAGTTTCAGCAGGATCTGTTGGTTCTCTTTTCATAAAAAGCTTCAGCACATTGCTGGGGAGAATGCAGAGTCCCCAGAGGTGACAAACAACCCTTATTACTGCCAATCTACGCCTACCTGTGCCTCAAAGGATGTCAGGATCCAACCTGCCAGCCCTTTGCTCATGAAACCGAGAAGATCAAACATGAAGTGTTTAAAAGGAGAGGGGGGAAACCAGGAAGTTTGGCTGAAGGAGTCTGGAGATTTCCACACACATGGAAACACGCAGAACTGATATGATTCGTCGAGCTCTGTTGTCTCGGTGACACATCATACGTTTAATCCGTCATAGGTCTGTCAGTGATAGTGCAAGGGTGAACCATTCTGCTTGATGAACAATTGAAATTCTAACGATATTAATAATCTTCTGATAATACTCTCAAACATTATGTGTTAATTAACCACATGTTCTTGTGTTATGGCTATTTTAACACATCTTGTGTATTTTATTGAAATGATAAAGAAATTAGGATAAAGTAAAAAAAAAAACTTGGATGCTTAGCTATTTCATTGGATTTTTTTATTATCGTGAACTCTTAAAAGGTACTTTGTTATAGTGAATTATTTAGATAGTGTGCATTTAGGTAGCGGCGTTGAGATAAAAGCAGTATGACGACACCCATGTCCAACTGTGTCTGGGGGTGATTCACAAACAAGATTTATTACGCGATTTGCTGCTTTCCACAATTAACACATTCAAAATTAACTAGACACATAACTCTGAAAATGCACTTGCTACATACAGTTGAAGTCAGAATTATTAGCCCCCCTGAATTATTAACCCCCTGTTTATTTTTTTCCCCAATTTCTGTTTAACAGAGAGAAGATTTCTTCAATGCATTTCTAAACATAATAGTTTTCATAACTCATTTCTAATAACTGATTTATTTTATCTTTGCCATGCTGACTAAATAATATTTTACTAGATGTTTTTCAAGACACTTCTATACAGCTTAAAGTGACATTTAAAGGCTTAACTAGGTTAATTAGGTTAACTAGGCAGGTTAGGGTAATTAGGCTATTAGTTATTGGATAACAATGTTTTTTTTTCTGTAGACTATCAAAAAAAAAGCTTGAAGGGGCTAATAATTTTGTCCCTAAAATGGTTTTTAAAAAATTAAAAACTGCTTTTATTCTAGCCAAAATAAAACAAATAAGACTTTCTCCAGAAGAAAAAAATATTATCAGACATACTGTGAAAATTTCCTTGCTCTGTTAAACATCACTTGGGAAATATTCTAAAAAGAAAAAGAATTCAAAGGGGGCTAATAACTCTGATTTCAACTGCACATGTACATGTAAATCACATTCCTTGTTGCCTGTTTCTTCAGTATTGGGCAGGACTAGTAGAGATTCAATGGCCAGTGCTCATATATTGTCTGCATTTTGATTTAAGCAAATCAGGTCGCTTGAACACAGACAATAGACCCTTTTCACATTTCCGGGTTTCTCAGTAGCGGAAGGCATCAGCTGCGTAAAATTATAGCGCAGTGAATGGGAGAGTACAAAAAAAAATTTTTTTTTACAATCCTGTTTGCTGAAATAATAAAAGAAAAACGCCACAATGGTATTCTCAGACTTTTAGAAAAAGGAAAAAAATAGTGTGAGACTGATGACGGCGGCAACCAGAGGAGAGAATAGCGTCAAATTTAACGCTAATATGATATAATGCATACATAAATGCATATAAATGTTCATACATTGTTTTTAAAAATCTAAATATTAAAAACTTTCAAGGACTTAAGATTTGGATGACCGTTAAATGCGTTATAACAGTCTTGTGAAAAGGGTCCATATGTACATACTGACATGTCCAGAAATGTGCCAAACATGACAAGAGAGTTTGTAAACCATTTTAAAGGTTTTTTTTTTCTTTTCTTCGGCTTAGTCTCTATTTCAGAGGTGGAGTGGAATGAACTGCAGAACTATTTCGGCATATGTTTTACGCAACCCTTCCAGCTGCAACCCAGTATTGGGAAACACTCATACACTCTCACATTCGCACACACACTCATAAACTACAGCCAATTTTGTTTACCCAATTCACCTATAGCACATGGGTCTTTGAACTGTGGGGGAAACCGGAGCACCCCGAGGAAACCCACGCCAACACATGGAGAACATGCAAACTACACACAGAATACGAGACTCGAACCAGCGACCTTCTTGCTGTGAGGTGACAATGCTAACCACTGAGCCACCGTGCCACCCCTGTTTTTATATAATCATTTACAGTTATTTTAAGTAATATAATAAAAATAATAAAATAGCTAGGATGCTGTTCTTATCCATCTCCTGTTATACAGGAACTTTTCTATGACCCAGGTTCCCACTTCCCAGAGTGGATTTATTGAGATGAAATTTCAGAGTCTTTCAGAATCTTCATAAGGATGGTAATTGTACGAAACTGCTGCCTTTTTTCTTTTAACATTTTTTATAGTTTTTTTTTTTTTTAAATAGGGGGGCTAATAATTCTGACTTCATCTGTACACTACGGCCAATTTAGCTTGTTCAAATCACCTGTGTATTGTGGAGGAAATCCAAGCGAACATGGGGAGAACATGCAAACTCCACACAGAAATGCCAACTGACTTTCTTGCTGTGAGGCAATTGTGCTACCCACTGCGCCACCGTGCTGCACTCTAACTAGACACATAACTCTGAAAATTGACATGCTATATACATGTAAATCACATTCTTTGTTTCCATGCAGTGATATACTGAAAATGTACATCCAAACAAAATAAACAGATTACAGCAATAAGAAAACAGCACTTAAGAAAGCATCTGATCATAGTAATGTTTGCACAAGCAAAACAATAGTTCATCGACATCATGTCGACAGATGAGGTAAATAAACCATTTATGAAATAAAAAAGTATATTCTTTTTTCTATACTCTTATCACTGCATTCTGTATTTACTAAACATTGTGTTAGAAGCTGTAACATTTAAGTGTTTTGAAGGAGGAAGAAATAAACACATTTAATTATTTCTTATTTATTTATTTATTTATTTATTCATAACATATTATTAATTAAAATCTAATATATTTTACTTCTATTCAAATGTTTACTGAACAGAAAGAATAAGAAGGTAATATATTTAGCATTAAAATGACAGTAAAGACAAAGAATTTCCTCTTCAAATAAACATTGTGCTGACCTTTATACATTCATTAAACAATCCAGAGAAAGCACAACGCTGAACTGTTTCTTGGGAACTAAATCAGCTTATTGAAATCATTTCTGAAAGATCATTAGTGCTGAAGTACTAATGCAGAAAATTCAGCTGTGCACAAATAAACTAATAAATGATAAAATGTGTTAAATATGTATTTTTATATTTTCCTAGATATATTTCACAAGTTTAATCGTGGTGAGAAAAAAGTGACTTTGGAAACAAAATATGAAAGAATACAAACTTTTTATTTAATTAAATTTGTGTTTTCTGATTTAATGAGATTAAATCGTCTACGCTACACAAAGCAAAAGTTGACATTAACAACAAAAACTTATTTTAACCCAACAGAAATGCCACCATTTTTGAAGAATGACCCAGATGGGAGTTAGTTTGTCTAGTCTATCTTTGGTCTATCTTGAACTTATCCTCCTTTTGTCTCTCAGAGCAAAGTGAATCTCTGAAAAACATCATTTGCACAGTGCCACAGTTTGGTGAAGCTATGCTAATTCTGTATAGATGCTCTAAAGTGTCTGACGCCTGGAGGCTGCACCTGCAGCTGAGTCGACTGCAGGTGTTGGATAAAGAATTAGACAATCCCAGAACCCCCTTGTTTTGAAAGCCCACATGGAGAAAAGAAAAAACGCAGTCTCTAAGTAACTAGCTCGTGACATTTTGGTAATTAGCCTCTTGACATAATTCAAAAGGAAAGTGTTATCTTCTAATATGCTTATGACAGAGGTGAAAGCCTTGAAAGAGTATTTGAGTGGGTTCACGCTCGTTAGAGATCGAGTTAAATATATTAATGACATCACTCAGAGTCAATTAACAAAGCCTCTGAGGTTCATTCAAACATGTCATTCTTTGCTTTAGAAAAACAGCAATTCAAATGCACTCACTATTGTTCGGTGTGTATTGTGATTCGCTTTGTGTCTCTCCAAGTCAATAATGAGTTTAAATGGCAATGATATTGTGAAGATTCAGCGTCGGCTCGTCTGTTCCAGACAAATGCATTATAATCATTGAACACATCTGATTGGTCTAATTACGCTTAGCATCCAGCTATTTCCAAGAGACATCTGCATTAATGTAAGAGAAGTACGCAAGTGGATTTCTAGGTCCATTTGGATAATGTTCACTAAGTCTGAAAGTTGCTTACATCTGCGTACATCAGTCCTGCTTAAAAGCAGTTCATTTGGGTTCATTGGCTTTTTAGACAATCGCAAGCAATTTTGGCAATTTAAAAGTCTATATCTAAGCCTAAGACAACCTTATATGCAGTGTAGAGTCACTGAAAAACAAAGGATTTAGTTCACAAATTAGAATAACACATGCAAAAATAGCAAACTTGACAGATGTGTTCAGTTACAGCATCAGCTGCTGGTCAGCCAAGGTGTTAATTACTGTTTACACTTTGAGTTATTTATAAAACTAATAGTTCAGGGGCCGGTTGCACCAATAGTGCGTAAGTTAAAGCGTAGCCTAGTTGTTACTTAAAGAAACACTAAGTTACAACTTACACACCACTAAATATTTTTGTTTTGCACCACTGAACTTGGTTTTAATGTAACACTACTACATTGCAGCTAAATATTTATGGCAGCCTCCCCCTAAGTATAACAGTAGAAAAGAGATGACGATGAGATTAGTTTACATTGAGAAGCTCATGATAATAATGAAGAATGATCTCTCTCTCTGCTCACAGCCTTATTCATTCATTTTCTTTTTGGCTTAGTCCCTTTATTAATCCGGGGTCGCCACAGCGGAATGAACCGCCAACTTGTCCAGCACATGTCTTACGCAGCGATGCCCTTCCAGCTGCAACCCATCTCTGGGAAACATCCATATACACTCATTCACACTCATACACTACAGACAATTTAGCCTACCCTATTCACCGGTACCACATGTTTTTGGACTGTGGGGGAAACCGGAGGAAACCCACGCGAACGCAGGGAGAACATGCAAACTCCACACAGAAACACCAACTGACCCAGCGACCTTCTTGACGTGAGGTGACAGCATTACCTACTGCGCCACTGCGTCGCCGGTAAAGTATATATATCATGTTTAATTTTTTAATAACTTCATGTGTATTTCGCATGCATTCACAGCTCACGATGCAGGTAGGTGCATTGTTTGTTATAATGATTGATTGCAATGTTATGTACTATAAAGAATGTAACTTGTCATTTAAATTTTATAGGACAGTTATACTGTACATACCTGTAGATGCATTAGTTGCAGAATTTTAAAGCAGTTTGACAATTTAAATGGAGAGCTTATGGCCTACTAACTACGGTTTGCCTTAATTTAGTAAGGCAAATTTAGTTACAAACTAGCTAGTAGTTACTAAGCCCCTAGCAGTGTTATGGAAAGTTACTTTGGAAAGTAAGGCAGGGTTTTTTTTTTTTTTTTTTTTTTTTTCCAGCTCTGCAATTACCAACACATTGTATAACCTACACCTTTATGTACTTTAAAAAACACATCGAAAACAAATAATGTAGGATAATCTTATCTTCTGAGAACGTCCTGTGCTCAGAGCTTTACATGCCATATACAGATTATGAAAGTTTAAAGCAATATGTTTGCTATTTTTGTGATTTTTGTTTTATTAGTGAAGTACAAACCAGTTTCAAGTAGTATTCCTTTTCTTCCATGTGTTTAACTTGGATTACATTTTTGTTAAATACTATAACTCAATGCGTTACTGTACTAGTTAATTAGAAAAGTAATATTATTACGTAACTTACGTTGTCACAATCACCAGCAATACAGGCTTGTAGATCCCTTGGAATCATTCACTTTCACTCAGGACTCCAAATCTGTCACCATATGGACTACAAACCTGTCATGCACCACACACTCACACCTGTTCCGTTATTTTCACTGATTGCCAACACACACAGCTGAAGCTGTTCAGAACTGATTACATGGACTTTAAAAGCAGCACAGACACACACAATAGTTGCTGAATCTTGTTTATCTGTGAGCATTACAATGCGTTTTTCCTTGTTTAGCCCAGCCGTGTTTTGACCCTTTGCTTTGTCTGTTTGTTTTGATTCATTGCTGTCTGTACCGACTATTTGCCTGTTCTTTGACTATGACTTTGTATTGCTCTGCATGTGCCTGTTTGACCCTGTTGATTATTCCAGCCTGACCATTCTTGTAATAAACTGCACGTGGATCCTTAACCCCATTGTCCTTCACATAACACACATTATTGTAGTGGACTTTACGTTCCAGTTTAAGAAAGAACTTGCAAACAGCCGGTGCAATACTACCCAGGTCCTTGATTCTGGTCAATATCCATGCATGTATGTATTTGGTACAAAAACGTAAAATACAAAGACAAGTATTTGTGACAGACATGTGCTTTTGCACAAACTATTGTATCATTACGTATATTTTGAAAATTTGTCTAGAAAAGAAATGCATGTATACCTTGTGTTAAAAATGTGTTATAACTTTGAGGTGTTATGTTTTACCCCAAGTGGTTTTAAACCTATTTCTTGAAAAAAGCGTTTCATGAATGCAAACTAAAGAGCAGTATTCACCTTTTGAACAAGCAATGCTGGAACAAGTGGCGATTAGAGCAATGTTTCATGTTTTCACGGCTCTGATAATGCGTTTCCACACGTGGGCTGTGTTTGAAAACGAAATGATAGGAAATAATATTCCACGCTGAAGTTACTGAGGGAGATAATGCGGTTTATCTCTAGCACTTGCAATTGCACAGGTCATTCGATAGTGTATTCTGTGTTGCCCACAGTAAATAATAGCTCTTGTATGCACCACTTGCTGGCCCCTCGGAGCCACTTTGCACACATAATTATGTAATCATGCTCATCTTGCCTGCTGAAAGCCTGAGATGGATCTGACAATTGGAGGCATTCAGGCTTTTGACAACCGTACCATAATCACCCATCTGATTCTTTCCCAGCTCCTCTGTTTCGATAAACATCAATCCCAACCATACAGCCGTGACAAACAATCAGAGACTTTCATCAGATCAAAATGCAGCACAAAAACCACAACACGATTTTGTGGTGTTTCGAGTCTGAAGCAAAATCTGACCCTAATCTATTAAACATTTTGGATTAATGGTCGCAAAATGGACCTAATTTGTTCATAAAAAGAACTTCATTGCAATTTCTTTGAGGCATGAAATTCACGGACCATTGAATTTAATAGATGCAAATGATGGATTATAATTTGCTGCAATCCATTACCAACTGATTACCTTTTTTCTTCAAGAGTTTTGCAGCATGGAATATTGTTTTCTAGCAAGTTTTGCACTCGAGTGAAATCTCAAACCAATTAAAGTCAGAACAAACAAATGATTTCAAATTAGACTAATGCCTTGACTTTTGCTAAAATCACTTCAATGTTTTTTGAATGGATACTAATAGTAATGAATGCTCAGATGAGATTTTGCCACTAGCCTTATGTCCTGAGACAAAAAAAAAATGTGTTCAGATGCTTGGACAAAGATTAAGTGTCCTAGAAGCAGAGTTAAATTGCATTTGTCAATGGTGGCTTTTTATTGAAAATCCTTTATGGTTTTGGACTGGGCTTAAATTGTGCCATTGAAATGAATCCAATAGGTAATATAGAGCAGCAGCCAGCAGTTCATCTGTCTGAAGGATGATAAAATATACTACGTTAAAGGGCATCCTTTAACAAAATAAAGGATGAACACCATTAGATATCTTTTTTTTTACCTAAATTTGCTTCTCTTTCAAAAAAAGTTTTTTGTTTTTAAATATTTCACTAAATATCACTCTACTGAAGATTGCCAATGTGCTGTTTAAAACATTTTTATGGAACAACATGAATATTAATATTAAGAATAAAGCTTTATTTGTTCAAATTGGTACGACAGAGATATATTACATTTATTTTGCTTATATGTTGACTTTTGGAACTTGTTAACTTATGAACAATTTATGAAAACTCATCAGTTTCCCATCCCATTTAAGAAATGTAACACTATTGTAAAAGCTATCATAAAAGAATTAATACATCAATAATACACAATACGAAAATTCATATTTCATATATAAATAAAAGAACCATAGAACCCTCCTTATTACCTTATTATAAGGTATTAGTATATATGATAATAAATACAACAACCAACTTAGTCTTCAAATTCTCCAACAAAAAAAATGTAATCGCTCCAAGAGGGAAATCATATTGAAATCACATAATCACCAATATACCCGGTCAATGTATTTATCTCAAAATGCACTGATATTGCAAATACTTGTTCTTTCTATCAGGAAAGTGAGTAAACTTTGACTCACGTTGTAAAATCTTACAAAAGTTTTGGTTGGATTTACATAATTATTTAAATAAATCACAATCAATGAAACAACTCTTCCACTTGAAATATATTATTTGTTATTATTCTAATCCCAAAAATAAAAATAAAGAATATACATACAGTATACATATACTTTTTTTATTCATTCATTAATTTTCTTTTCGGCTTAGTCCCTTTATTAATCTGGGGTCGCCACAGCGGAATGAACTGCCAACTTATCCAGCATATGTTTTACGCAGCGGATGTCCTTCCAGCTGCAACCCATCACTGGGAAACACCCATACACTGTCATTCACAAACATACACTACAGACAATTTAGCTTATCCAATTCACCTATACCACATGTCTTTGGACTTTGGAAACCAGAGCAGCCAGAGGAAACCCACGCGAACACGAGGAGAACATGCAGAAATGCCAACTGACCCAGCCGAGGCTTGAACCAGCGACCTTCTTGCTGTGAGGCGAACGTGCTACCCACTGCGCTTTATATATGCAAAATTCTTTATCCACAAACAAAAATTTCTTAAAATCTCTCCCTTATTTGCCCATTATTTAATTGAAATTGATTCTGTGCTTAAAGCTACGTTTATCTAACAACAACAAAATCTGCAAGTTAATAGAAAATTATGAAAATATGATGCTTCCAGTAAGTTAATCTTTCATGCATTCTGTGTTTTTTGTTAAATTTTGTACTTCCCCTTTATTTTGTTTTCTTTTCTTTTTCCTTTCTAGTTCTTATTGTTCTTATCATTTTGTAGTTGTATGTTCTTGTATTCCAGTCTTGTAACCACGGATAGGATGCGGATCCAAATGCAGGTTTATTTAAAGGAATGGTCAGGCAAGCAATGATCAGTACAGGAGCAAACAGATGTATGAGGATAATCCAGAATCGTAGTCAATTTAGCAGGCAGATGGTCACAAGGATGGCAGAAAACAGGGAGAAACAGGTAAACAAGGCAAGGGTCTAAACACGGCAAAAACAAGACAAGGAACTGCTTTGAATTGACACTGGTAACAGATGACAAGACTCGGCACTGAAATGAGTGTGTGTGCTGCTTATATGTTGAGTGCAATCAGTCTTGACAAGCCTCCAGTGGTGTGTGTGCAATCAGTGGAGATGAGTAACCGGTTGTGTGTAATGTCAGAGTAGTGCATGTTTGGAAATGTAGTCCATTAGGTGGCAGATTTGTAGTCCATGGGTGTTTGTGCATGTAAACCAGCGCTCAATGCAGAGATGATCGCTGGTGATTGTGACAGAATCCCCCCTCGAAGGAGTGGCTTCCAGATGCTCCTACCATAGTTCAGGCGGGAGGTGGAGCGGAGGCGGAACAGGGGGAGGGATGGAGGGCCAGGACCCTGCAGCTGAGGGGTGTCTGAAGCATGAAGCAGCAGAAGGCCCGGAGAGTGGATCTGCGGAGGGCCTGGAGCGTGGAGCTGGGGAAGGCCCGGAGAGTGGAGCTGTGGAGGGCCTGGAGCGTGGAGCTGGGGAAGGCCCGGAGAGTGGAGCTGTGGAGGGCCTGGAGCGTGGGGCTGGGGAAGGCCCGGAGAGTGGAGCTGCGGAGGGCCTGGCGCGTGGAGCTGGGGAAGGCCCGGAGAGTGGAGCTGCGGAGGGCCTGGAGCGTGGAGCTGCGGAGGGCCTGGAGCGTAGAGCTGCGGAGGGCCTGCAGTATGTAGTTGGAGCTGCGGAGGGCCTGGAGCATGGAGTTGGAGCTGCGGAGGGCCTGGAGCATGGAGTTGGAGCTGCGTAAGGCCTGGAGCATGGAGTTGGAGCTGCGTGAGGCCTGAAGAGTGAAGCTGCTGAGGGCCTGGAGCATGGGGCTGCGGAGGGCCTGGAGCATGGAGCTTCAGAGGGCCTGGAGCGTGGAGCTGCGAAAGGCCTGGAGCATGGAGCTGACGTTGGTCTGGGGGCTTAAGTTCAGCAGGCACAGGCAGTTCACATACCCCCCATGGGTCAGGAGGCTTTGGTTCAGGGGGCACTGACGTTTCAGATAACCCCAGTGGGTCTGGAGGCTTGGATTCAGGAGATACAGGCAGTTGATTTAACCCCAGTGGGTCTGGAGGCTTGGGTTCAGGGAACTCTGGCAGTTCATTAAACTCCAGTGGGTCAGGAGGCTTGGGTTCAGGAGATACAGGCAGTTCATTTAACCCCAGTGGATCTGGAGGCTTGGGTTCAGGAGATACTGGCAGTTCATTAAACTCCAGTGGATCAGGAGGCTTGGGTTCAGGAGATACTGGCAGTTCATTTAACTCCAGTGGGTCAGGAGGCTTAGGTTCAAGGAGCACTGGCAGTTCATATAACCCCAGTGGGGCAGGAGGCTTAGGTTCAAGGAGCACTGGCAGTTCATATAACCCCAGTGGGTCAGGAGGCTTAGGTTCAAGGAGCACTGGCAGTTCATATAACCCCAGTGGGTCAGGAGGCTTAGGTTCAAGGAGCACTGGCAGTTCATATAACCCCAGTGGGGCAGGAGGCTTAGGTTCAAGGAGCACTGGCAGTTCATATAACCCCAGTGGGTCAGGAGGCTTAGGTTCAAGGAGCACTGGCAGTTCATATAACCCCAGTGGGTCAGGAGGCTTGGGTTCAAGGAGCACTGGCAGTTCATATAACCCCAGTGGGTCAGGAGGCTTGGGTTCAAGGAGCACTGGCAGTTCAAATAACCCCAGTGGGTCAGGAGGCTTAGGTTCAAGGAGCACTGGCAGTTCATATAACCCCAGTGGGTTAGGAGGCTTTGGGCCGTCACACGGCTCTGGCGGTACTGGGAAGTCACGTGTCTCTAGCACGTCACACGACTCTGGCAGCCCTTCCTGAAACTCAGGTGGTAAATCTTGTCCTTTGAGGAACTCAGGTGACGGCTCTGGCCTTTCGTGGGACTCAGGTGACAGCTCTGGCCTTTCGTGGGACTCAGTTGACAGCTCTGGCCTTTCGTGGGACTCAGGTGACAGCTCTGGCCTTTCAGGGGACTCAGGTAACTGCTCTGGCCTTTCGTGGGACTCAGGTGACTGCTCGGGCCTTTCGTGAGACTCAGGTGACAGCTCTGGCCTTTCGTGGGACACAGGTGACTGCTCGGGCCTTTCGTGGGACTCAGATGGGTCTCGTACCCCTGGCCCTTCAAGGGATTCAGGAGGATCTGGCGCCCGCCCTTCGGGGAATTCAAGTGGGTCTGGTGCCCGCCATTTGGGGAATTCAGAGGTTTCTGATGCTCGCCATTCGAGGGATTCAGAGATATTTGGCGGCGGCGGCGACTCTGGCAGCTCTGGCGGCGGCGACTCTGGCAGCTCTGGCGGCGGCGACTCTAACAGCTCTAGCGGCGGTGACTCTGGCAGCTCTGGCGGTAACTGAGGGTGTGGCAGCTCTGACCGTGACTGAGGATGTGGCAGCTCTGGCAGTGACTGAGGATGTGGCAGCTCTGGCAGTGACTGAGGATGTGGCAGCTCTGGCAGTGACTGAGGATGTGGCAGCTCTGGCAGTGACTGAGGATTTGGCAGCTCTGGCAGTGACTGAGGATCTGGCAGCTCTGGCCGTAACTGAGGGTCTGGCAGCTCAGGAGGTGGCGGTGGCAACTCTGGTAGGAACAGCTCTGGTGGTGGCAGTAGCTCTGGCAACTCGGGTGGTGGTGGCCATTCTGGTGGCTCAGGTGATGGCATTTCAAGAACAGGAACTTGGACTGGACTTATAGCAGGAACAGACTCGGAATATGAAGCCATATTGTGAGCTGGTGGCAGATTGACGCTTACCCATGCATGAGCTGGAGAGCTGGTGACGGCCATTTTGTGAGCTGGGGAACTGGAGGCGGCCATTTTGTGATCTGAAGGACTGGAGACAGCCATCTTGTGAGTTGGAGGATTGGAGGCGGCCATCTTGTGAGCTGGACGACTGGAGGCGGCCATCTTGTGAGCTGCAGGACTGAAGGCGGCCATCTTTTGAGCTGGGGGACTGGAGGTGGCCATCTTGTGAACATGAGGACTGGAAGTGGCCATTTTGTTAGCTGGAGGACTGGAGGCGGCCATCTTGTGAGCTGGATGACTGAAGGCGGCCATTTTGTCAGCTAGAGGACTGGAGGTGGCCATCTTGTTAGCTGGAGGACTGGAAGTGGACATTTTGTGAACATAAGGACTGGAAGTGGCCATTTTGTTAGCTGGAGGACTGGAGGCGGCCATCTTGTGAGTTGGATGACTGAAGGCGGTCATCTTGTGAGCTGGAGGACTGAAGGTGGCCATCTTGTGAACACGAGGACTGGAGGTATCCATTTTATGAGCTGGAGAACTGAAGGCGGCCATCTTGTGAGCAGGAGAACTGGAGACAGCCATCTTTTGAGCTGGAGGACTTGAAGCGGCCATCTTGTGAGCTGGCTGTGGTCTAGGCTGGTGAACAGGGGACAGGAGTATAGGAGATGCTAGCATGACTGTATTTATGGAGGGAACAGCAAGCCCCCTTGCCGGCGGGTCTTGCCGTCTATTGCCCCCCCCAAAAAAACATTTAGGGGTTTCCTCCACCTCGCCTACGGTGAAGGTTGACCCAACGGCTCGTAAAGCCACATCTAGGGCTTGCTGGAAAGACCCCCGAGGACCATAACGGATGAGGGTGGATTTCAGTGGTTCATTTAGTCCATTATAGAAAAAATCAATAAGTATACAGTCCAGGAGAGTGGTATCATTGGCAATGTCCAAAAAAGAAATAATATGGTCCTCGAGGGAATTCATACCTTGCCTTAACCTGACGAGACGTACTGCTGGATCCATGTTGTGGCCGAGTCTTCTGTAACCACGGATAGGATGCAGACAACAGGATGCGGATCCAAATGCAGGTTTATTTAAAGGAATGGTCAGGCAAGCAATGATCAGTACAGGAGCAAACAGATGTATGAGGATAATCCAGAATCGTAGTCAATTTAGCAGGCAGATGGTCACTAGGGATGGCAGATGTGAAACTGACGTTTCGACACAGTGTCGAGATCCCGAAGCGCAAGTGTTTCGAATCACTGCACCGAAGCATGAGCCGAAACACCCAGGTCACGTGACTAAAGTGTTTCGAAACACCTTGTCACGTGACTAAAGCGGTTCAAAGCATCGATCAGTTCAAAAGCATTTCGAGACCTGGCGAATCTGCATTTAACTAACAAGGTCAGATGACGTCACGGCTCATATGGCCTAGTGGACCGTACGTGCGCGCGTTGTCACTGTGCTTCAATTGACTTTGGGTTCGAATCCCGACTTAAACAAATACTCCCAAATCATGATTTTATGTATTTTTATCATGTTACTGTTTTATGGTGTAGTCTAGATAGGATACAGCTGCTGAATTTAGCATCATTTTGTAACACTGTAAAACAATAATTGATACATTTAGAGTACTGTAATGGTTGGGTTTCAGTTTTGGGTGGACATTAATAACATACAATAAATGGGAAATTTAATAAATAATTCTTGTTTACTTCTGGCCACAACCGTGTCTGATCTAGCAACAACCCTGTTTTATGACCAAAACAAGACATATTTAATGACAAAGTGTTTATTCGGATGTCAGACCAATGTTGAAACAAATCGACACAAGAACAGAGCAATTCAAACTGATATAAGCATTTCAAAACAGCTACATTTGCCTGTATTTGAACCCACTATCCCTGCATGGAAGTCAGGAACCTTAACCGCTCCACTGTGTCACTTTAATGCTCGATCTTGCAAAGTGGGGTTTAATACCTTAATTTGCTCAACTGTTCTTTGCTGAAGCAGTTTCAGTGCAATACATAAAAAAATGACCACTAGGTGTCACCGTAGAGTGGGGTTTCGAAACGTTTCGAAGCTTCGACACATTTGCTTTGACTGTTTCAGGGTTTCACAAAGCCTCGCTTTGCCCACCACTAATGGTCACAAGGATGGCAGAAAACAGGGAGAAACAGGTAAACAAGGCAAGGGTCTAAACACGGCAAAAACAAGACAAGGAACTGCTTTGAATTGACACTGGTAACAGATGACAAGACTCGGCACTGAAATGAGTGTGTGTGCTGCTTATATGTTGAGTGCAATCAGTCTTGACAAGCCTCCAGTGGTGTGTGTGCAATCAGTGGAGATGAGTAACCGGTTGTGTGTGATGTCAGAGTAGTGCATGTTGGGAAATGTAGTCCATTAGGTGGCAGATTTGTAGTCCATGGGTGTTTGTGCATGTAAACCAGCGCTCAATGGAGAGATGATCGCTGGTGATTGTGACAAGTCTCTTACAGATTAATTCCTCATATATATTGTACATTTCTTCTTTTCTAAATGAATGTTTTCATACAAAAAAAAGTTTAGGAGGTTAAAAATGTAACTATATTGAACACGTTTCAAAGCACCTTTCTGTTAATTAGTATCACTAGTGATGGAAAGCCTTGTGCTGCTTAAATGCATAATGTAAGTTTAGTAAAAAAAAAAAAAAAGTATAATAAAGTCATCTGGAATGGCAAAGAAAGTGTTCCTGCAGGACTCTCGGAGTTCATCAAGATTCTTTGGATTCATCTTTAATGCCTCCTCCATCTTACCACAGACATGCTCAATAATGTTCATTTTGAGACTGGGCTGGCCAATCCTGGAGCACCTTGACCTTCTTTGCTTTCAAGAACTTTAATGTGGAGGCTGAAGTATGAGAAGGATTTCTGTTCTGCTGAAGAATTTGCCCTCTCCTGTGGTTTGTAATGTAATGGGCAGCACAAATGTCTTGATACCTCAGGCTGTCGATGTTGCCATCCCCCATACTGAATGTAACCCCAAACCATGATTGTTCCTTCACCAAACTGGACTGATTTCTGTTAAAATCTTGGGTCCATGCGAGTTCCAATAGGTCTTCTGCAGTATTTGTGAAGACATGTGTCACCTTTCTGTTAGTTAGTATAATTAGTGATGAAAACCCTTGTGCTGCTTAAATGCATAATGTAAGTTTAGTCCAAAGAAATAAAAGTATTGCAACATTATTTTTGCAATAACTGCTGGAAATTAAAAAGCCATAATGTGACTCCATGACAGCTTTGAATACCTACACAGACTTTTGATGAAAAATGACAGCATATGGTGCAAAACATTGCTAATTTGTTTATCGCTTTCAACTCATTCTAACTGATGCATCCATGACTATCAACAACACATTTTTGCAGTTTTAACAAAACCTCATCTGTGTCAGTCAGCCAGCCTGATATATCTGCAACAACATTCAATACATCACCAAAAACCAAATGTTTCAGTTTGCAACATATAAAAGAAAACGATAAACATAGGTTCAAATGATACCACCACACAGATTAACTACACCAAAACACACTCATTTTGGCTGTCGTAAAATCTTTCAGGCATCGGTTTGCCCAAAAATGAAAATTAGCTCATTTTCTCACAGTCATCTATGATATAGATGGCTTTTTCTTCAGCAGACCATTAAAGAAGAGTTTTAGCCTGTTAGCCAGCACTCAATTTTGGGGATTTACACCTACCTAACTTTAATTAGTAACATCTCCTGACTTCCAGTAAGCTACAAACAAAAATTAGGTATCATTGGAAAGAAGACACTTTGGGGTTTACTGTGGTAAAAGGGGAAGTTACATGTTAAAAAATATAAAAAGTTATACATTATGAAGTCATGAGAAAAAAAATTGTATTGTGTTTAATATTTGTTTTTCCATATACAAACACACAAAAATATTAATGTAATGTCCTAGAAAAAAATATGACTTGAAAGCCAAGTGTCTCAAGAGTTTATATTTCAAATGTGATTAAGATAGCATGCAAAATGAGATTTCTGTAAAAAGTTTTCTGAGACTATATCGGTGTCCTTCTTTCCCTCACCGAGGCACTTTCTCAAAAATGATCTTCCCAAACTAAAACATTTACAGTTGCTGAATAATTTGGTCTACATTCACAGTTTATGTATCTTTGGAAAGAAGACACTCTATCTTATAGACTATGCTCCTTAGTAAATTATACAATACAAGCCAATGACATCTGGTACTTTGAGAATACAAAAAAGAATTAAATAAATTAAAAACACACAGGCCAAAATAAATTAAAGCGATTTACTTTATAGTATTTTATGAATCACCAAGAACCATAATTCAAACTAAACAAGTATTAATCTTTTACTTGAATGGCCTGACATTGATTAAATTATCTGCTAATTCAAAGAGAGAGAAAAAAATGTTAACTATTAATAAAACTAGTGTATAATAATAAGTATAATAATAACTACTATATATATTAGCATTAAAATCAGTGACATTGTTCTGATTATTATAAGCATGGACTACAGTTTTGCCATCTACTGCTTATTCTTTTTAAAGCATAATATGATCTGATTAGGTTGTTAATATGTTTATAACTCGCTAGCTGCAAAACAAAAACATTCTAAAAGTGATTTAAATGATAATGTTTTCCTTTTCTGTGCCATTTTTGTTATAGCTGTTTTGTGCACTCTCCTACTCTATATAGAACATGTCTCAGAAGCACATGTTGAATACATCTTACAACATTTTTTCTTTTTATTGTGCTTTTTGTGAAAACACTACCTGACAAAAGTCTAGTCGATTATCCAAGTTTTAGGAACAACAAATAATAACATGACTTCTAGTTGATCGTTTGCTATCAGTAGTGGTTTATTTGAAAGCCAAAGGCCTGTAGATTACCAAAATAAAATATGATCATGCCTTGCTTTTTAATTATTTAATTAGGACAGTAAGGTATGACTTTGCTTAGATAAAAGTCTGTTCACTTAACAAACATAATCTACAGTATAGAATATAAAGTCATGGTGCAGTAAAAAAAGAATTAATATTGTGTATGACTCCCACGAGCTTGAAAACGGCATCCATACATCCTTGCAATAACTCAAATAACTTATTAATAAAGTCATCTGAAATCGCAAAGAAAATGTTCTTGCAGGACTCCCAGAGTTCAGCAAGATTCTTTGGATTCATCTTCAATGCCTCCTCCTAAACCTTCATCTGATACCTCAGGCTGTTGATGTTGCCATCCATCTTGCAGATGTCTTGCAAGCCACCATACTGAATGTAACCCCAAACCATAATTTTTCCTTCACCAAACTTGACTGATTTCTATGAGAATCTTGGGTCCATATACGTTCCAATAGGTCTTCTGCAGTATTTGTGATGACTGGGATGCAGTTCAACGGATGATTCATCAGAAAAATTGATCTTCTGCCACTTTTCCAAATGATCAATTAGAAGTCAAGTTATTATTTGTTGCTCTTACAAGAGGAATCTACGACAAGACTTTTGTCAGGCAGTGTAGACATTTATAACTGACCACTGACCAGCCTGATGAGATGAGATAAAACAGCAAAATCATCATGTGAAACTATCACATCCATCAAAGAGCTATTAGGCAGTCTGCAATAACAAATATCCCTGGAGCTTAGCAGACACACATTATGATATTGCATATTTTCCTTGCCTAAATTAGCTGGCTACAAAAGGCCATTACACTGAAGGTAAAATCAAGCATAAAAGCTGCGCTTCTTGTTTTCTAATATTCCTCGTGCATCCTGCATACAATTAACATTTATCTAAATATTCATCTAAATACAGTGTCACTTTAAAAGGCTAAAAGCAGTTATCATTGCAAAAATTTGATTTTACCCCCCAAAAAAATAATAAGCTAAATTAAAAAAGGTGAAATGAACCATTAAAAGCAATTGCTCTAAATTGCCACCTTTGTCACAAAACGCTTCTAATTTCTCTTAATACTGAATCAAATGGTCTAGTGTGCGACTCGTTCCATTTCCCATGACCATCACTAATAACTGTTTGAATCATGTACACTGGCAGGTATAATTACAGAGCAAACGTAACACACTGTGAATAGCGTGATTCATTTGATTATAAAATATACCATTTCATTTTCAATGGGCCACCATGGCTCCCGCTCCAATGGAAATTGCTGTGGGCTTTCAATTCAAACACACACGCGAGCCAGGCGCTGACATAAACACAAGAGATTAAACTCAGAAAATCTGCATAAACATTTCTTTTCTTGTCTACAGCCCGCCTTCGACGAGCATTTGAATAAAATCAATTGTTCCAACTCAACAACTACAAGGTTTCCCTACTATTCCAAATGAGTCAATAAAACAATCAATCTTGTGTTTAAGTGACATTTGCTTCGCTGAAAACATAAAAGCAAAAACATCTGCATGACGGCCCCCCCGGTCTCTGTTTTGTCCTTGCCGAAGGGAAGTAAACAGGTCCGAAAATCAGAGAAATGAGAAAACACATCAGCGGTGCAGATTACCATTCCACAGGTGTGAATGGCAAGGAGTGAGACTCACATAAAACAGAAATCAGAAGCATCGCAAACAAATAAATAATAAAAACCTTGAATGAAAAATATAGCTGCTTTCTGGACAGTTTTAGATCACAATTTGATATCTCAAACGGAATAAATGATTCTACAGTGAATCGAAGTGAAAAGTGGATGTCTAAATCATTAATTCAAGCACTCAGTTGCTGATATCACAAACATAAAATGGTGTGCTTTCATATTAAGCTGGGTAAGTTTGCGACAGTCACTCCAGCGGCTGACACCAGGCATGCAGAGCTGAAGCAAAGCCAATCTTGTATTAAAAATGCAGGATATAAATTATGAATGCTGCAAGACTTGGTTTGAAAATGGCGCTGGACTGCAAAGGCCAGACAGATAATTAGTCTTCCATTCGTTATGCCTGAAGGACAGATAAGGAGTCTTTTTGTATTGTGCCATATTACACTTTAGTTGTTAAGACTAACTCCAAGGAGAAAAATTCCAACTAAATCATATCCACTGGGTTCAGCTGTCTCTCGGTGATAAAGCTACTCCAGCTTTTGCACAAACAAATGCTGAATAAATGTTTTTCATTTTCGATAATGAAAATGTCTCAGGTCTCGGAGACAGGTGAACCTCAAGTAAACATGCTGAACATATTGAGTGCCGTGACACGATTTCTAGCCGATCTAATCAGTCATATTTCTGCAGTTGTATTCGTTGGCTTCTGACTTCGTCATTTTGTGAGTGTGCCGCAGATGATAGATGAGTATAGCTAAACACATTTTCAGCCCTGTGGTCGACTCCCCTCATCGAAAATGAAGTGCGCTGTGAATGTGCACGCGTTCACAGCTGCGGTTGGACATGAAACAGCCAAAACCGATTGAGTGCTGAATTGGACTGACAGTTAAAAGAAAAAATCTGAGTCTGGTGAAGAATCCAGATCACACAAAATCTGACGCATGTCTAAGGCACACATCATGCCTTTCTCAGTTCAAAGTGGACCCCTGGTGTTTGAATCCTTTTTAAGGATCATGAAAAGACTCCTTAGTGTCTTTACCTCCATTAATATGTCCATGTCTGTTCATATGATCAACAGCTAATTATCAATGTTCTGAAACATGTAAAACATTCAAAAGGGCAATGTGTCCCAATTTGTACACTATGTACTATTCTATAGTTTTGCCATCATACAGTCGGGCACAAAACATGGTAGCAATGAAGAAAAACTTGCTAGCAGCATGCTAAAACCAGCCTGATCTCGAGGAAACGTAAGTATTTTCCGTTTTGTCAGTTTAGTGGCCAGTTTGTGGGTATTCGTACAAGTTTAGTCGTACGAAAATGTTTGATTTTAAAAAGGAGGTGTGTCTAAACGCAACCGTCATTATGGGATTAGCAAATCGTACTAAATTGTACGAATTAGATGGTATGAATTCATACGAATTAGCCACTAAATCAAAAAGTTACGAATTGCAGTGAGATTGTGTTCCTAAAACATGGTACTAAACCATGCTTACAACATACTATCAAAACCCTGAACATAGTAGTAGCCAGCAAACAACATTTAAAAACACGATAACAAAGCAAACACAAGCAACATTAGCATCTATCTATCTGTCCATCGAACTATGTTGTCCATCCATCTGATGGGTATTCTGCACTACCTAAAAATCTTCACATTTAAACTTTTAAAACTGCTAATTTTTACATCAACTACCGCAAAAGCTTTTAAAACTATAGAGTAAAGCTTCCTCAAGCTGATATCATGTTTGTAATGGAAAGTAGAAATCAAAAAGTAGTTATCTGGCACTTAATTAACCAAGGGGAGGCGCTGTTTCATTGTTTTCAAATAGGTGAACTAAAGAGGAGTATATTACCTGGAGAAAGGTGTTTCAGTTTTATATTCATCTCATTATGACAGGCTCAAGACCCAAGAAGCCCTTCTATCAGATACATGATTGAATGCGATGTATGCTTTACAGGAACATTCCATTAAACATTTTTTAATCCATTCAGCATTTTTTTTTATTCTGGCGGGATCACTTTTAGTTTAGCTTAGCATAATTAATCTAATTGAATTAGAACTTTAGCATTTTCATTCATTCATTCATTTTCTTTTTGGCTTAGTCCCTTAATTAATCAGGGGTTGCCACAGCGGAATGAACCGCCAACTTATCCAGCATATGTTTTAAGCAGCGGATGCCCTTCCAGCCACAACCCTTCACTAGGAAACATCCATACACACTCATTCATTCACAGACATAAACTACGGACAATTTAGCTTACCCAATTCACCTGTACCGCATGTTTTTGAACTTGTGGGGGAAACCGGAGCACCTGAAGGAAACCCACGCGAACACGGGGTTGCCAACTCCACACAGAAATGCCAACTGACCCAGGCAGGGCTTCTTGAACCAGCGACCTTCTTGCTGTGAGGCGATTGTGCTACCCACTGCGGCACCGTGATGCCCACCATTAAGGTTTTGTTGAAAAAAAAAATAAAATAAAATAAAAACATGTTTTGATCAATTTCCTATTTATAGCTTGAGTCTTCTGCAGTTACATTGTGTGATAATACTGACAGAAAATTAAAAGTTACTATTTTCTAGGCCAATATTTATAGAAACTATACTCTCATTTTGGCGTAATAATCTGGAAACTCTGCTGCTGTACCATGGCTGCACCAGGCGGAATGATATTATGCACCACATGAAAACATGTGCTTTCAGAGGGCGCCCTGCTGAATCCATGGAGACATGGAAGATGTGATGTTGCGCTCCATCAGATATAACACAACAGATTAAGTATGATTTCATGTTTTTGATGACCAACAAACCAACCTTTTCCATTTTGAGAATTACAGGTAATAACAGTCCATATAAATAATTAATTTATAAAATACATAATCTAACGTTACGTGTCAAACAATGTATTGCATGTATGCATAATGATCCTTGCATTATGGTCACTGCAAGCTAAGCTGAGTAGTTTGAGGAGATTAAAACTCTATTTTGAATTCTTTGAGTGAATTGCTAATGGTCTGATTGGATTCGATTAATTAATTAAAAAGTGAGCTTGCAGGAACAATAAATTGGTTGAACGGATTCAAAAATGGTTCAAATTAACTGTTTATCTAGAACAGTGGGTCCCAAAGTAGGGGTCGGAACCCCCTGGGGAGTCGCGGGACAATGACAGGGGGTTGCTTGGTGACTTCCAAAAAGTAAATAAGTTTTATTAGACTATTAGAATTATCATATTTTAACCATAACCCACAGAAGATAAAAATAGTAGTTTTAATAGTAAAAAACAACAACATGCAAATGAAAAGCCATCAGCCTTAAATTATTCTTTTTTTATAGGATTGGTGTTTACGTTAGATTAACAACATCACCTGCAGCAGATTGATTTTATAGCACCAGGTTAAACTTTCTGACACCTTTATGGCAATCAAATACATAAAAAAATAAATACAGGCCACAACTGAACATTGAGAATGATCTCTGGTTGGCGGTCTTAGTTGAGGTTAATTTTAAATTAAAAAAATTAATAAATGAATATAAAAATGATAAGGTTGTTAGACTGTTACACTTTTTTTGTGTTGTCAATATGCTTGTGCTTATTCAGGCCTATTGTTGTGTGCGCAACGTTTGTATATTTATAACCACATAGGAATTTGGGGGTTGCGAGTCACTGCCATTGTTATTTTAGGGGTTGCGGGCTGAAAAGTTTAGGAATTCCTGACCTTTAAAATGAGCCTTTTTTTGTGTGTTACTTTAAAGAGCCCTTGCAATATTACAATAATAGGCCTATCAATAGCCCACATGGTTTAAAAATGCCATTGATGATTCCATGAAGAACCATAAAAAAACACTTTCAATTCCATAAATGGTTCTTTATATTGGAAAAGGCTTCTTTAATTGCTTTAAATACAAAAAAAGGGTTGTTTTAACACTCGTTCATATAGTGAACCAAAAATGGCTCTTCTATGACATCGCTGCAAAAAACTTTTATTTTGAAAAATGCACTAAACTACACTGAGTTGACTTTCAATTAAATCTATGTCTGGTGTGATATCCATGAACAACAGTGTATTCTAACTAATCAGAAGTGACTGTTTCTAAATTAGCATCTGCACAAGATATAGGCATTTACCTATACAGTGCTCAGCATAATTGAGTACATTCCATTTTGAAAATGAATATTTTTCTCCATTTCTCAGTGAATATAGGCAATGTATTTTTGGTGCATTTAAACAAAACAGATTTATTAAACAGATTTATTTATTAAAATAATATTTTAGTCACCAAACATATTTAGAAATTGAAAGAGAATACAATTAAATTCAAGAAAAATATTTATTTTTTAAATTACAATCTACAAAATTTTTCTCTTGATTTGTCCTCTTTTTAAAATTTTTATTTAATATTTTTTGTTAACATAATTTTGGATGTACTAGTTTTTGGACCGTTATCGTAGGTTATTTTGTTAGATAAGCTCCAGATTTGGCTTCAGTACTGACTAATCTAATGTATATGCACGAATATAATATTGTATAACTTCCGATTAAAAATATGAATTTAAAAGATAGATTTGAGAGGGGTGTACTTATATATGCTGAGCACTGAACATCAAGTGTGCATCAAACACCAAGTGAAAGTGAAGCCAAAACATTTGCATCGCCCCCTGGTGACAGGCTGCAGTATAGGTCAGAAACAAACCCACCCTCTTTGTCTAATTGAACGGGATACGAGTCAAACTAAAAGAATCTAATTACACTTCATATAAGCTTTTCCCAAATACAGGTTATGCTTTTTTCAAGGTACAGTATTTATATTATATTTTCATGTTTATGTACAGTATGTTCAGGTGTTTATTTGTAAGCATTAGTTTAAAATGGGGTGTAGTGTCATGATTGTATGCTTGTCATATAGCATCTGCATGAGGAATTTGGGTGGGACTTTGAAAATGCTGCTCTATTTCACTTCTGCATAGACTCAGGCTCCAACTTACACCATTAATGCAAGATGACAGCAACCATACCTGGGGCTTCAATTTTCTACAGTGGAATGAAGAAGAGATGCATCATCTATTTTTACAGTCTATTATATACATAACTCAAAACAGTTTATTCCACCAGAACAGACAATTTACTGCCAGAAGGTGTAGCTATGTCATCTATTAGCAGGGGTCATGCTAAATCTTTATTGTCCAATAGTGTGGCTTTAATTACCAATAACTATAAATAATAACATATCTAGCAAAGTTACATTTGTAATTAAGATGAAACAAAAAAAAATTGTTCTCAGCTCTCAGATCATATGGTTTGTTAATTAGTTTCAGAGGTCTAGTAACATCTAATTATTTTTAAATTGACATGTTCTTACCTGGAGGGTCTTAAGGTGCTTTGTCGGTTTCAATAAATTAATATTATGAATTAGTCTTTATTTAAAAAAAATAAAAATAGACAGAGCTTATAACCATTAAACGCAGCTAATTAATGTTAATGCCATAAACATAAGGAGTCCTTGAAGTCTTTCCCCTCAGGCCATTCATTTAGGGGGGTCAGGAAATTATTCATAATGAAACCGCTGCATCAAATTCAAAAGACAAAGGATGAATATCACACTTTCCCAGAGATGGGTTGCAGCTTGAAGGGCATCAGCTGCATAAAACGTGTGCTGGAAAAGTTGGGGTTCATTCCGCTGTGGAGACCCCAGATTAATAAAGGGACTAAGCCAAACAGAAAATGAATGAATGAATGAATGAATATCACACTGCTAATTTTAATAAAAACCATTGCGGCTCTTTTTGAAAGAAAGCATGATTGTGAACCAGGAAAAACACCCTCTACCATATTCACTTTCAGTAAATATGCAACGCAAACATTAACCACAACCACCACATAACAGTATGTGCGTTTGTTTTCTTGTCAGCTGATACAGATGACAGGAAATGCAAATGTGCTGCTTGAGGACTGGTCTTATTGTGCAATTTCCTAAAATTAAGTAAAATGTGTTATATATTGCAGCAAACAATTCATATATAGCTTATTAGGGTGATTCATCGCTGCATTTCATTCATTTTCAAATTCAGCGTGACTCAGTTGGTGTCAGTTTCTTCCTCAGAGCCTGTCTGCCTAATGACAAAGTGGGAAACAAAACGGGGTGACACTGCTGAACACAGATTTTTATTAGCTGTGAGGTGTTCTGTGTAATTATATGCATTTTTAAAACAATAGAGCGCACCGGTTTCCTGAAACAGCTTACATGTGGAGTAGATCTAATCCACGCTAATAAACTGGGCTGTGTGACTCATATTAAATTGTTTTCTTTGTGTATTATAAAAATGCTTTAAATCAAATCCTAGATAAGCCTAGATGACAATATGTTTCTTTAAATAAGTTGGTTTGTATAAACTGAAGTTATTCAAAGGCCAGCTGAATGAATGAATGAATGAATGAATGAATGAATGAATGAATGAAAAAAAGAATGTACAGGGGTTGTTCAAAAGACCCACCCCTCAATGACAAAGGTCCATAATTTGTCCCATACATGAGCTTATTTGTCCTATTTTGACTGCTACACCATCATAAATTGTGAAAATAACCCATCGAAAAAGGCTTTAAGACCAAGCCAAATTCCCGGTTGACTGTCTTATTGGTGTGACTTCAGCTAATCAGTTTTCTCCAAAGCAAACTATTATTTTTCATGAGTCCAACATCAAGCTGTGCAAGAACACATACAATCGGATGTAGCCTATAAGTAAAGTCATCTTTCGCTACTGTATTGCTTTTAAATAGAGAAAACATTTTACAATAACTTTTTCTAAATCTTGGACATTATACTTTTAAAACAAAAAAATGACTGATAAAAAGGTGTGAAGCACATTTTAACCATATTAAAATGAATTTGAATACTAATTTGTCTATTGTATTTACCCATGAATTTTTAATCAAATGTACTTTTTTTACAAGAGAGGTTAAAAATCATAAAGCTGTTTTATTATTATGTTTTTTTTTTATTATTATTCAAATAGACAAATTCTGATTGAAGAAACTTGAATGTGCTGGCAGGTTTCCTATTTGCCTAATAAATTATATATTGATATATATATATGTATGTATGTATATTGTAACATTATTTGGTAACACTTTTGATAAGTTTAGTCGGTCCTTGCTGAAAAGAGGTAGCCACTCATTTCTATAAACAGCAAAAACAACAACAAACTTACGCCTATGTGCTCGCAAGATGTATTCGTACTTTCCAGCGTTGATGAGACAGCAGCATATGTCAAATGTTACCGGAGCGACGGTGCTTCACCCGAAGAGGGCGGGTCGACGGAGGCGTTGCGGGGCGGGGCTTAGAGCCCAACTCTGCTGCCTGATTTCACACTCTCTCCACTGGCTGCCCGTCTAAGCTCCAGACTCCACCTGCGCTCTGTAGAGCAACCCGCCTGATCCTTTCAGCGCACTCAACTCTCAATACTATCTAACAACTTCAGACCCACAACCCTCTTTATTAAGATTGTCGCCGGACTGTATAAAGGAGAACCGGGGTTTTCTTTAAGGATGCATTCGGTTATCTGCCTTTTCGGTGCCTTCATAGCAGCCGTTGTTTTTGTCCCAGGTATGTAAATTAATTTATTATGAAAATATTAATCACACTCATCCATTCTTCCATGTTGCATCGCTTGCCAAAAATGATGTTAAAGAGGATCGTTCCTATAGTTACCCTTTTTTAACTTCCTTATATAGCACATCAACAAGTGTTTTAATAGCCGTTGCCGCGATTCGTTGACAATCATTTGCCAGGTCATGTGTTGCACTTTTCATTTCTCCCACGTTAAGAACAAGAGGTCAACTCTCCACCTGAAGAAGATTAAGCCATCTGTGCCCGCCTCGGACATTCACATTCATACATTTCCTATGGCCAGCAGTTGGAGACTGTGATAGATGTTTTTAACTTAAAGGATTCTCTGTACAGAACTACGATTACGAATCATTTCAACTTTTAGTTTGGGCTGATGACACGCGACGTACTGTTGATACTACGTATTTATGTTTCGGTTCAGCTACATCACTCGCAGAAACATAGGATATAGCAGTGACATCACACCTGCGCGTTTCTGAATCCCCATCTCTATTGTAGCTAGATGAGCAAGTCATTAATAGAAACTAAACGCGGACCTTATAGGGACAAAATAGGCAAACATTCCAACACGTCCTGTTTGTTTTAGTCACTCTGATGTTAGTGCTGTTGTTTCATGATGCACATATATCTTGATCGGTAGCTAATTCTAAACTGAAACACAATGAATTAATTGTGCCTTAAGAAAAAAAGGAGCTGTATATTCACAACCCTGTATGCAATACTTTACGCCAACTAAATCCATACAGCATGAATTTGCACGAAGAACAAAACGAATATAACCGGTCCCCCGATCACGGAACTGGATCGTTTGAAGAACTAAACACTCTGGGTTTTTGTGATATGGATCATGTATTTGATTCACAGATGAGATCCAAAACAACTAACACGACTGCAATTAAGTTTTCCTTTTTAAATTTCAGACAACAAAATGTATTTTATGTGGGTTCGCTGCAGTACCCATTCATTCTAAATCAATGAACATGCTATGACACATAGATGTATTTCTACTTGTTTTACCCATAAGCTACTGCATTATTTTTGGATTGTACCACCTTCATACTCTCATTATTTAAGTTACTCACTAATTGAAGTCAAGGGTTTTGAGGTGCGCGCGAACATCGCTGCCCAGCTTGAATCTTTGAGCGCGTGAGTACGCTATGTGTGTGTGCGCGCGTGCTTGTGTGTTTGTGTGTGTGGTAAAGAAAGAGAGAGCGAGAACGAGCGTGTGCTTGCTCACGAGAGGCTGCAGAGGTGGAGTGTTGTGTGTTACAAATTCAGTCATTTGACTGGTGTACGGTTTTATCAGTGTCACATTTTTGTTTGCTCATTAAAATTCATTGGAGATTGCTGTCTTTATTCGTCTTCATTGAGATGCTACGAAGCTATGATAAGGCGGTAGAATGATTGATAACTTGGATGGTGGAGGTGGATGTGTTGCTACAGCTAGTGCTCATTGTTCTTTTTGAAACGTTTTCTTGAATAATGCTACTCTATCTATCTATCTATCTATCTATCTATCTATCTATCTATCTATCTATCTATCTATCTATCTATCTATCTATCTATCTATCTATCTATCTATCTATCTATCTATCTATCTATCTATCTATCTATCTATCTATCTGTCTGTCTGTCTGTCTGTCTGGATAAATAGATAGATAGGACTAGGATTTTAATAATATTATTCCAAAGTGGTACACACATGTTTTGGCCATTAAATGGATAGTTGGCTTGAAATACAGCCAGCGTGTCCTTTGGTTTGACCTGCTATATTCCATTTCAAGCTAATTTAAAAGCATTTTGAGTTTATAATTGCTCACATTAATTGCACAACCTCACATTAATTGAAAGATGTTTATTCAAAATCATGCGCTCCACAGCAGGAAGCGTTTAAAACTAAACTAATTGGGGAAAATGTTGTTTGAAAGTTGTGGAGGGAAAACCATGTGTTTGCTACATACATTTTACACTGAAATGTTAATCATTTAAAAAGTTAATTCACATGTAATTTGTCACCTGCCCACACACTTTCTAAATATACAGCATTTATTTTTTAGGTATTTAACTGTGTGCCACATACAGTGCTTAATGCAACATTTGGTAAAATCATATCGAATATGAAAATCATAAAATTATGGAAGCTCCATCACACAACAGGAAAATCCTTGTGCCTTGTGTGCCAGTTTGCAGGACTTAATTATATAGCGTGGCAAAGAATTTTATTGTTGATTATAAAAATATATTGGCCATTGTTTTGGGATCATCTTATCCAGGATGATGGGTGTGGTCCATGTTGCTCCCTGGGGAACCTATACCATCTTTCAGTATTTCCTAATGTGGTTTCGAAGTGAGAGAACATGACATCTCATGATTTATTCTGGGATGTCTGGCATGTTCGAATATGTCTGTTTCCCCCACACAGACATGGGCAGTTTCAAAGAGTTCACCTCCAACCCAAAACAAACACATACACACACAACCTAAATAGCCTTTCCTCAAAGGGTATTTGCCGTTATGACCCCTTGGCTCTTTTTGGCTGTGTGTTGGAAAGGTCAATTCCTCTGAAGTCATGTCAGCAGGAGATTGATCACCTGTATGCAAACAGGTAAACAAAAGCACCTAAGTCATCTTTGAGAGCTCAGTGGATAATATGCTCTAGTTGTTTTTTGTAGCAAAGTCTTTTTTCGTGCAGTTTTCTGAATGCATTACTTATTTGCAGAACATTAAATAACCTAGCTGATGAAATGTTTCCTTATTATTATGAAGAATTGTTCATCTCATTCTGAAAGCTGCATGATTAAAGGTCTGATGAATGTGGACTGAATTCAGCAAAATACACAAAAAGGTTGTAGAAATCATCACAATAGTTCAAATAAAACGATTCTTGGTGATTCCTTAACCTCTTAAGACCCAGGCTGTTTTTCCATCTTTTGATATGATGTACTTTTAGAGAAATTATGTCCATATATGTGGATTCAAAACACAATAGTCACCTTTTTGTAATAGAATGAAAAACTCTTTATTTCTGCCTTAAACACTGCAGTGTTTTCCTGACTGTTTTTTAGTGCATTAATAACACATACACACATATTTTTTGAACATGTTTTGATCAGTAAAAACAACATTTTTTGCCCATTTTGGACAGTTAAAATAGTGTTTGGGACATTTCATATGCTGCAAAACAGACTGCATGTCTGTAACAAAATATAAGACATAAGAGCTAAAATGTGCTATCAACGTATGTGGCCACTAAGCCCTATAGGAGATTAATGTGTTTTTTCTGAATTCACTATTAGAAATTTGCTATGGGTTACATGAGGGTACTCAAACCACAGCAAACCACATACTCAAACCACAGCTTTTGTTTTATATCTGTTTACTTATCAGTGATATCACTCAGAATGGCATTTGACCATGAGAAGGAACTGAAACTCTCTCTTTGTGAAATAATGGGATTTGGTGAGTATGCGAGATACATAAGAAACTTAATACATTTAGACAGACACTAAACTGTATCTCTTCCAGGAAATCCCACATCTGATCATTTAAGCATTCAAGCGTTAGATTCATGCCACCTTGGCCTGATGGGGGAATATTGTCGTTGTTTATTTGTCAAGCAAAGGCTTGAGCTGATTTATGTCAGTTCCACTTAAATACCAAACAGGAAAACATATGTAGTGAAAAGAGAAGTCTAATTCATATTTGCATACTCATTCATTTTAAGCCTAACTATGGGAGAATATTGTACAAGCTAATTTTGCAGCTTTAGGGCTTTGTTCTTCTAAAATGGTGGGAAGTGGAGGGAAAAAAATGTAGAGCACAGGCTAAGTGAACGGTGTTTCATGTGCTAAAGTGATTGTTGGTATTATGCTAAAATTATTGGACTCAGGTTTGGATGAGACAGGCAGTTAAGGTTTCAAAATGTGCTTTTGACCAACCGTTTAAATTGGTTGAAGTGCTGAGGCCATTATGTCATCATTTATTCATATTGAAATTCCCTCCAGACCACTCACATTCACGCATGCGCGCACACATATGCTCAATCACAGGCTTTTACAGTAAATTACTCAAGCCATGTGTTTGAGCAAGCATCTGCTCTCGTTGTGCACACACATATACATCATCCCTCCTATGGCCTCATCGGGGGTCTTTTTTGTCCATCAAACACACTCCCCCATTTGCTAATGGATTAATCGGAGCATTGCTAGGAAGGTAGACCTGCTGTCTGCACCACCCAAAACAGCCTCCAGAGACTTCCGCCAGTCTTATCTACTCATCTGGCCTCCACATAATCAAAGGGGAGGGCTTACATTAGGTTTGTGTATGCTTTCTGATGGACTGCTGGGTTTGTTGCCAGCAATGAAAATGCCTTATCCTAAGATTGCTGGTTGATAAAATGGGGTTGGTGGTCTTAAATGCTGCATCGGGGGGGGGATGTTGCACTCTTGCTTTAATACTGTTATGCATATAAGCGATGCACAGCGGGAAGACATGAGCGAGATAAGCTTTAAATGAGAGGGCTAACTTTTGTGTGCTGTATAATAACATTGTTTTCACAGAGGCGAGCTCATCTGCACTATCAAATATGGAAGTCGCAGCAATGATTTATTCAAGTTCTCTTGGTGGCTGACCTGTTTTTCACCAAGATAAAACCCAAGGCTGCGTGTTTTCAGATCAATACCTGTCATAGACCTGACTGTAGGCGTTAAACTTAACAGTTGTCACTCGCATACAAGATTTTAGCTTGAATCAGAATGCAAAAAGCTTATTAAATGTGGCAAGTGGACTTGGACTTCTATGTATTAATGATTCCTGCAGACTTGCACCAGTATCGTCTTGCAGGCGAAGTATTAATGAGTTGCAAACAGATGTCTTTCAAGTTTTTTATCTCATCTTGAGGTAAATGGGATGGTTTAAAGAGCTATAACTGACTCTTTTGGGCCACTCTTGCTCATTTATGGGCTGGTGATATAAATATATTGACGCCGCAGTCAGTGAAAGGGTCCATGCTCGACTATCGATCTGACAAGCATCCAATTATTTCTACACTGTGTTTTTTTAACATGCACTCTTTGGTGGTAACTCAACAGCGTGGTTAGTCGGTCCACAGCGAGGCCACCTCAAGGCATTCAATATAGTTTTAGCGGCAATTATGTGGCTGTTGAAATGTTATTTATAAGTTTGCTTATAGCACAAGAGTCATAAGTCACCCTTTCCTCAGGGTTGCGGTATTGATCAGTTTGGAGATTGTGGGGTAGAACCAATTTGAGTGCGTTTAGTGCTTGTGCTTATGAAACGAGCGTGGTGGGTTTTGATCTGAGATACTTTAAGCCATACGTTATGAGGTCGATAATACCCCCAGACAAGGATTTACATCCATCAGGCTGCCCGTTCACATGTAGTGGCTAATGGTGGTCCAGCGGATATTATTTCATAAGTGTCAAATGTTTGTCCTGGCATTTGGATCCATCTACAAAAGGTTGCGAGTTGTAACAGCCCTTAGCCCATCTCCCTCCCGCCAAATCACATTCTGTCAAATATCCATCTGAGGCTTTGAGCGCTTCAATTCAGGCTGACATTCAAAGCCACACAACCTTTCTGGCAGCCATGGAGACGCACGATAACCGGATTCCCATTCTGGGTCCGTCGCTTTGATGCCGTCTGTGATGTGCAGATTGCATTTCTCCATGTGTGAGGAGACGTTCCTGCCTGCCACTCTCGCCTCTTTAAGTGGCGCTTTGAACCCAAAAGGGCATGACAGGGGAAGGCAAAGTTTTTTCCCCCTCTCTTAAATCTGTTCCGGATGGAGTGAGAGAAGCGGATGGAAAGAAGGTTAGAGTACCCATGAGCTCCATGTGTTAGGAACGGGAGCTCCCAGAGCTGTCAGTGTGAATGAGGAAGCACTGACGTTAGTTAAATCTATTAAAGGTAATGTGGGGTGAACCGTGAGCTTGACAGGCGGTGGCCCTATTCAGAGATTCTCAGCACAAACAATGCAGGCGGAAGAGTCGGTCAGAACTCGAAACATTTTAGAGCTTTAATTGCTCTTTTAGCAGGTTCACAATGCGCCCGTTCATTTGAAAGCATTTCTCTTGCAGATTTGAGCGAAAGGTTGTGCCATTTAGGCTTGAATTGAGAATGCCTTTTAGATTAAAATTGCAATTTTGATTTGAAAGAAAGTGCAAATAGATTAAACGGAAATTGCTTTTCTAGTTCAATGGATAGATCCCCCAAAATATAAAAATAAAAATCAGTTGTAATTTATTGTTTCAAACCTGCATAATTCTTTCTTCTGAGGAACAAAAATACTTTTTGAATAATGTTGTTTTGAGCCCCACTGACTTCAATTATGTGGACAGAAGTGTTCTTCAAAATATCATTTTTTATATTTCTCAGAAGAAAACAGGAGTCTTTGAGTTTTTTTTATTTTTGGGTGAGCTAACCCTTTAAAGGTGCAGTATGTAAGTTTGACACCCAGTGGTTGAACTAGGTATTAGATTCCTGGATCAAAACAAATGCAAGTGCAGGTTGCCAGATTGAAAAAGGAGCAAGTCTGATTACAGAGTCTAAAGCAGGGGTCACCAAACTTGTTCCTGGAGGGCCGGTGTCCTGCAGATTTTCGCTCCAACCCTAATCAAACACACCTGAACAAGCTAATCAAGGTCTTACTAGATATACTTGAAACGTCCAGGAAGGTGTGTTGAGGCAAGTTGGAGCTAAACCCTGCAGGGACACCGGCCCTCCAGGATCGAGATTGGTGACCCCTGGTCTAAAGGCTGATTTAAATTGTGTTCTACATAAAAGCAACAGCACGCAATAGAAGGAATATTTTCCACATTAAAACGAGTTTTTGTTCTAACCATCACCTCGACTTGATATATTAGAAACAGCTTCTATTTCTTGCAGCTGAACAACAGAAAACTGACAATTATCATCTCAGGTACACCTCATGTGCTTTATTCAGTGTTAAATGCTAATAATGTGAGTTTGAATGCCATTTTTTACATTACATTTATTGTCATACTACTGAAAGCAGCAGCAGATAGTTTACCTCAGATCTTGAAAATAAAATAAACAGTTTGAAATTGAACTTTAAAACTGACTCAAAACCAACATAGTGTGGTTGTACATTTGCATGTACATTTACAGTTTTTCTCAGTTGCTTTGGTGCATTTCTCACAACACTATTTACATTTGCACAACAGTTAATGCATTTCTCAAAACAATTAGTACAAACTGCAAAACCTAGTTAATAACCTGCAAAACTATGTCACTTGCTCAATATAGACAGCTCATTCCTCAAAAGCAAGTATTCATGTCAATGAAAGTGTCAGTGTCATCAAGATGAAAAGTCCTGACACCATTGTTTATGAACAAGATAGTCAAATGGCTTTGTCATGTTTTCATTATGACAGTTTACTCTGTACATTTTTTGTAATGCAAAAAAGTCAGATTTTGGTGACACTTCCTGAAAATGCTCAAGCGCTATATACTATTTGCACATTGAAAACTACAGTAAAGTCAGACATCATTGCATTTAGTGAGGTATCTGAGTACAAGACACTGAATACTGTATGTATGTTTCACATTTTTACTGCATATGCTCTTTGCAATTTTACCGTTTTTCTCAGTTGCTTTGGTGCATTTCTCACAACACTATTTACATTTGCACAACAGTTAATGCATTTCTCAAAACAATTAGTCATTTGTGCACATCATAGTAGCAAACAAATTGAGAATGCTTTTGGACATGCATCAATTGCTTTCATGCAACTCTCTGCTGTTTTATAACATTATCATTTGCTTATGTCATGTCAGTCAAAATAAACTAAACTTGTGGATGCTGAATAGTCATTCCATATAAAACTAATAGTCCTCATTTCATTACTTGAGTCATTACATACAAAAATGTTGAACTAGTCATCAAAATCTGTCAAGAAAATTTTATAAAAAATTTGAAATCTTTTTTTTTCCTGAAAGTGTCTTCTAAATTGAACAATTTGATGAATGATTTACAGACCGGTGTATGTTGTAGGTTCAGTTCCAATATGTACTGCAATATTATTTACAGTTGTGCACAGCTCTACCCAAAGGAAGTTTCTGTTTGTTGTAAATAAGGGTGTATTTATTCTTTTGCACAATGCTGTGAATAAATTAGAATTGTAAAGAGTATAAGCAGTAAAAATATGAAACATACATATTCAGTGTCTTGTTCTCAGATACCTCACTAAATGCAGTGATGTCTAACTTTACTGTAGTTTTCAAATGGCTGTGTAAACAGTACTGTATATAGTGCTGTCTTAAGCATTTTCAGGAAGTGTCACCAAAATCTGACTTTTTTGCATTACAAAAAATGTACAGAGTAAACTGTTATAATGAAAACATGACAAAGCCATTTGAATATCTTGTTCATAAACGATGTCAGGACTTTTCATCTTGATGACACTGACACTTTCATTGACATGAATACTTGCTTTTGAGGAATGAGCTATCCATTTTGAGCAAGTGACACACTTTTGCAGGTTATCCACTAGGTTTTACAGTTTGTACTAATTGTTTTGAAAAATGCATTAACTGTTGTGCAAATGTAAATAGTGTTGTGAGAAATGCACCAAAGGGACTGAGAAAAACTGTAATAAACTCATATGTAACTCTGAATCTGCGTCTCATTACAGAGTCTGCTACTGTCCACCAGAGGTTGCATTTCGGTCACAAGCACATGCTTTGAGAGCCTTTCTGGATGAATGAATGAATGAAGGAATGAATGAATGAATGAATGAAATACGCTGTTTTCCATCAAGCCAACCCGGGGTGCTGAAATCTACATTTTTTAATAATAGGTTAAAAAACAGCATTCCGGCACGGAATACACATTTTCAAAGCAGAATATCTGACTTCAGCATTGTTTTTCAGTAAAACAAGAATTTTCACTTGACATGTTTCTTAAATATCTGCAAACATATTATGGTATTTTTATGCTTAAGAATAGTCAAAAACTTGCATACAGCAGTAACAGCACCTTTAACACAACCGCATGTCAAAACATGAATAATGCATCAATATACCAATGGTCAATGGGGGTTTTTTTTGAAGAAAATAAAAAAATCTGTCATAAATTACTCTTGTGTCAGCTCAAACCTTATGACCTTTTAGTGGAAACCCCCTTTAAACTATTTTCAATTTTGTGTTTCACAGAAGGAAAAGTCACATGTTTGCAATAACATGATGGGGGACAGAAACTTAAAATCCAGTGCAATTACAATTGAAAAAAATCTCCCCTAAACAGGAAGCTATGCTTGGTAGAGTTCAATAACCGCAGCGGCCACTAAAGGAGGAAGTAGGGGCCTTTTTTTTTTTCCAAGTCATTAGTTCCATTTAAGATGCACAGTACGTCATTTATCTTTACCACATGGTTTATCTTAGTACATGGCTCTAATGAAAAAGGGTCAAATGTTATTCCCGCTAACAAATTTAGTGGCCTCCTCCCTACTGTTCACATCCTTTTTTAGCACCTCCCACTAAATCAAACTCTGAGGCGCTGACTTGTTGTCTTTGTGCTCCTAAGTAATAAATTAAACTGGTTATGTGATGTAAAAGGGTTACTGGTGGGAGCGAAAAGGAAGATGAATGGATGGGTGGATAAGACAGAGGATGCGACTGGAGGAGTGTACAATAAAAAAAAAACATTGTGGAGATGAAAACCTTGAACCCAAATCCCAGAGGAAGCAGATCAACTACATATTCGCATTGGCCATTACAATCACACATTATAGTGGAGTATCATTAAGGGTTCCCGAACAAAAGGGTTCCCAAAGATGCATATAGAATCAATTGCGAGTCAACTTATTATTCCCTTTTCATATTTCCAAAACGGCTTTGCCGCATGACTTTACATGGCAAAGTCGGATAGCTCTGGATTTCTGACAGGTTAAACATTCAGTAAACCTCATGGTGAAAATGATTAGGGCAGGCAGCCGACCTGCTCTGCTCCCGAGAGGCAGAGGAAGAAGCATCCTCTCATGCGATAAATTAGTTCCAGCTCTCGCAGGCTGAAGGAGCTCCCTCAGAGCGCTGTGTTGTTTCAGCATGCACTGTTCTAATGCGATTTTAAAAGGTTGAAAGTTGGAGTAGAGGTAAACGGTTGATTATGTACACACAAGCGGCACACAGCTGCTTCGGTTCACATCGGGGAGAAAATAAACCCCTTTCTTTCCACCCTTCCTGAACCTGTTTCGGCACATCGAGAACGGTGGCCTGAGGGGCTGTTGTGACGCCTCCCAAAATTCCTGTCTTCAGAGCGGGTCTTTATCTCTCCCTTCACATGCAAATTTAATGGCTGTGGGGATTTTTTTATACACTCTGCAGTGAATTTGTTGCTGCTTTATGATGGGAATACCTCAGAGAAAAAGCAACAGTTTTCCCCAGCCGATCTGACTTAGTTTTTCTGCGCTCAGTAGTCTTTTGAGTGAAACTTTAAGAAGAATCCGTCTGTTTATTCAATAAATCTCACCTCTGGGTGTTTGCACTTTTCGCTACCCCTCCTCAAAATGGTTTCTTTATGCATTGTATTTGTGACAGCACTTTCTGCATTTAGCACAAATTGATTTATTTAGCATCCAGACAGGTCAAGTACAATAGGCCCCTATGTTAAAAGTCCCATAAATGTGCGCAGAGGAAAAGTTAGACGGTGCTACTCTGATTATCAAGTTTGAGGAGGTCATGCTCTTTAGAAAGCCATCAGAAAGGAAAACTGGATGAGCTGTATATCTCAAAGACCCCCGTAGGCTTTGCTACACTGCTAGCCTGCCATTTTATCACCCATTGGCCTCCACTTTGCTTGGCAATGCTAATCATCCTATTGACCTGCCCTGTAATTTCCCTTACAGCAAATGAGGCAAATGCACAACCAACATTAACCTCCACTGAAATGGTAACAGCTAAAAAGCACAGTTTTTACCTTTCAAAATGTCTGCTTTTTAATAGCTGGGTTAACAATTCTGTTTAAAGTGCTCTTTTTGGCCATTATGTGAACTAAAAGCAACTGTGCGAGAAAAAAGAAAGAGAAAAGATTGCAGTCAGATGTCTTTTTTCATACTGTATATTTTCGGCTAGTCCTAAATTTACATTTTGAACACATCTGACAGCTGTTCTTACAACTACAGTGATATATTGGGGATTTATTCATAAATGTATAAACATAAATAACTTTGCTGCTTATAACAAGTCACTAGCACATCCAGTGCACTTTAAGGAGTCCACTCCATCTTTTGAAGTGCCTTTCCAGCGACGTGAGGCCATAATATATCTGAGAGGAACTCTGTTGCTGTCTGCAAGCATCCACGCTGAAAGCTTAGGGTGATAGCATACTAAATTTAACCACAAGCTGACCAACTTCCACTTCTTTTCTTATATCCTTATTTGGAAGTACCTGTGAACACATTCACAGCGGATGGAGATAACACCATTCTTGGGAGGTTTTCGCGCGGTTATCGCAGATCTCATACTAAAGGTATTTAAGCTAAAAGCCTGTGCCTTTGGTGTTCCCAACGTCTTAGGTGGACGATTTGCAGGTGAAATATTAATTCCTTTTCTTGCTCCTCGTCTCTCTATCCCCGTCACGTTGGGGCTGCACACACACTTTTGGAAAAGATTTCTTCAAGTGTGTTCCTTGGAGATAAGGAGTAGATGTATTTTTTCTCTGGGCAGTGCGCTAATCTTCTGCTGTTCTATATATAGGAGACACAAGCTAAAGCATTTGTTTGATTCAAGACCCAGGCAGTGGTCTCATGACCACATTTCGCCTGTCATTTAATGAAATTGGCCTACGAAACACAAGGCTCCTCACAAGGAAACAAAAACAAGGAATACAAGGGCCGGACTTGTAATTTGTTTCTATTTTTGTGTCTGGTGCTCACTAAGTTAAAATGAAGTTCCAGTGGAAAAGCATAATGTCATTGACGTCAGTTTTCAGTCATCATAGCGTTCCCATTAATAATCTCAGTTACATGGATGAATGGCTGAGGTCACCACAAGACTGCTGTTTGCCTCGAATCTTTCTTTAAAAAGGATATTGAGCTGTGATGCTAAAGGTAGATGCAGACATATAAGCCCATTAAATGACTTTAAAACCAAATCTGGCACTAGTAAAATTCCTATAAGAATATGCTTCCTAATTAAACTGAATACACAACCCCCTTCTCAAGGGCTACCAATGGAGAACTACAGTACAGTATGCTTTTTGGTAGGTATTTGTCTTTACAATGCTAACTAGCCAATCTTTGATCATTTATATCATAGTCTTAGATAGACAGTTCAGAGCTTTTCTTATTCAGTTCAGGTAGCAGAACAAGAACTTTCACTATCATTTCTTTTATTTTCTTGTGCATTGCTAAGTCAGGCGTGGGGAAGGGTAACATATCATATCTCTGTAAAGCTTCGGAGCATGTTTGATCCTTTTCATGAACTCTCCCCCGTGGCTCTCACGTCTCAGATGGGCAGAGGCAGCCAACGGTTCAGTGCAATGACTGATCTGTTTTATCTGCAGCATCAGACACTGCAGCATCCTTTGCTCATCTGCTAAACACTGTTTTCCAGCTAACAGCTGAAGTCGGATGAAGTCGATGTATCTGTGTTTTTAATATATATTTTTTTTTAGACTGTTCTTTGTACACTGTAAAAATTGGCAGTGATTGTAACAGTAAAAGAAGTGTTTAACATTAAGTTATGGTGAATAATCAAATATAACATTCCTAGAATTTGAGGGTTTTTCTTCAGGTTCATTAACAGGAACATTAACAGTGTTGGGGAAAGTTACTTTTGAAAGTAGTGCATTACCATATTGAGTTACTCTCCCAAAAAAGTAACTAATTGCGTTACTTATGTGTTATATTACTTATGTGAAGGTAATATAACACATAAATTATATTACTTATATTACTTATATTCACTTATGTGAAAGTAATGTTTTATATTACTTTTGAGTTAGTTTTGCGTTACTTTTCCTTACCTACCTGAGGTTTGATCTTTTTCAGAGCAGGTGTTTTTTCACCTTTTTTATAGAGAAGCTCTGCATTTAACAACCACCTATATAACCTACACCTTCTTGTTCCTTTAAAAAATGTAGGATAAAATTATATTTTGAGAACTTTGAGCCCAGAGCTATACATGCTGTATATACAGATGAATGAACTGATTAGTGAACTGATGTCAATCATAGCTGAAGGTGGGGTGCGGGTGTAGTGCTTTGCATCTAGTTTTGTTTTGGGTTTTTTTGATTTCGTGTTTCTTGCAGTTGTCAAGAGTTTTACTTACACAATCTACACGTACAGTAATGACAATACACTTCTTTTCTTTGATGAGTTCAAAATAAGAAGAATCTTCTATGTGAACCGGTCAAACCAGTTCAATAAATTGAACAGAGTTGACTTAAAACAGTTTGCGTCTTCAGTAAGTGCTAACATGTATACGGATACCCCCTCTGACTCGAAATAAACCAATATCAGTTAGTAGAACAGTTAGTCAGTTATTAGGTTCACTTAGTAGAACAGTACACTGACTCGTCTGCTGTGAAAAAACAGACCTGATGATGATGGTGATAAGTGTGAGCCGGCTGTCTGTTCCCTCGCAGCACGCTCTCTCATCGAGTGTGTGATTCAACCTAAGGTCATTTTTATTCCGCAATACATTTTGTAAAAGCCAATTAAGCAAAGTAAAAAGTAACTTGCGTTACATTTTTTAAAAAGTAACTCCAATAATATTACTTATTTTTAACAGGAATGCGTTATATTACTTGTTACTTTGGAAAAGTAATATTATTACACAACGCACGTTACTTATAACGCGTTACCCCCACTACTGAATATTAATGCTTTATATTAAGTCATTTTGGTGATGGTGTGTAGTAGATTTGTGAATGACACTGAGCACTTTCTATATAAATAGTATTAGTATCTCTACTTGTGGGAAAAGTTGTCTGTGTAACAAAGGTATGATATTTAGAGAGTATAAAGTACTTCAAATTACTTAATGTTAACACTAAGTTAAGTACTGAAACACTAGATACCTAAACAAGTTTGACTTTTTTATGGTTTCTAACATATTTGTAATCATATTTCAACTTTATTTTGATATTTTATTTACACAAAATGATTTAAATTATTAAATTAATACATTATAAAACAGTATTTGTTGCCAAAATCAAAATGGGACACCACTTGTATACTAGCTTCATAAAGAATCACTTTTCAAATAAATCACATGACTGAACGATTCAGTTGAGATCTCCCATAAAGTATACTAGCAAAACAAGATTACTGACAAATTCCCACAACTAATGCACAGACCTTCAGTATACGCAGTTTTGCTTCTCAGCCCCAAATATTTGAACTTATAAAGCACTCCTTGTCACGTAATTTGCATTAACGGGCTCAAAACAAACATGACTTGAGCAGAAACAGAGCGCTCCTTCATATTGAATATTGTTTTGATTTTGCTCGGATATTCCTCAGGTGTTTGCGTTTTATTGGAACCCGGGACTCGTTTCTTGTTCTTGGCCAGCGAAACTGTTTTTAAATCTTATCTTAGCTAGTGCTGTTGTGGTAACTGAATCCTGAGTGCCCCCAGGAGCTGTGCGGTAAAACGGCAGGGAGGAAATCTGGCTGCCCTCATCCTGGCTCTCGCTGCCAGTGGCTATGCTGCATCCCTCTGCATGATTGAAAGTACAAAGCAAAGCTGACTTTATCTTCTCATCCAGTTCAGAACATGCCACGGCTTTGTTTCCCTCCTTTTAAATAAAACGAAATCTACAGTATAGGGATGGCGTAACGGTGTGCCCGGGCCTGACACAAAACATCGGGTGGCTGCAGGTCTTTCTAAAACCTCCTGCTTTGAAGGAACAGAAGGTTTGGCTGCAGGAGCCTGATAGTTGAAAGCTCTGATGTTTCAGTGCAAGTGATGTTTGTGTCCTGCATTTACCTTCCTCTTTTTTCTGTCCGTTCCATGTTTTCACACAATGTTTCAAGGAAATGGCAAACATTCACATGATAAACAGCCTTTTTCTCAGCTGCTTGTGATTTGTCTGTCATTCGCAGTTAATAGTCATGTTTTTCTATGTTAAAGTGGGCGGTTGTGTGCAGCTTTGGAGAAGCTTCTGCTTTTTTTCCCAGAGGCTCTGATATGCTTCATTTAAGCATCAGCTTTGTCTCTGATGTTTCTCCTAAAAGTGCTGAAGTCATTGTCATTGTTTTGTTCATAGAATTCTTTTATTCATAGATTGTTCTATATGCAAAAGTGTTCAAACTGTGGCTTTGCGGTGTTATCAAAACTCTGGTCTGTTTAAACATCTTGACTAGATATCTGCTCAACCAATAGATGAACACAGAGTTTTTTGCTTGAACGGTAGTAACAGATGTCTACCAGAAACTAGTTATTTTTACAATTCATTAATATTGAACATTAAAATTTAACAACAGCTGTATGAAAAATTGATTATCACTTTGAGATTTAATTATAAGGATTACATTTAATAATAGTGCTTTTAAATTCAAATGAGTGTTAGATGAGGACACAGACAATCTCAAAAAGAATTTGAAATAATGATGAAATAAAATAAATATTAATCAAACTCTTACTGAATTTTAGAGAACAAATTACTGAAGTACTAATTTTATTCATTCTTTAATTTTCCTTCGGCTTAGTCTCTTTATTCCACAGCGGAATGAATCGCCAACTTATCCAGCATATGTTTTACACAGTGGATGCCCTTCCAGCTGCAACCCAGTACTGGGGAAACATCCATACACACTCATTCACACACATACACTACGTCCAATTTAGTTTATTCAATTCACCTATAGCGTATATCTTCAACCAGTGGGGGAAACAGGAGCACCTGGAGGAAACCCACACAAACATGGGGAGAACAGTCGGTGCCAGTGGTGTAGTGGGTAGTGCGTCGACACATGCACTCTGGTGCTCACGGTGACCAGAGTTCGATTCCGCCTCGCGGTCCTATGCCGATCCTTACCCTCTCTCTGCTTTCCTGTCAATTCTTTCTACTGTCCTATCTGATAAAGGTAAAAACCATAAAAAAAATAAAAAAAAAACATGGGGAGAACATGCAAACTCCATACAGAAATGCCAACTGGCCCAGTCGCGACTCAAATCAGCGACCTTCTTGCTGTGAAGTGACAGTGCTAACCACTATGCCACTGTGTTGCCGATAGTACTAATTTTACTAAAACTAAAAACAAATAATGACAAAAGTAGATAAAATAAATCAAATGTTTTATTGTAATGCAAAAATGACGCCAATAAATCACAAATCTGTAATATTTGGTAGTAACCAGAATGGTTTTGATCAATTGTGCATCACTGGTTACTATATATTTAAGATTTTTCTTATTTGTTAATTATAGATAACAAAAACCACAAATTACCACTAAAGAGTGGTCTGTATGGTTCGTCAGACTGAACGTCTGGTCTTGTGCGGTCAAAAAAACCCATTGGGAAGGGGGCAGTTAGAGGGTGTGGTCCGGACCAACAAAAATGATTCTGTCTTCAAAGTGTAATGCAGATGGCTTCAGGGAAAAATTCCATTTCCCCTCTAAAAAGCACACAGACACACACCCGCAACGACCCCCCGCCCAAATCTCAAACCAGCCCCATGAACAGATGTGCTTTTGCTCATGCACATGCAGACACAGAGGAAAGTAATGAAAAAATGCAGCTTTATGGTTGCACTTTTGTGCACCAGCAGATCTATTCAGGTGAATTCATAGACAGTTGAATACCGTCGCTCCAAGGCCTACATTTATTTTTCAGCCACGCCGTGCAGCACAATGGCACTTACAATTTGAGTGGAGCAGATTTAAAAATAATCCACTATTCGAAATTAGTGCTGGAATATCATGCCACAGGATTTCTAAAGGTTATTCTGTGTTCCTAGGCTTTGCTGTCTGATAAAATGTCCCAATTTCACCTTTTTTTTTTGCCAGGGTAGTGTCCCAGACAGCCAGGTGCCTGAACTAAAGGCCTTTGAAGTTAAAACAGATTTCATTTCTTCATCAGATCCCCAACCGAGATCAGCTCATAATGACTAGGCTTCGTATTCTTTTGAAGGAAAAAGCCTTGAATCAAACTGTATTTTAAAGAAAGGCCACAAGTGATATTTTGCCTCCAAGGCAAGAGTTCGACTATAGACTTCCCTAGCTCTCAGCGTGTCTTTTTGAAGCTGCTTGACATGTTCACCATAAATATGCACTGAAAAGGACTTTCAGAAACTGACCTTTTGGTTTTCCATAGCCTTCGGTTGAAATGCTTGAACTTTGAGGACCTGAATATCTAGCTGACGAAAGAACTAGAGAGGCTCTGTGTTTGTAATAGAAATGCACAGCACAGACTCAATCTTCTTTTCAAAAATAAAAGTCTATTTAATCTTCATGTTTGATGCATTTCAAAGACATGGTTATTGGAAACTAGTATCATATAAATATGAATTAGAATAAAGGACGAGCCTTAAAAAGATGGGTCTTTTAAAAACTCCATTACAATCCAGGTCACGTTTTGTGCTTCAGACCATATTGAACAGCTTTTCTCTTGAAGGTGATTACATTTACATTGACTCAAAAGAATGTCGAAGAATGCATAACAATAATAATAAAAAAACCCACACTATTTTTCACGAGTATAACGCGTTATACTGCAGACTGATATGGGAATGTTATTCCTGTCCTCTCTCAGATTATTAAAATAACATGCATGAGTCTAACACCTTCTGATATACAGCGTAAACAGTGTAAATGATTCAACACATGTTCCCTAGACCCAAACCAGCTCAAAAAACACTCTCCCCAGCCCTCAGCCGATCATTAGCTTCTTCTTGCAGTTAACCGATGTGACCAGGATCTTAATGACTTCACACAATTTAACTACATTACAGCTCTGCTGTCCAAATAGACACAAAATGGGTTCAGAAGTCTAACTTATTTACCATTTTGCAACATTTATAAGTTCATGCTGTTGTATTAAGGAGAAAGTTCAATCAGAAAGGAAAACTCTGTCATTATTTACTCACCCATGTAGATTTAAACTGATTTTCTTTCTTCTATGGGACACTTTCTTGCACATGCAAATGCTGGATTGCAGCATTCTTCAAAACATTATCTTTCATGTTCTGTAAAAGAAAGGTAAAGCTGGTTGATGACAGTAGTTATATTATTACTATGTTTTCAACTTTATTAAAATAATATGTTTTATTAAATTAACTATTAAAGGGACTAAGCCGAAAAGAAAATGAATGAATGAATATTAACTATTGTTATTCCTTTCAAAACATTGTAGATGGTGTAGGACATGTAAGCCAAAAAATGAGATTCAGTGGTTTAGAATGACAGGCTATCAAGACAGGCAAGATGTGCAATTTACAGATAATGACTTCAAAATAATCTAATATGTACTTTCAAATGATGAAGCCACTGATATATACCATATAGCATCAGCAAAGTAGCTAAACCTAGCAGCTGACTGACTATGAATTCTAATGAAACTACAGTGATGATAACTGATGGTTTGTCAGCTACTGTCTACGTTCAGTGGCATATAAATCGAACAAGTAAGCAACTTTAAGTACCTTGGCAAAAGACAGTGGCATTAGGAGTAGAAATCCACAAGAGAACTGGTGAAGCTTCTGCCACATTTGCCTGTAAAGGTGAAACAAAGTCTTGGTCAAAACAAAACAAACAGTGTGCGTCATATCAGTAATGGTATACCGATCTGAAATGTGGATACTGCTAAAAGCAGACTTACAGTCCCAATGAACCAGAAGCTGCGTTCGTTATTTTTTTCATATTGTGATGTAGAGAAACGGAATATTAAATGACACAACAGTTTTTTTTTTTAAATGACACAACATGTTTTTTCTACTGCGGGCTGAATTAAAAAATAGGTATTTCATTCAGAAAGATCAGGAAAGGGGTTTTAGAAGAGTTATTACAACCTAGCAGACTCCTCCTCTTCACCATTTCTGGTTGTCAAAACTGACAGTTGAACCAGCATGGTTAAGTATGTTAGCCACGCCCATTACTTCAAAATCACGTAATCTGAGAATAAAACTGAAAACAAACAGGAAGTGCATTTTCCGATTTTAATTAAAGATTAGAAGGGCAAACTGTTTTTTTTTTCTTAATGACATGCACAGATGAATTGCTCACCACAAAACTGGCAATGTGAGCTGACGAATTCATATGGTTAGTTTTGATTTCTTGGGGGCTTTAAGAAGACAGTGCCTACTGGCATCAACACAATCAGACTTACTTGTGCAGATAAACCTCTCTTTGAAAAAGAAATCCAAAAGCACAGGGTACATTGGTTTGGCCACATGTGCTGAATAAACAAACAATGGCTACTTTAAAGACACTTTAAAGACTTTACAGAAAACCTGGGCAAAAGGAAGTCTAGGCTGACCACAAAAACAATTGACATAACTTTCTCGATGGCAAATTTGAAGCCCTACGAATCTGTGGCACCCACAGCAATACACTGGCTCTAGAACAAACCTCATCCAGATGTTTGCTAAGGGACAGTGATGATCATCATGAATATAATGATGAGCAAGATGGTACAAATGTTGAAGCCTTCTGAAATTCATGTTCCCTTTTCAATTAGGTTGAATCCCAAATTGGATTTGTATTGAATAAAAACTATCAAATTAGTGGTCTCAGACTTTTCGACCTCCCAGTAACTGATTAAAAGTATTTTTTATTAAAAACATGATATATTATGTAGCAAATCCTTGCCGAAAATGACAAGAATCTTAAATTTCCTTATTAAGATGTTAATGGGTTAAATTAATTTTTTCTTCTTCCTCATGGCAATAACACAGTGGGCGGTTTTTTGGCCAGCATTCTCCACTCTTTTGAATAAGGCCAGCCTGATTGCATAGTACCCTCCGGCAGAAGAAGGAACTGGTGTAATTGCAAGTTTTGCAGAGCTATCACTACATGGGGTCATAACTAGATTGGTGGCGCCGCCTCTCAACCTCTCCTTCTGCCACCAACACTCCCCCTGCACTACCTTAATTTTGGGCTATTGTGTTTTTCTTTCCTCTCCATTACTTTCATGCTCCGTCTCCATCTCTCTCTCCCCCACGGTTTCAAACTGCTGCAGAACCTGCTTTACCTGATGCACGATGTTCCATCAGTCTGATACAAATATAAAGCATGAAACAATAATTACTAGATCCACCTCTGCAGGTTCCACAACATATTTTAGTCTGTCTTTCATTGTGGTTTGATTAAGCCGACACTGGTTTCAAAATCATGTCAATCCAACTGTATTATTAAAGACCAAAGCGACATCGATCCAAAGTGTCAGGCTGCTGATTTCACAGAAGCTTCAGTCAATTTTGAAAAGCTTGACCAGTAATGACCATCTTATCTGGTGGAAAGTGACTGGAGAACCTGTTTAAAAACCAATCAGCGCACACAATCGCCTTTGTATCTCAGTTTCCCAATGTCCTCTGTTACTCCGGCTTACCTTTTGCATGATAAATTGGTCGGAACGGTTCACCCCGCACAACACTGCTGAATCAATTTAGGCGCATATGAAATGGCAGCTCGAAGTGTGAGACGTAGCGGAGTAAAATAAACTTTCAGGGTATTTCATATTGAATAATGGATGTGCCAGAAACCATTATAGAATCACTCCGTTTTCCGTCCTCTCGTCGCCGGCAGCGAATATGAGACGTTTCTAGCAAATACGGTAATAAAGCAAGTGTATGATTCTGAGACGCAAGATGTTTTTCTCGAGATACTATGATTAAATATGGATGTTCTTCAATGCAGAGACTCTCAGAGAAATATTTTCAGATTAACCGCAGGTCCCTGTTTGCCACTCTTGGCTGAATGGCTGTATTGTACCATATGTAATATTCTTTGTTTGTTCTTGGCTCTTTCATTGAGGTGCCGCTCATGCTTTCACAGTAATCACAAATGGCAGTGGTGATACATCATTGCACATAGAACTATAGTTCCCTCACATATGTCTCTCCCCCCCCCCAAAAAAAGCCAAACACTCAAATGGACGTCTTCTCTGAGCATAGGAGTGAAGCACAGTCTTCTTTGGCAGCAGCTTTATTGCTCAAACAGAGGATGTGCTCGGTGTACTAATGCTTCCTCTGTCTGTCTTAGTGATTGTGTGCGCCTCCTTAAATGAAATCTGTTACCTGAGCAAACAAAACGCATTTCCTCAAAGCATTTTTTTTTCTGCTCGATGAAATGAATTTGAGCTTCTACAAGTACCACCTGGAAGAGTCAGAAAGACAGACAGCAAGAACAATTATTGCACTGAAAGAAATATTTCTGGATTATATAGTCGACAGGCCTTGTGGCCAAATGTTGATTACCGCACAAATTAATTCCCTCCGGTTCTTCAAAAGTAATAAGTGAAGTTTTATTCTAAAGTAATTTCGTGAGGTTCACGTGCTTATGATTGACCACAGCCGGTCCCTCATTAGCTGATACATGACCCTTCAATCAGATGAGTCAATATTAATAACCACGTCTTCATTCCACAACCATCTTCGTCTGGAAGAAACTCTTCTTCCTCCCCTTCCTCCCCTTCTCCTCCCCCCTTTATCTAGATTGGGCAGCACGGCAGCCCAGTGGTTAGCACTGTTGTCCCACAGCAAGAACACCACCGGCACTGGTCCTCGGCGGGCAAAGTTTGCATGTTCTTCCTGTGTCCGCGTGGGTTTCCCTGGTTCCCCGGTTTTCTCCAACTGTCCAAAGGCATGCGTCATACGTAAACTGACTTAGCCAAATGGGCACCATAGTCTAGCTTCCAGCATCAGTGTATTTCCTTCTTAAAGCAGTTCACCTTTATCCACATCAATGGGGGCGTATTTGAGCTCTACCTGAGCTCAAGCTTCCCTCTTCCCCTGTGAACGAGAGGGAGCCCTGGGCTTGAGGATCCCTTGAGCTCAGGGCTCTCTCAAGGGACAGCATGCCAAACAAGCTTATTATAAATCATCAGCTAAGTGTGAATTCCTGAATATGCAGTGAATGGATCTGTAAATGTCAACATACACAGTTTCATTTATTACAGCCATAAGAAGCAAACGTTGTCAATGCAAACATGATTTTTTGTGTGAAAAAAACCCCCAACTTAGTAGAACTGTCATGACAACACAGTAATAAATTAGAGCTGCCAACCCTAACCAAGTCTAACCCTGACCCATGCAACTGACACTGTTCTCACGCTCTCACGTGGTAAAAAAAAAACCTGTTGGGGCAAAAGATGAGAAAGAATTTATCAATGTGGTGTGACAGATTCTTAAAGTCACCTCAGTTCATGTGAAGTAATGATCATGTGATCGAATCATCTCTTCTTTGCTACTAGTTTTAAAGTGATAATCATGAATGAAATGGAAATCTCAATATATTATACTCATTTGTTTTTTTAAATGTATTTTTTTATTAATAGTTTTATTTTTTCATATATTTAATTATTTAACATTTGCAGTCCAGTCAATGGTTACTGGTTTCCAACATTCTTCATATCTTTTGTATAAGAAAAAATAAATGCCTAAAGGTTTGGAACAAGGGGAGGGTGAGTAAATAAGTGAGTATTTTTTTTTGTGAACTATCCATTCATTCATTGATTTTCGTTTGGCTTAGTCCCTTTATTCATCAGTGGTTGCCACAGCGGAATGAATGCCAACTAATTCAGCATATGTTTATGATATCCAGCATATGAACCGCCAACTTATCCAGCTCATGCCCTTCCACCTCAGTTCACGTGAAGTGGCAGCATGTGATCGAATCATCTCTTGATTACCACTAGTTTTAAAGTGCTAATCATGAATGATGGAGAAATGGAAATCTCAACATATTGTGAATATATTTAGAAGAAAAAAATACTAGTTTGTATTTTTATGTAGTATTTTATTATAAGATTTGTTTATATATTTAATTATTTAAAATTTTTGTCCAGCATATCACAGCGTACAATACTTATGCCGAGTTCAGACTGCATGATTTTAGCCTCGATTTTGACTCGCCAACAAGTTTTGAGAAATCGTCGACAAATGCCTGAAATCACGGGCAAATCGGTGCTTGTGCAAGCGGGTAACAATCACACAGTATGAACTAGCAAAGACACGATCTGAGAGAATCGCCGTTGAGTCGAATCAAATCGCGATTCAAAGTCATGCCGTGGGAAATGTGTTCTGATTGAAAATAACATTGACAATTACCTACAGCCAATGAGAGAGCAGCATCCACTAGCATGGGTATCTGCAGGCCAGCTGGACGAAAGTGCTTCTTACAAAGTGCTTCTTTTTAGTCTATTTTGACCCAAGAAATGGAGGAAATTTGGAAGGAGCACTCGTGTCTGTTTAAAGTGTCATCTGAGCAATATCACAACCAGCTCAAAAAAAAAAAAACAAAGTTGAGGAGAAATTGCTACTTCTCTTCAAAAGCCAGGCGAGCAAATAAGTACATTTTCTACCCCACTAAAGGCTTCTTTCTCATTATGTAGGTAATAACTAAATATATACTACGTGATCTTGCGTTGTTTCCATGTCACTTCTCGCGTGTGTTTGGTTGTGAGAGATGTGGTTTGCGGATCAAGACAAAGTTGTCTGCAATTCTCCTATTGTAAAGTCATGCAGTGTGAAACCCCCTGTCGCCGAACCATCTTGGAGTGTAAACAAAGCAGCGAAGAATTGCCACCCCAGATAGTCATGCAGTGTGAAAACATCTGTGACACGACTACTTTGAAAATCATGCAGTCGGCATAAGTGTGTATAAGATCGTTAATTTCAGTAAAGTGGTGTAGGAATGATCCCAGAAGCCTAACAAATAAGTCACAGTGCGTTTTTTTTTCATTTGTGAGAAAAGTAACATCTGTGATAAACATAACTCAACAATACTTAAAGCTTTTGCTCTACTATGAATTAGACACATCCGTTTTGGAAAAACGGAATTTTGAAAATGTTAAAGGGACAGTTCACCCTAAACTGAAAATTCTGTCATCATTTACTCGCATCCTTCCCTTGTTGCAAACCTGTTTTAAGTTTCTTTTTTCTTTTGAACAAAAAAGTTATATTGAAAAATGCCGAATACCTGAAACCACTGACTTCCATAGTATTTGTTTTTCCAACTATGGAAGTCAGTGGTTACTAGTTTCCAACATTCTTCATATCTTATGTGTAAGAAAAAAGAAATTCATAAAGGTTTGGAACAAGTGGAGGTTTAGTAAACAAGTGAGTATTTTTTGTGAACTATCCATTCAATCATTCATTCATTCATTTTCCTTTGGCTTAGTCCCTTTATTCATCAGGAGTTGCCACAGCAGAATGAACCGCCAACTAATCCAGCATATGTTTATGATAGCCAGCATATGAACCGCCAACTTATCCAGCTCATGCCCTTCCACCTCAGTTCATGTGAAGTGGCAGCATGTGATCGAATAATCTCTTCTTTACCACTAGTTATAAAGCGCTAATCATGAATGATGGAGAAATGGAAATCTCAACATATTGTGAATATATTTAGAAGAAAAAAATACTAGTTTGTATTCTTAAATGTATTATTTTATTAGAAGATTTGTTTATATATTTAATTATTTAACATTTGTAGTCCAGCATATCACAGCGTACAAAACGTAGTGTGGATAAGATCATTAATTTCAATAAAGTGCTGTAGGAATGTAAATAAGTGAGTAAATGTAATTTTTTGAGAACTATCCATTCATTCATTCATTTTCTATTGGCTTAGTCACTTTATTCATCAAGGGTTGCCACAGCAGAATAAACCAGCATATTTTTATGATATCCAGCATATGAACCGCCAACTTATCCAGCTCATGCCCTTCCAGTTGCAACCCAGTACTGGGAAACATCCATACACACACACATACACTACTGCCAAATTAGTTAATTCAATTCACCTCTACTGCATGTCTTTGGACTGTGGGGGAGAACACAGGAGAACATGCAAACTCCACATAGAAATGCCTACTGACCCGACGGACTCGAACCAGCAACCTTCTTGCTGTGAAGCGACAGTGCTAACCACTGAGCCACCATGTCACCCATGAACTAACCATTTAAGTGCATTTAAAAATACATATGTTTCTAATAAGTGAATAAATAAGAACAGTTATGACATGAGTCTGTGGCGTTTATGCTGTAGGACAAAACATTTAGATCATTTAGTTATGCTTAACGACAAACCTCATTTTATAACCTCATTAACTAAAAACCCCAATTATGGAATCCCATAGGCAAATCTTGAGGAATCAGCTGTGAATTATTCATCCAGTTGTTGATGTCATTCCTACACCACTCTCTGTTGGAGTAAAATAACACTGCTTCAAGTAAAATCAAAACAAATAAGGAGTATTGTTTTATGCCGCAAATGTGTATTCTACTTCATTGAACCCTAAATATTCCTTGTTTAATTCACAATAGACCAAAACTCAGATATGTAAATGAGATATGAATCCGTCCCGGAGGAGGTGTTGGAGGAGGAACAGCATACATCTTGAAGGATTTATGCAGACAAGCAACACTCATATCTACCCTCTGATGTTAGCGACAGCGCAAATTTCATGGGCGGCTTCTGAAGTTTCTCTTTCTGACCTCCGACCCCTGTCTGCTGAGAGTTTCTGATATCCATCTTAAACGCACAGTCTGGCCAACCTCGCCGGAGAAGCCACAGCCTTTGATTTTCCAAGTCACGCCATAGTCGCTGGTAATTTACACCTTCTCAGTTCTCACTCAGTCCTATAGCGAGCGTTTCTGCCAATTATATCTGTGACACACGAAAGAGACGAACGTGGCTCCTGCCGTCTCTCTCAATTCCTCTGGGTATTTGCAATGGGCCAAATATATCTTCTCTGATCCGCCACCCTAATCAGAGTTTCATCCATCTCTGGGTTTCGTAACAGCTGGATTAGCCGTTAAACCACACAAGCTTAACGGGTTCCAGACCGTAGCGCTCGGCTTTATGTTTTCTTGCGGAAACGGCAGTCTCAAATGTCAAATGTTAATCACTAACAAACATTAAGCTTTTGTGGGATTCTCTTACAGAGTGCTTCTGTTTGTACTGTAATAGGATACCGTGAGGATCCTATTTGTTGATTTCCTCGATTGTCTGTTTGTTTGTTTGCTTGTGTCTTTTTTTTTTTCCATTAAAACCGTCCCCTCACAGTCAAATGATTGATTATAACGATGCACAAATGGCTTTGGCCTAGACAGTGAATCGGGTCTCCAGGCAAAAAGACTGTGTTTGTGTGACTAATTCAGTGATGAGTGTTATTCTGGAGGAGTTTGAATGAACGTCTTATAGATAAGCGGGGGGAAAAAAACGGAGTGTGAAAATAATGAGTGTTTGGACAAACACAATCAAACGCTCGTGTAGCTTTGGAAATTACTTTCACCATTTTCTCGTATAGCTTCAGGACTTGAGCTGAACTAGCCAAGTAGAACTTCATAGAACTTTCATGAAAACTAAATGGCCCTCATTTGTTTACATCATCACCTCTTTGTGATTGGTTGTGAGTTATCGTCGTGGTTTGCTGTTCGCTTCTTAATTGACTGAAACTTGTTAGACATGAATGTATGGACGGCATTAGCATATTTTAATTATATGAAGATCCAACCTCTGAGCAGCCCGAGAGTAATTTTGGAGCGGGAGGAAGATAAACTAACTTGTCATGAGCACACATACTTTATACACAGACACACACGTACAGACACATGCAAAGTTCTGCTCAGAACAAAGTAATTGTTCATCTTAACATCAAAGTTCTTTCATACAGTACTGTCTCTCTCTCCTGTCCTAACATTTTATTATACTGATGGTGTATAATAATCTGATTTTAAGAGGAAATGTTCTCTGAACTACTTAAAGATTGTTCACTGAACATCTAATGCGTATTTCAGACAAAATGGCTAGTTTAATTCTGGTTGGCTGGTGCTATGCAACTTCCAGAAATGGGGAAGAGCCAGTGTGCCTGTAAATGAAGGCAAATGGTTGATACAATGTAAGTGATTTAGGAACAAACTAATCATTCCTGACATTCCTGTTGGTCAAATAAATAATTTTTTTAGCAATGCCAACCCATAGCGTTTGATTTAGGCATGTGCAAACCTGCATTTTTTCAACATGCAAAATGACACATAGTTGTTGTTTATAATGACGCCATTTGTAACTGGACAAGATGTTGTTGAAATCGATGCTTTTTGGGGAAAAAAGGAAATATCTAAACTCCCTTGTATAAAAGTGTCAATAAAAGGTTAAATATGATAATAAAATATAGGAGAGGACAAAGTCAGGATGAGGCAGAATAAGCAGGTTCTCTCAGCTATATAACAATAATAATAAGAAGAAAAATAAGCTGTATATAAATGTGTCTGGCAAAAAAACTGATATAATTTACATGCTGCATGCGTACATTCAAAATGTACAAGTTTGCTAATTGTCTGAACAAATAAGGTGACTAAATAATAAAAAATGTTAATAGCTGTATAAATGAGTTTGTCGAAATAAAAAAATAAAAACTCAAAAAGTAATATCATCACAGAATTATATATACACATGCTGCATATTTTACAATTTTGAAGGCTGTCTGAATAAATAAATTGATTAAATAATATTTATTTTTAAGTTTAAAACACGCTGCTTGCAAATAAAAATGTAAGCATGTGTATAAAAGCATGTGCCAAACTTCAGAAACGTAATATAATGAAAAAGATAAATGTACATTATATAAATTATGTACATATACATATTGTAATTATACATATGCATTGAGGATAATACTGTAAAATACTGTCATCATTACTCATTCAATACTTGTTACAAGCCTTTTTGTTTTTATTCTTCTGAAACAAAAATCAAAAGAAGATATTTTGAAGAATGATGGAAACCAGTAGCTATTGACTTCCATTGTATGTTATTCCTATTGTGTAAGTCAGTGGCTACAGATTTCCAGTATTCTTCAAAATATCTTCTTTTGTTTTCCACAGAAAAAAAAAACTCATTAATGTTTGTAACCACTTGAGGGTGAGTAAATGGTGATTGAATTTTAATTGTGAACCATCCCTTTAAGACTTAAAAAGGCTTGATTAATGAGATGTTTTCATGTTTTGGCTGTTGATAGAATACAAAAATCTCCTTTAAAGACGTGATCTTGTCTGGCTCAAGTACAGGGGCTATTTTCTCCTCCATTCCTGGCACCTCACTCAGCATTGCTGCCATCCCCCTTCTCAGTGTATTGTCATGCCCCTGCGGTGTCCCACATGACTCCGTCCTGGGTTTATCTAAGTTGGTGTGAGTGGATGGATGATTCCGGAACGGTGGGCCTGATAAGGCATCGACAGGCCCATGTGGGCTACGAACCGCCTGGAAAGAGCCTGCAAACCTTTTCCAGAGCCCCCCCTATAACAACTCCCACAGGGCTTTATCTGAGACTCCCAGAGACAGGGTGACCTCGGCCCTTGACTCACCTATCTCTCTGAACACTCCCTTACTGATAGTGAGCCCAACACTGGGCCCTCTGTGGCCAAGGCTGGCAGCCCCTGCTTGGCGAAACGGGTGAAATGGAAGAACGAGAGCATGCTGATATGAGCCACGACACCAGCCCTCTCCCTTGTTGCCATCATTCCCGTCTAAACTCAACTCTGACAGCCCTCAATGGACCTTTCATGCATCTCAAAGGTTCCTCTGTCAGTCTGTGTCTAGAGTTCACGTTCTGCGATGCCCTCTGCGGGTCAGAGTTCTCTAGCTTTTCAATCTTGCACCCCCCTAGGCACACTTCAAGTGTCGTGGAGTTGGTTGCCAGCAATTTTTATACAATCTGCCCTTTTTATATAGAGTGACTCATCGTTCGAGCGTGTCGACAGATTGTTTGGGCTTTCTCATTTCCAGATCATTCCTTTATTGCTAAGGGTACAACTTTGTTTTGATTCTGTGCTGGTGACTCACGTTTAGCACTGATGAGTCTCCATTCATTAGCCGCTGAAATGGCAAGAACTGTGGAATCTCTTTGACAGACTGGCGCACATTCATAAAATAATTCAGTGCTTGTGTGCTCTTTGCACTTCAAATAATGTATACGAAACACAATGAGCGATGATAGATTTTTACCTCAGATATAATTAGTTCTTAATATTGAAGACTGCAAGTGCTGTTTAAAAAGTAATTAAAGGAAGCAGATATTATTTAATTGATTTATTAAAATATATATAGTTTACAATAGTCACTTTTTAAACTGAAAAAAATAGACACTAAACCTGTTTAATTGAATTTAAAAAGTAGTTAAATTAAATTACAGTAATAAATTACTTATTAACTTTGCAAATAAGTAGGCGTAGATTTTCAATTAATGTTAAAAAGGTTTGGTAAATGTGAGAAATATTATGAATTAACTCATATACATAAGGAAATCATTTGGCAAATGGATTAAAAGCAAGAATGCAAGTGTTTCTATTTCAGTGCAGTTTAAAAGCTTATTTTTTAATGCTTGACATTTTTTTAACCATTTGTCAAATAAAAAAAAGTCACTGGACTGTCACATCTGGGAGCATCACCAAAAAAACAACAACTGAAAACTGAAAACTGGACTGACACAGGCTTAATTTACTAGAACATTTACGCTAAGCTGCTTTGACACAATCTACATTGTAAAAGCGCTATATAAATAAAATAAACATGAATTGAATCACTAGTGACATTTTGACAATATTTTAAGCCATATCTTTGGTTGTCAAGTACTTGCATATGCATGATGTAATGATTCTCTACGACTTTTGTACTTTACTTCACCAAAAAAAAGTTTCAAAAGTTTGTGTTTTAAGGTTTCTAAAAGCCATTGTTGTGTGAATGATTGCCCAAAATGAGCTTGGAAAAATGTTTTCATTCATCCAATTAAAAAAAAAAAAATAGGGTAATGGTTCACATCTAAATTTTATCACTTCACCCAATGAAAAATAAATAATTTGCCTTAAACAATATTTTCTATGGGCAGCACGGTGGCGCAGTGGGTAGCACAATCGTATCACAGCAAGAAGGTCGCTAAGAAGGTCGCTGGTTCGAGCCTCGGCTGAGTCAGTTGGCATTTCTGTGTGGAGTTTGCATGTTCTCCCCGTGTCCGCGTGGGTTTCCTCCGGGTGCTCCGGTTTCCCCCACAGTCCAAACACATGCGGTACAGGTGAATTGAATAAGCTAAATTGGCCGTAGTGTATGTGTGTGAATGAGTGTGTATAGATGTTTCCCAGTGATAGGTTGCAGCTGGAAGGGCATCCGCTGCGTAAAAAAGAACATATGCTGGATAAGTTGGCGGTTCATTCCGCTGTGGCGACCCCAGATTAATAAAGGGACTAAGCCGAAAAGAAAATGAATGAGTGATTCTTTCTTTCTCCATGAGAACAATTTTATATAACCTGGTACAAAGCAAATTTGTCTTGTTGAAGAAAGTCAATTAATTTAAATTCTCTTTTTATTCTAAACAAGAAGATATAGCTTTAATCAAAACAACAATTCCCATAAAATGTTCATCTAATAAAAAATTTTAAAAAATAGGGTAATGGTTTCACATCTAAATTTATTCACTTGAGCAAATAAAATAATTAATTTGCCTTAAACAATCCGTTAGCACATCAGCGAGGAAAACACTACACTGCACAACCCTGAGTGTCTCTGTTGTCAGCAATCTAGCAGAAGAAGCAGGTAGGAGACAGCACTGTCAGTTATTCTTTTATTGTGAGCTTAGTAGATGAACAGCCCTTAACAGGACCATACCACCGGGGTGCTTCCTTTACACACAACCCTCATTGATGGTGATGGCCAATATTTTATAAATAAATACTATAAAAGACTATAGAGTACATAACACATGTCCCTCATATCTTTTTAAAAAAGTGTAACTGTCAATATGGTGAATAAAGCCTCGCCTATTAGTACAGGAGCCAATCGTTGATCGCTATATGGTGAAAAAAACCCGCCTTCTAGTACAGGAGCCAATCATCAATTGATATAGACTGATGATACTCTGGGGGAGGGGCTTGGACTAGACGTGAATTTCTGCAGATGTTGTGTGATTCAGAAGTTTAGAGATGAAACTAAAGTAACAGTTGTTATTTAATTTTATTAGTGATTTTCTCATATGAAATTCAATCGTAAGCTTGGCAAGCAATTTAGGAGAATTTGATATTTCCTCATTCAAACAGAATGACCGTGTATACTGCCCAAGAAGCATTTCAAAGATGGCCACAGAGTGAAATGACCTGCCTTAAAGCAAAGAGCTTAGAATTACCAGAGGCGACACTCAAAAGAATGTTCCATTGCAACAGCAGTGTCCAGCAACAGCCCCGGATTTCGCCATTTAGGAGTGAAAGCGGTCGGCTGTCCATTGGATTTTATTGCTGTCGCGATGGCAAGCAGCTGCTTTGTTTTTTATTTATTTATTTAAAAAGTGCATTAAAGCTGAGATACAACCTGAAAGACGACAATACAACACTTACTATCACAATCATCAACACTTTTAATAGTTTATTTTACAGACTTATAATATGCTGTTGTTCTATTGGAATTTTCATTCCAAAATGGCCGCCGTGCCATCTAGTGGCTGTTTCCCAAATGGCACTAGAGTGTCGCCTCTTGGTGATTCTATGCTCTTTGCTTAAAGGCACTTTTGCTTAAATCACAGAAGCCAACTCAAACATAAACACACATAACGTTTATAACAAAACAACCCATGAATTTGAACTAATATAACACATGAACTAACTCTAAACCACTTCCCATGATGCACCTGGCTATAGTGCTGTGGGCTAGGTCATTACTGTGTGAGTAACCTTAAAATATTACATTTGTCAAAACAAATATTTCTTATTTGAGCTCTTAATCAAAAACATTAATACTTAACTGTGTTTTGAACTTAAAATATATTACTTGAAAAATAAAACACAATATTCAACTGAAATAAAAGATACATTTTTAATTGAAGTACTGCTTGAATTTTTTTTTTCTGTGTAAGCAATCTTGGCAAAAATACACCATTGTTAAATTTCTTAATACTAATAATACAGGTCCTTATTCCAACTGTAGAAAATCAATGCAGCACATGTAAAAAAAACTACTGAAATTCAAGTCTGCTAAAGTCACATAAATGCTAAACTATGTTAATGTAATCTGTCAATATTGAAGCCGTTGAGAACTTCCTGTTAGCATGAATTATAATCCTGCACTAGAAAGATAAACAGTGGTGTTATACAGTAGCAGGACTTCTCTTAACAAGCTCTCAACCGGCCTCTGCATTTCGTCTCTTGTGGTTGATTTTTAACGATGACCTTCCGTGGTTCGGAAAGTCTGAGAAGACTGAGGATTGTTTCTGTCAGCCTGGTTTTAATCCTACCGTGGTTATCAGCCTTTGCTCGTGCTGAGGGATGGGGAGTTTGGAGGTGAATGGGGGGGTTTTGATGTGATCTCTGAGGACGAACGGGAGCATAGTTCCTCCTAATGACAAACACTTGCTCTTTAAGAGAGCTTTGAGATCAACACGGGTTCTGTTACAGCAGCTCGGGCCGTAGGGGGGTCAAACGCACCGCCACACTCTCTTTCACTTTCTCTCGCTTGCAAACAAACACAAGTGTGGACTTTCGCCTCCTTTGGGAGGGCATCTGTGTTCATTTGCCCTTATTTTAGAAACAGGAAGCAATTTCACTTTTTACTGCGGTCAATTTTTATAAAAGAAATATATTCCAGGTTTATTACAAGCTTAGATTATTCTACAGCAAGGTTTAAAGCTGTATGTAAGTTTTTGACTCTTCTAAAGCATAAAAATACCATAATATGTTTGCAGATATTTAAGAAACAACAAGTTTCATGATGAGATTTGCAGTGATTTGCAATTTGGCTGTTTGCACTAGACAAAACACGACAGAAGTTTAAATACAGCCATTCAGAACCACAGAATAGTGCGCTTATTGCACTCCAACGAAATGGTAAGGTTTATAATTTAATTTATACATATTAATCCTCTTTAACATTATTAAATGTACATGCTGAATCACTATGTGTTGGTTTGCATTATTTCACAGTTCTAAAGCTCAATTTCAAATGGTTTATTTTATTTTCAAGATCTGAGGTGAACTATCTGCTGCTGCTTTAAGTAGTATGGCAATAAAAGTCATGTAAAACGGCATTCAAACTCACATTGTTAGCATTTAACACTAAATAAAGCACATGAGGTGGACCTGAGGTGATCATTGTCAGTTTTCTGTTGTTCAGCTGCAAAAAATAGAAGCCGTTTCTAATATATTAATTTGTTGGTTTGAATAAAAACTCCTTTTAATATGAAGAATACTCCTTCTATCGTGTGTCGTTGCTTTTATTCAGAACACGGTTAGGCTCGACGGTCAGACTCGCTGGTCTTCAATCTGGCAATCTGTGCTTGCATTTGTTTTAAACCAGGAGTGCAATACCTAGTTCAACCACTGGGTGTCAAACTTACATACTGCACCTTTAATGCTACAAAAAGTAAATATCCATGTGCCAGTAAGCCCCTTGCAATAGAAGTGAATGAAGCCAATCAATAAACATTAAAATACTCAGTATTACAACAAGAAAGTGCCACTAGCACAAGTAGTACATTTTGTTCCTCATATCCAAATAAAAATTTAGCATTAGTAAAGATTGATTGGGAATAAACATTGTGTTATATCAGAGCAATAATCATAGCCTTAATTCCATGCATTGTTAAAATATGTAGCTTGAATAGATTTCTTTTTAAATTAAAAACTGATTTAAAGACCCACATTGCTTTTAAATGCCAGTCATACTGTATGTAATTTCTTAACAAAAAGGCAACATGTCTTTATTTGTACCCAACTAAAGGGCACTTAACTCTTAAATGTAACTGTTGACCACAATACCTCCATTTTATATTCATTAAAGAAAATGAATCAATTATTTTTATAAAAAATGCTATTGATTGCACTTAACTTGTACTAAACCTGGCATATTCCAACAATAAACCCTCAGATAAGCCAAAAATAAGACACAGATAAAACTTCTTCGTTCCTTAAAAGAAGCCCAGCTATGTAGGGTGTGCCTAGAGAGCGAGCCAGTGGGTGGTCCCCTCATCAGATGGTTGTATTTTAAGAGTCGAAAACCTTCCGCCCTAGCCAGTGAATAACATTAGTTGGATAATGAGGATTCTGACATTTCCAGGAGGGTCTGATATCGTATTCTTAATTTTTAGCAAGCCACACTCACTAATGACTACTCGAATTGTTGAAACGGTTTCAAGAATTCACCCCACGACCTAAAATTCGAAGAAGGGGTGTGTGTATGCGCCAACTTAATTCTCACACAACAGGGCTTTCCCTTTGGAATTAATGCTGTAATCCCTGTTAGATCTTAATTAGAGAGTGTTTCACGCATGCTGTATTTAGAAGCCACGCTTTTGACGCTTACATCCACCCCTGCCCAAATCCAGACAAGATGGTGCCATACCTTTTAAGTCAGACAGCTAACCCAAGGACTGAAACCCTGCTTTGTTGAAAATTTCACGCATGATAATCACACAATGTATGCGTCTGTGTGCCCATAAAAATAGCTCTTTTTTGCCAAGTAGTAATCACAGCAGCAGAGAGGTTGGAACAATGCTGAAACACTGGATCACGACCTCTTTTGAGGGGCCATTTTTCAGTACTCAGATGTAGTACTTATGAGTGATGGCTGGGTATAAAGGTAATGGTATGTGTAAATGGGGAATATGCTGTTTTGGTCGTCCTTTCCTTTAAGACTTTAAGCTAAAAACACACAGACACACACACACACACACACACACACACACACACACACACACACACACACACACACACACACACACACACACTATGCCACTTGGACTGTAACGGCATTAGTGTGATTGAGGAAACCGGCAATTTTATCGGACCAGCTGCTGTTGGGATCCGGATACCATCTAGAACCATTATCTGCTGTTATCCTGTACTAAGAAGCCAAGATTTTATTATCTGGCTGTGTATGGCAACAGAGTAATATCCTGATATCATAGCAACAGCATCCTGGCGGAACTGCCTCGATGCATTGTGTTATGTGCTACAGTTTATTTTGTACTTTGTAAACATCTTTATTTGAAGCAGGGTTTCTTTTGTTTGACTGGGTCAAATGAATATGTCCTTTACTGCAGTTCATTTTTATTACTAGAGCACAAAAGTAATATCTCTGGCCATGGATGAAATTATCAGGTCGTTTTATTTTCTGTCCGAAAAGAAAATAAAAATAGCTGAACCCTCAGGTTGTCATGGTGTCTGTCGCATTCCAGAGCTTGCTGGCATGTACAGTACAACACAGTAAATCAATTCCTTGAAGAGAATAGGAGCCAGTGAACAATAATGATGACTAAAGCAGCTGGCGTGTCGAGGGGCTCCGGATGACCCTGCTGTGGCTCTGAGCAGCGAGGCAAAAAAGTATCAGCTATCACCCGCTGGCCTCACCCGTAACTCCTGCTGCTAGAGCTGTTTATTTGACCTCTCAACCTTTGATCTGAAGTTGGGACCTAAAGAACTTTGTTGGGATGTTCTCTCTCACCTGTTGGGCATAAGTCATTTTATATATAGGGAGAGAGAGATGGTTTTTATCTGTTGGTACTGGTTAAAGCAGCATCAAATGTGAAAAACAAAGGGCAAAATGTGACCTCTGGATGCTGTTTTATCATACCCTTCATTCCCACTGTCCTTGTTTTTTCAGTTGAATGCTCTAACTATAGACTCTCGGGGGTCAAAGTCAATGCGAGACATATTCTGAGTTCCTAAAAGGTCTAGAAGGACACGTTACTCTATCGATCATGCTAGGAAAGGAAACATATTGTTTGTTCTTTAGGTTGTCCCTTAAGGTAGGTTTTATTGACAGAGATGCACAATATAAAAAATCTGGCCAATATCATAATGCGATACAATATACTTTATTGTCCCATAAGGGAAACTTTTCTTGCGTTTAGTGTTTCCGTATTTTCAAATCACACTTTGAGGAAATAAATTAATCCCATGTGTTTCATGGCATAAAGTGGAGCATAATATATGGAAAGATATTTCTGTGTCGTACTGAACAGCTGAAAAACCACTATTCCCCAATATTATTACACAATGATCTGAATTATTAAATTATTATACTAAAGTTCCAAATTATTAAGATTTTAAGTGACAAAGTCTGCATTTATTTAACCAAAAATATCACTTTAACTGCCTGCTCTACCAACTGGTTGACCATATTTGAATATTTCAAATAATTTAAAGCATGACCGTATTTAATAATGGCTTACATACAGCATTGTTGGTTTAAAAACAAACATAATCCTGTTGCACTTCTACACTTGATTTTGGTTTTATTGTAAAAAAAAAAAAAAACAAGAAAACATGTTAAATGAGAATCTGAAATATTTTATGGCATACTTCAATAAATAAAGATGACTTGGTTTTCAAAAATGTTTTATTTTGAATATTTTTTTTTTTTTATAAATTGGTCTTACATTTCATATTTTTAGATTTGTCATAGTATATTTATTAATTCCGGTACTTTTACCATAAACCGACATATCTACCATTTGGTAGAGGTTGATATTTTAGAAATTATAGCATGTGTTGAAAAAATGTGTGTTAACTAGCGACATTAGGAGTTAAGAAATGCAATGCAATTTTTTTTCTTGGTGGGGCAATTAAAGGGATATAGTAATAACAGTAGAACTAGGAAATAATATAAACATATTTAAAGAGCTTTTTATTCCTGTGATGGCATAGCTGCATTTTAAATATTATTATGTCAGTCACATGATACTTCAGAAATCATTATATGCTGATTTGCTGCCCAAAAACATTTCTTTTCAAAGCTTTTCTCTCATTAATATTTTTGTGCAAATTAATGATACACTATTAATTACAATATTTGTTCAAATTTAAATCATGAAATAAAATGGACACATTTAATACATCAAAAATGACGTTTACAACGTCAGCAAACTTTTATTATTCAAATTAATGCTGTTCTTTTGAATTTTTTAAAAATATAAATTAGGCATTCTCCAATCAATTGACCGATACTGATCTAGTAATCACATAAAATGAGTCGATCGGTACTCGCCAATCTGGCTGTTCTCATGAACCGATCCTAGATGTTTGTTTATGAGTTTACAAGCAGAGGAACACGCAAGTGTGCTCCTGTATATTATACATAGCCTGCAGCAGCCACAACATATGAGGAGGTAAATAATGTGTGGATGTGTGAGCGATCACTGCCCTCATGTCACAGCAGCTAAAATATATACAGATGCAGGTCATCCAACCTTATGACCTCTCTCAGAAGCTCCACGAGTCTCCCACATGTTCATACAGGCTCGGTGATCCCCCAAAATTAGTTAAAATACCCGAAAATCATGGCGATGAGATTGAATGAGCAAGAAAACAGATCGTGAGAGGCACAGTGATGTTCTAAGCATTACATTTGTTAGGTTAAATGTATAGAGCAGTAAATATCGCAAGTGCAAATCCCTCTCTCATTGAGAGATCTGCTGTCAATACTGTAGTTGGAGACTAGCAAAATATTTGAATGGTCTTGCATGTATTTAGGCCTGTGTCTTGCATGTATTAAGTTCTGTGTTTTTGACAATATTGACAATAAGTTCACTAAAAGCTGTGTGGAATTATTAGATAAACTTTTAAATCATTTTTTTTAACATGAATATTTAATAATATAACTACTTTTAATATACTTATTGCAATGAACAGTAGTTTACAGGCCTATTTCCTTTTAGTAAAGGAGTATTAAATTTTCAGGTGTACATTTAAACTTCTTATGCATCAAATATGCGCTCCAAACGTTTTCTTGATTGAGACATGTTGAATTCTTCTTTCATCATTTGCCATGTTTCCAAATTACAATATTTGTTATTTTTCTTGCCAGTTTTTATATCTGTGTTAAATTATTTTCTGTGGCTGTTCATTCTGCTGTGGTGACCCCTGATAAATAAGGGACTAAGCTGAAGTAAAATGAATGAATGACTTATTTTCTGCAAAAATCCTGATCGTAGCATCCCTAATAACAATCCGTAGTACTGGCCTATTCTCGATATATAAATGCAAGTATGCATTTCACATGACAATTTGTTTTAAAGCAAGAGTTGTGGTTAACCTGTAATAATAATAGAACAATATAATAACAATAAATTGTAGAACAGCAAGAAGTCCCTTTTTAGTGGGTAAACGTGTGAGCAAATCTACAGGCAGCATTTCTAGTATGCAGCACATTCAGATGCCACGTTTATCTCTGCGTATGACTCAACCTGCCCGCTTGAGTTTGTCTTTTCGCTTCCTCGATCTCTCTGCAAGTCAACACACACACGCACACAGCCAGACGTGATGAGATCACCAAATACTTCACATTAATAGTAATAAATACAGCTCCGTGTGCCAGCACTACCAGCCATCCGTGAGTGTAGGGAAGCTTTAATACAAGCCACTAGTCCAACTCCCTGGGTAAACTCAAAGATCAATGGCTTCCTCTGTCACATCTTCACACACTGGCTGGGATTACTGCAGAATAAGGGCTTTTAGTCAGGATTAGGGCTGTGTTGAGAGTGAACAACACAAAAGGAGGTCTGATAGCGAAAGACCGTGCGCTAAATCGGCACAGCAGATCCTGGAGCCAGCAAAGCTCACAGCAGACTTACTCTGGAGGGGGTCATCCTCATTAACTCTGCCTGTTACCTCGCTAAAGCAAGAAAGACGATGGCCACAGGCTTCAATTAACTCAGTATTACTGTATTGAACCCTTTTTTTTTAAAAGAAGAAGGCACCAAATGTATCTGTAATGGGATTGGTGCTTATTAGAAAGCAAAAGTGTGGGTTAAACTTTTGGAAAGTTGGATTTGGCAATGCATTTCAGGGATCTTTGTGGCAGTAGTGCTAGTTTATAATTAATGTTCTGAAGTGTGTAACGGAGGAGAAGGCAGCCAGGTAAGGCTCTGGTGGAAACCCAAGACCATCTGCTGTCATTTCTTCAGTGTTGCGTCTAATTGCCCCCAGGCCTCCAAGAGACCCTTTCCCCCTACTAAATGAGATTAGGAAAACATTGTGGCATTTGCATGTCTTTAGCGTCATGGGTGGATGTGGAGTTGAAGCTGGCAGGTGGCTTGAAGTTGCACATTCACCTTAACTTTAGATGAGTGTTGTGTAGTGCCTCAGGAAAGTTTTATCGCCACCCCACAGGGTTTCCGTCAGCAGGGATTTTGACTGCAGCTCCCATGTGTTCCCCAAAAATGAATTTCATTTACTCTGCCTCATGTCATTTTCTTTCTGCTCTTTAAAAAAGAAGTGCTGGCTTGCTAAATTATTACAATTAAATATAATTTGAATTCAACATCATCAATTCAATTCAATTCACCTTTATTTCTATCGCGCTTTTACAATGTAGATTGTGTCAAAGCAGCTTCACATACATTATAGTAAATTGAAACAGTGTCAGTTCAGTTTTCAGTGTTTAAGTTCAGTTCAGTTTAGCTCAGTTCAGTGTGGTTTAATAATCACTACTGAGAGTCCAAACACTGAAGAGCAAATCCACCGATGCGCAGCTCTACAGATCCCAAACCATGCAAGCAGTGGTGACAGCGGCAGGGAAAAAAACTTCACCAATTGGCGAAAGTGAAAAATTTAAAAAAAACCTCGAGAGAAACCAGGCTCAGTTGGGCACGACCATTTCTCCTATGGCCAAACGTCTTGTACAGAGCTGCAGTCTAGGCAATGGAGACGGAGAATGCTGAACCTCAGCGAAGACTCGTCTGTCCCTGGAGCGTCACAGGAATCAGTCATCTAAATAGAAACTCTAAATTCACTTTAGGTTTAGAATAAGGAGATAATGGGCTGGCACGGTGGCTTAGTGGTTAGCACTGTCACCTCACAGCAAGAAGGTTGCTGGCATATCTATGTGAAGTTTGTATGTTCTCCCTGTGTTCTCATGGGATTCCTCCGGGTGCTCCGGTTTCCCCCACAAAAAAAAGACATGAGCTATAGGTGAATTGGATGAACTAATTTAGCCATAGTGTATGAGTGTGTGTGTGAATGTGAGAGTGTATGGGTGTTTCCTAGGGGTGTAATGGATCACGGTTGATGGCTTGCAACCCACGTTTCGGAACACACGTGAAGCACACGTAATCCCGCGGATTAATACATTTTTTTACTGGTAGATTAATCCTAAATTTGTAACTATCACAGAGAGATCACCTCTCACGTCATTCAAATCACATGTATGAAAGCATTTAGACTTTCCTGTAAAATATAATGATAACGGAAGAAGTTGTGGTAGGTTATTCGGAATGTGGTGGGTTTCTTAGGTTATTAAAGGTGTTTTCTGGCACTACTTGTTTAGCCTGCATCTATGCATTCAGTGTAAGCTGCACGATTAATCATTAAAAAATAGGATCTCAACAACTACGCAACATAAATTATAAATGATGGTGATTTGAATGTTTATTAATCCTTCGAATTGCTGCATTCAAATCTGAAAACATAAAAATCCAGAAAGAGATTGAGTCTTAAGTCTTTTAGGTATGAAGTTACAAACTCAAATAACACAGACGTACTGGGATAACAATTTATAGTTTAGAGATAACCACTGATGTTTATGGTGAAGATTAAGATCACTGTCATATGCATTTAACGACACTCAAAAATTAAAGTAGTAGGCAGCAATTACATTATTTAACCAGCCTTCAAATATTTGCCACTGAATAAGTCTTCAAAAATGACACATCTAGCAATGAAACATGAAGTTTTATGAGTGAATAACTGAATCATTTATTGAAAATGAGATTAAAAATAAATAAGGGTTGTACAAATTATAATGTTAGATTTATACATTTAGCATTATCAGCTACAGTAGGAGTAACAGTGAATTTTTCACAGTTCTGAATATTTTACAATTTATTTTTATTCAGTTGATTGTTTCTTCATTTTATTTTAATTGAAATTACAGGTTCTAACCTGTCAACATTGGCATGTGAAAATAAGGGATAAAAAATGAAATTCCCCAAATTACTAAATCTGTTCATCTGTTTCATTGTATAAAAAAAGTTGGAACGGTCAGTAATATGTTTTTATTAGTATTATTAACAAGTTTAGCCTATTAAATTTAATAGCTTTTTATAAAGAAATTGAATAAAGTTGTCAAATCTCCTTAACCTTTTCTTCACTGTGTAATTTAAATATTCTGGTTAAAGAGCACCAAATGAATCTCTCATTTAGATTTTTTGTTTGATTACATTAACAGAGGTGTCACTTTAAAAATGCACAGATCCATAAAGAAAGCATTTAATTGCTTTCCTAACTTTTTATGCTCATTTAAGACAAAATTTGTTGTGTTTAAAAGAAAACCCACCAAGATCGAAATGTTTACATATTATTATTATTATTTATTTCATGTCTGTTCAAACACTGTTCAAACGTGTGTCTGTGGACAAACATGTCCACTTTCGCTTCGCTTTAAATCGCATGTACAGAATCAGTTTGGGATACAGCATCTATTTATCACTTTGAAGCACGTCTGACAGTCACATACCGCTACATGAACTGACTGTTTTGGAGGATTGCATAGGAGGGGCAACAACGCCTGTAATGGAAAGGAAGGGAATCCCACCGTTTTTATATTTATTTCAAAGTGTTTTCATAAATAAATTGTGCCTAAAGTAAAGTGCCTAAATAAAACGAAAGCACATTTTCACATTTAAGAGCAAGGGACGTCCCCTGGTGGTTCGGCGGTAAGGGTTGCGTATAGGGTGGATCGTTTTTTTTTAATGAAATACAGGAAAATACTAGGGCTGGGCGATTTGGGGAAAATATCTAATTGTGTGGGGGTTTTTTTTGACAGATATTGCGATTTCGATTTGATTTGCGATTTTATTTTGTAGTCAAGATTCAGCTCAATCTGTATTGTAGCTTCTTACTGCTAAAATGCAGTGAGTGCTGGTTAAAAAAAGGAACTTAAAAGATATTAACTTATATTAGCAAACATCTCTGAAATTGTACTTTGCTGTTGCTTGCTACTAGATTGAGTGTCACAGGCAGTAGTTGACTTTAGCAAGACGCTCCTCATATAGCCACCTGTGGTGCTTTTTTTAGGTGCTGGATGTTGTATTTCCTTGTTCTGGAACAGCTCTTCCAAATTACCTGGTTTTTTTCGGTGTCTGTGACTTTGAAACCAAGATATTCCCATATTATCGATGTTGTGTTTTTCTTTGATATTAATTAATCTATTAATGCTTCTGAAGTGGCAGATGTCATCATCCCACTCATTTGCGCTTTCCTGTTTGTTTGCTTTATTGTGTTGTTCCGCATAGTTCGGTTGCCCAATTCTGATTGGGCAGAATGAAAGTGTGCTCACTCAATTGGCTAGTAAGACTGTCACACACAGACGGCAGTCACGCAATTGCTCTGTGTGGGGGAAGTTAAATAATATATATTTCATATCGCAGCCTCCTGCGATTAGCTAATCGTAATGTTTCAAATCACGATTGCGATTCGATTTCGATTAATCGCACAGCCCTAGAAAATACCTTTACTGGATGATAGCGGGATAGAATTGTAAAATACGGGAGAATCCGGGGAAAACAGGAGGGTTGACAGATATGCAAATTCTGTTTGTTAAAACCAAAAGTGTCTTGTAGTACTGTTTTTGTAATAAACAGAAAGCAAATTATTATAATTATAAATTTGTCTCCTCCACTTTTTGGCTGATCCATGACTAAAAAACCATAATGTGATTTGAACCGTGAGGTTTGTGATCCGTTACAACACTAGTGTTTCCCAGTACTAGTTTGCAGCTTAAAGGGCATCCGCTGCCTAAAACATATGCTGGAATAGTTGGTGGTCCATTCCACTGTGGCAACCCCTGATGAATAACAGACTAAGCCAAAGAAAAATGAATAGAATTGTACATCATCTATGTTTTTGCATCTCTTATCCTCACTATAATTGTGTATAAAGAGTGACAACTGTATTTTCCATCTGTATATTAACATCTTTCTTGCATATTCTCTCATTCCATGTGAACTAATCCTTTAACTCATATTTTAAATTAAACACATCGCTTATGAGCTCCGTCCCAATGTAAGAATGTGTTTCCTAAATGCGCCAAAGAGAAATATGGCCAGCGTGACTGACACACACATCGCTAATGGTGCATGTCTCACACTTCTCTCTCACACACGCTCACACTAAAAGGCTTACACTCCCACAGGTGTGAAACAGCTCTGGTGTGTAGGAGCAAAGGCATGTCAGTCGGTTCTCCAATGCTGTGTTGCTAAATGGTCCCAAAACATTAAACATCTTCACACTGTCACTCATGCCAATCCTCACTTCCTGTCTGCTTTCAAACATAACGTCCTCCCGGTTCAACTAATGGGCAACGGAGCAGCGGAATGGAAACCTCCAAGCACATCAATGTTTTTCTCATGGGAACATTTCTTTTCTGGTGATCACGCAGGGGGGGTTGCGGGGTGTTGTCCATTCCTGGAACACCGCTGGCCTTTCACCAGCATGAGACAGGAGAACACAGAGGAAAAACAGTCTCTGCTGAGAAGACCTTGAAACTTCAGTAAAACAAACACACAGATGAGTGAGAGGGGAGTCATCCTTCACCTCTCCCGCTGCCGGTTATGGTTGGTAGCTGGATGAAAAAGAGGCCTTTGGCACCAGACACTTACAGTTAATAATAGGATTTCGCTTGGATACGGTGCAATTTTTCTCACTCTGCTACTCTCCATAAGGCTATGGAAATCCAAACGCTGCCAAAAGTGAGACTGATTTCTGCTGTGTCAAGACCTGGCAGTACAGAACACTGACTTTAATAGAGGCACGCATGCACTTGGCAAAGGATTCCTGCACGTGGTGGATAGCTATTAAGAAGAAACACGGGTTTTCCTGTTTCGTTTTTTCAGCTTTGGTGAGCTGAGAGAGACGAACATGTATTTAAGCAATAGCTCTGTCCCAAATAATGTACTATACTCTATGTGTGCTATCTACCGTATGAATTTTTTTAAAGGTGTTTTTGACATCCAACATCAAATTTCCCCTTCCGTTTGGTTGCAAGATAGGCTCATGCTGAAAACGTAACCCTATATACATTTCTGGAGATTGCGAATTATGTAGTCAGAAGTACATATGGCTGCATTTCATCTTTAAAATTAACAATACGGTGTGGTGTGATATTGTTCCTTTTTATGCTTACCAGCTGACCGCTTCAGTATGAACCGCTTTTCCACTGTTACGTTTGTCCAGTAGCTCGCCATGTATGTTGGAGGATTTGAGACGCAGAGAGGAGTAAACCACGACAATGGGGTTTGAGTCTGATGAAGAACGGTTCCAGAAAGCGGGTAAGACAAAAACAGAAGCCAAAAAATAAAATAAACAAGTAAATAACAGGGTGAGAATGTGGTAAAATCTAAAAACGTGGTAAAAATTAGGCGAGGGCTTTTCTTTTTCTGGATTGCTTTTTAAAACTGTCTGTTGGGTTTAGTGAAGGGGGTGGCTGGGTCAATCGATGCTTTTGAAAACACTATTGGTTGGGTTTAGGGAAGGAGGAGGGTGGATCAGTCAATCAGTCAGTAAGTCATTCGACAGCGGCCACTGGTGGATTTAAATGAGAACAGCAGGCACGAATGGCACTCGTGAGAGAAATTTGAGATCTCGAAAAGAGTACACAGCGGCCTCTACAAAAAAACGTATGTCCTGGGATGTATTTGGTGCTCTCCAGAAATGTATATAGGGGTACTTTTTCAGAATGAGCCTGCCTTGGTTTTGTTACGTAATCTTTTTTATTTGAGTTTATTTGAGTTTAGATTTAGCATTTTATGTATAGTAAAAGACTGAAACTGATGTATGTGCTTACCACTTGTGTACAGATCACTGACAATGCAAGTTAATACCAGGTAGAATCAAGGACGTTTGTGTCATTTAAGTTTATTTCAATTCAATTAAGACATCTTTATTCTTATAGCGCTTTTTTTACTATGTAGATTGTGTCAAAGCAGCTTAAGAACTAAGCGGATGATTTGGGTATTTTACTGATTTAGTTACTTGGTTGCTTTGCCTTTTTTTAGATAAACACAATTGTGTGCATATATTACATAAAGATTGCCTTGATAATCAAATGAAGACAGCTACAATGATATTTATATTATTGTAATATTCAGGATGAGGGTGGCATGGTGGGATGGTAGTACAATGTTTTTACTTTGTTTGATATATTTAAAAATTAAATGAAACATCACAGGAGCATAAGCGCTGTTGCAAATATCAGATAATTAATACAGTAGTTTAATGAATTATTTAATCTTGAGTAACTTAAATTTAAGATGTAATCTTGTCATAAAACACTTTTTAAAGTTACTCAGTTACTTTGCTTTATTATTTTATAAACACAATTGTGTGTATATATTACATAAATAATTGCCTTGATAATTAAATGAAGACAGCAATAATGATATTTTTCTCATTGTAATATTATAATGCTTGAGATATTGTGATATCGTTCAGAGTTGTATGCATGCACCCACGTGGAAATAATCTAAGTCTATCTGTGTTGTAACCAATCAGGTTAAAACACCTATATGATGATGCAGTTAATGACGTTGTGTAAGAGTATAATTGTTGATGCTTTTAAGATTGTAAGCAGAGCGGCCTACGAACTCATTGCGAATGTTGAAGCTGGCTTCTGCTGATGAGACTGCAAACTATCTTCAGTAAACTTTCTTTTTAATTAAATCTCTGACTCCGGCTCCTCTTCATCTGACAGACTGGTCATTTTTAGGTTCAAACTGTAAAATATCCCTACAGTTTTGGGAGAACATCATAGACTGAAAAAATAAACGATTGCACATCTAAAACGTCCTAGTATTGTATCCTTGTGCAATGTTTATACTGTAAGTGACTTGGAAATAGGATTAAATATTTCAGTGGTGGCTATTTGCACTATAGCATCAACCAGAGAATCATGATTGTGACATTCTTGCTCTCAGATGACTACTCCGTTCATAGGGTGTACCACAGGGATCAATCCTGAGCCCTTTTTCATTCCTCTTTTACCCCTTTTCCGACCAGTGCTAACTGCTCAGCGGGGAACTTAGCTTGAACTGTGGTCAATCAGAGCCTACACCTGAATATATAAACAGCAACATCTGTTCACACAGTCTCTGTAGGAATCCGGTAATGGGAGGATGCCCGATCCCCCCCCTGTTATCTGGCCACTGTGCTTTTCAGGTGTTTGGTGTCAGGTTCCAGATGGACCGTAGCCTCGTTGTATTAGTAACAGACGCAGGGTAATGAATCCACTGCGTTACCTGCACTACTAAATGAGATTGGGGTGTAATGATGCCCCAAAGCAGGTCTTTACTTATGGGGAGGTTTTGTTGTCATTCTTGTTTCCAAATGGCCCTGCAATGGGTTTAATAGCATTTCATTAAGGGTGGCAGCCGAACAGGAATGGTGATGCAAAGCTAACCAGTGAGACTAAGCTTTTTGGGACTTCCAGGAAGCATGTACTTCGCGGTTCCCTCAGGACACCTTCCAACCTGCATGCCATATTCATAATGTAGAGCATTACGGAAATTATTGCAAAGTGCACTTACCTGCCTCCCCTCTCTGATGGACAGTTTTTTTATGACTGTATTTTTTGCTTTGCTCTGCACTTGTTTTTCCTCCATGCGCGTATATATGCGTGCATTTATATTTCCTCCTGGGCCTTAAGAGTGGTGTGCTTCCCTGTGAAGAGGCCAGATAAAAGGAGAGGGAAGAATCACTAGGGCCATTTTGACTTATTCCAAAAGCTGTACTCTGACTCTTGAAAGATCCTCAAATTTTTATGGACTAGGGTCTTTTTCCACATATAGTGTGTAGTGGGTGAGCAGCTCTGTCCATAGTGTGCTTTCAGGAGATGAACCTCACCCGCAGCATTGTAAAAATAGGACACATGCTGCTATTTGTTTTGTTTTATGGTGCATGAAACGGTGACGGTAGGTGCGTTTTCTTACAGACTGAGTTTCTAGTTAACTTTCCACTAAAGAGAGAAGTCAAAATGGAGGATGCATTTCATGTTTTTGAGCTGTCATGTGTTTTTGACCAAATAGAGATGATTGTTGTATGTTTACAACAGCTAATCACACAGCATTTTGCTTTTATGTTTTAGGCATTGCAGCTAATGTTCTAAATGAGAAATGGCACATTTCTTGGGTATATTGTAATTTGTAAGATTATCATTTAAAGTACAATTTATCATTTTCACATGATATTCAGAATATAATCGATCAAATTTTTCTGATTTTTTTTCAATTACTTTCCCTACCTCGTGTGGAGTCACGTAACCCAGCTCTGTTAAAGGCTGAGGCTGATTTATACTTCTGCGACTACTTTGTAGCCACATCTGATCTGTGGTCAAGAAGGATGATGGACCTATTTTTGAGCCTTACTTTGCACTACATTGACAATGATTGAAAGCTGCGCCAGAGATGCCTTGATAAAGCATATTTTCTATTACAATAAAATGATTATTTACATTAAAATATTTGTTTACAGAAGATGCAAGAAATGCACTGTTTAAAATATTATTTACAGGATATACAAGAGTTATTTTATTTAGAGGAGATACTGCTTATTTTCTACCTTTTAATATGAAAAACATTGAAAATAATTGACTTTGTTTCCAAAAGTGCAAGTTATTCATTTTCACTTTTTTATAAGAAAAAAGTGACTGTTCATTTTAGCTAATGTGTTTTAATTTCATTTGTTTAACGTTGATGTTCAACAAATAATCGTAGATAGTAGATAGCGTGTGTGTGTGTTTCCTTCAATTATTTTAAAATAAAGTAATGAACCCTTCATTCAAAAATCTCTCACTTGAAATTTGTGAGCATATTTGTACAAAACTTGTCAATCAGCTATGAGGACAATAAATAAATAAATAAAATAATTGTTCATCAATCGTATTCGAGTTAAAATGTTCAATTAATTGAGATTTTGATTTTAGGCCAAATCGACCAGCCCTACATGATACCACACACTTAAAGTGTAGAGCATTTGTGTTTGATAGTGGAATTTGTGCTTTTTTTGTACTAAGATTAAGTTTGTACTCGTTTATATGTACGTACTATTATTAATTTCATTCATTCGTTCATTTTCTTTTTGGCTTAGTCCCTTTACTAATCTGGGGTTGCCACAGCATAATGAACCGCCAACTTTTCCAGCATACGTTTTACGCAGCGTATGCCCTTCCAGCTGCAACCCATCACTGGGAAACATCCATACACAATCATTCACACACATACACTACGGACAATTTTAGCTTACCCAATTCACCTATACCACATGTCTTTGAACTGTGGGGAAACCGGAGCACCCGGAGAAAACGCAATAACGGAGAGAACAGGCAAACTCCACACAGAAATGCCAACTGACCCAGCCGAGGCTCGAACCAGCGACCTTCTTGCTGTGAGGCGATCGTGCTACCCACTGCGCCACCGTGATGCCCCACTATTATTAATTTACTTGGTAATATTAAAAGACCAAATTCTGTGTACACCTCAACAGTGATGCGAACAGAATATGAACACTAATATGAAATTAATATGACTTAAAGCATCAAGATGATGCTATCATATTGTGAGCTCATCTGCTTGCCTGTATATAGTATGAATTGAATTTGGTACTGTTTTAATACATTAATCCATGGCTGAAACACTGCAGCAGCTGCTGTATATGGATTGCAAGTAGCCAAAACACTGTTTGATCTCATGCCTTTCTTTTTCTTCTTTTGAGAGGAGATTTAAATATCCATGGCTTGAAACAAATGGAAACCTGACAGGTCTGTACTGCAGCTCTCTGAATGTTTTGCCCTTCAGGTCTCCAGCTGAACACCTTAGAATAATGTATATAAAAGATTTCAAGCAAAGCTTGCAGCCAACAGTGAACTGTTAAATACTGTATGCATCCTAATTATAACAAATTTACGTTTTATTGTGGTGATTTAACAAACATACGCATTTGGATTAGAGAAATGGAATTCTGTTTAACAAGCTCCACCTGCCAGGGCAAAGAAGAGATCAAATTGAGAAAAGCGTAGGGAGGGGATGGGACACAGGAGCTGTTTCAGGCTGACGCACAATGCTCAGTTAATTTGCTTCTTTCTTTTTTGTGCCTCTGTGTGACTGTTTCAGTCTCTGCGTTTGGTGTTGTTGTATTCGAATGCTATGATAATTGGATTTTTGTTTTGTTGTGGCAAAGGGAGTTCTATGTCAAATTGTTTTCTCTGAATGAGAAATTTGATAAATTCACCAGGGAAACTTAGTGACTTTCACAGGGAGTGTGTGCACAATAGTTCAGAGTGTTGTTTATACGTTACCAACAAGCCAGAGAGAAGCTCAGCAATCCTTGACATTTCAGCTTTCAAGATGCTTTTCAATTTTTAAAACCTTTGATTTTAAGTGACATTTCCCGTGCTTCACCTCCATGACCACTCACACAAATGGACATGGCTGATGGATTATTGCAATACTATTCAATCATGTTGCATAACCTTTTTTTTCAATATAATTTTTTTTTAATTTACTTGCTTTACATCTGTTTATCCAGCTACACTCTGCAATATTTTTTCATTTAAATGCAGTTTTTATTTTCACTTTTAAAGGGATTGTTCATCTAAAACTGAAAATTCTGTCATCGTTTACTCACCCTTTACTTGTTCCAAACCTGTTTGACTTACTTTCTTCTGTTGAACACAAAATTAGATAGACAGACAGACAGACAGACAGACAGACAGACAGACAGACAGACAGATAGACAGATAGACAGATAGATAGATAGATAGATAGATAGATAGATAGATAGATAGATAGATAGATAGATAGATAGATAGATAGATAGATAGATAGATAAGAGATAGAGAGAAAAGCTGTAATCATTAATTTCCATAGTTCTTGATTTTCCTACTATGGAAGTCAATGGTTACAGGTTTCAGCTTTCTTCAACATGTCTTCTTTTGTGTTCAGCCAAAGTAAGAAACTCAAAAAGGTTTGAAACCATTTGAGGGTGAGTATATAGTAAGTAAATGTACATTTTTTTTGGGGGGGGGGGGGGGGGGGGGGGGGGGTGAACTAACTACAGATGAATTGAAGAACAGAAGATGCCTAAAATCTTTTAGAGGTTTTAAAGAATTGCTTTAGGCACGCTAAACTATGCTAATTGTTTTTGTTATGGTAAATTACTCTTTACCAAAAGGACTGTCCATAATTAGTATGGTTACTTGTTATTGAATTAGTCTGCACTGGTTACTGGTTGATTGAGAATCATTCATAAGATTCATTTAATTGAAATTTGTAGCTGCTCACACTCCATCTTTTACCCATGTACAAACTTAACAGAAATATGATTTCCTAATATTTTGCAACACTGTAGCATAAAACACTGACAACTTCATTCAACATCTGATTAGCTAAACAAGTATTAAAAGTATAAAAAAAAGTATTAGCTAAAAAAGTTGATGAAATCATCTGAAAAGTCCATTTGGTTTAGGGAACTTAAATGACCATACAGTGGATTAAAAAAATGGTTGCTTTGCTTTTTGTGCTTCTTAAGTCTGATAATAATAACTATAATATTAGTAATATTATTAGTAATGTAATATTTAGCTTCATAAAAATTGATGATCATTTATAGTATTGACTGTGTAGGTAAATAACATTATATATTGTCTTAATATATTATTTTGTTTTAGTTTCATTTGCTTTTTAAGACAATTATCTAATAATAGTAGTTATAATATTATTATTATTATTATTATTATATTGTATATATTCAACATAAAATAAAATTAAACATATCAATTAAACAATATAAAATGAAACATATTTTGTCTATATATTTGTATAATTGGATGGATGGATGGATGGATGGATGGATGGATGGATGGATGGATGGATGGATGGATGGATGGATGGATGGATGGATGGGTAGATAGATATCATGAACATATTTTTGTCTATATATTTGCACGACAGACAGACAGACAGACAGACAGACAGACAGACAGACAGACAGACAGACAGACAGACAGACAGACAGACAGACAGACAGACAGACAGACAGACAGACAGACAGACAGACAGACAGACAGACAGACAGACAGACAGATAGATAGATAGATAGATAGATAGATAGATAGATAAAGACGAGAAATGTTTTTCAACTTTTCCTAAACAAAATCTTCTCTGTTAACTCAGACACCCATTGGAGTAATCGTGATATCAGAGCTGTTTGACTAGAAAAATAGATTTGAATAGCAAACTTCAAGGTTTAAAACTTCCCTAAGCCAGGCAGAAACTTACACTTGGTGTATACAGGAGCAGAATGAATGCCTCCCTTGAGAGTGTTTTGGCATAACAGAGTGGCCTCTGGATTAAAATGCTGGCCCATGCCTCAGTGCAGAGACAAACCTCCACTATCAATGGGATTGAAATCTCTCAGTACAGACAACACTGTAGAGCAGTGAGCATTGGGATTGCCAGCATTGATCTGAAACACCCAACAGAGTCATATAGCGACAGGCCGGAGGAGAGAGAGAGAAAAGAAGGAGGAGACGAAAAAGAAAGCTGGATGTATGATGATGCTTATCCCTATGAGAGTCCAGAAGCCCCATGGTTTATTTCACAGCACGTTCACTGCTGTTCCTCTCCACTTTTCTCTCTGTGTCCAATGAACAAAAACCCTTAATTCCAGCTCTGTGCATACTTTTCCTTTTTTCCCCCTCACATAGTGATGTCGGACCAAACACAACCCTAAAACCCAAGGCAGCACAACTGAAAAACGTTTGCATTGATTTCTTTTTGCATGGGATCGGCTCTCTGGAGTATACTGCCCAAGGTTGCACAAGCGAGTGTTATCACTGTAGTCATATGGCTCAAAAAAATAGTATTGACTCATATAATAGTCATTTGGGTCGGTTTGCTCAATTTGTCCTGTTATACAGCCCCGAAGGCTTTCCTATAGAAATTCTGTAATCTGCTTGAATTGAGTAAGTTGGTTTGGGTAGCTCAGCGTGGCAGATATTGCGTCTTTCCTGCCAGATAAGCCCTTTTGGGTATGAGTTGCTGGCAGTGCTATTGAGAAACCAACTCTTAACGTGGTTAGAGCAATTATAGTGTTTCTCGCCCTTTCACGTCCATGTCGCTGTACCTCAGACTCCCTGCCACCTGTTCGGTGAAGAACAAGCTTTGCATAGAGATGAATCAACTCTGTCTGTGTGCTTTTTTTTCTGTTTATCTCTATTGCCTGTACACATCTGGCATTTACAGGTGTGTTCGGGTAATTTCACAGTCATATCCAGGTCAGACTCTACCCTAAAATAAACAAAAGACACAATATTTGGCATAAATAAAACAATAGCTACTGTATATGTGGGTCAAAAAAAAAAAAAAAAAAAAAAAAAAACATTAAAAGAAAAGTGTCATTTTCTGAACAAAAAATAATGACTGTTATACATTTTTATTATTATCTATAGAATTTGATGCGCACCTACTAAAATGTCATCCAGTGTAAGTCCAACTGCTTATTAACACAAATTTCTAATCAGTCAGTCAGTATTTCAAAAACTGCTGATCTACTGGGATTTTCACGCACAACCATCTCTAGGGTTTATAGAGAATGGTCTGAAAAAGAGAAAATATCCAGTAAACAGCAGTTCTGTGGAGGCAAATGCCTTGTTGACACCAGAGAGGAGAATGGCCAGACTGGTTTGAGCTGATAGAAAGGCAACAGTAATTTAAATAACCAATCGTTACAACCGAGGTATGCAGAAGAGCATCTCTGAACATGTCCAATCTTGAGGCGGATGGGCTACAGCAGCAGAAGACCACACCAGGTGCCACTCCTGTCAGCTAAGAACAGGAAACTGAGGCTACAATTCACACAGGCTCACCAAAATTGGACAATTGTAGATTGGAAAAACGTTGCCTGGTCTGATGAGTCTTAATTTCTGCTGTGACATTCGGATGGTAGGGTCAGAATTTGAGTCAACAACATGAAACCATGGATCCATCCTGCCTTGTATCAACGGTTCAGGCTGGTGGTGGTGGCGTAATGGTGTGGGGGATATTTTCTTGGCACACTTTGGGCCCGTTAGTACCAATTGAGCCTACCTGAGAATTGCTGCTGGCCATGTCCATCCCTTTATGACCACAGTGTGCCCATCTTCTGATGGCTACTTGCAGCAGAATAACGCACCATATCATAAAGCTTGAATCATCTCAGACTGGTTTCTTGAACATAACAATGAGTTCACTATACTCAAATGGCCTTCACAGTCACCAGATCTCAATCCAATCTGCAGCAACTGTGTGATGCTATCATGTCAATATGGACCAAAATCTCTGAGGAATATTTCCAGTACCTTGTTGAATCTATGCCACGAAGGATTAAGGCAGTTCTGAAGGCAAAAGGGGGTCTAACCCGGTACTAGTAAGGTGTACCTAATAAAGTGGCCGGTGAGTGTATATACTAAAGAAAAACATGCATCATTTGATGATGTTAAGCTTACCAAAAGGTTTATAATTTGATATTATGCTACAAACCACTAGGTTTTACCCATTAGTCAATAATAATTTTAAAATCTGTATGTACGTTGAATGATAATGGAACGATATTTGACCTGTGTTTTAACATTTTATCTTAACAAATTTATTTGAAATAGATGCTTTACTTTCTATGTAAATAAAACCGCTGTCTTTGACTTACATGACAACACTTATTGCCTTCATTACTGTAATTTAAATGTTTTGTTATGATGGCTTAGATATTATTCTCAGTGCTGATTCTCATTTGTTTAACACAGTCAAACTACTTTTAATATATTATAATCTGTCCATAGATTATTGTATGTACAGTATATATGAATATGTGTGTATATAAATGATCTGAACATTAAGTATTTGTTTAACATGTACAGTACATCTTAATGGTAGTGAGAAAGTAAGTTAAATGTGGTTAAATTTGACAAGTTAATAATATAACTTCTAAAGCTGTCAGTTTAATAGGCCAATTTACTTAATCATGGTTCATTGTAAATTATGAAAAACACTTCATGTGACTCACTTTAGACAAATTTGATTACAAAAAAGGTGCTTAAAGTTGAAATGTAATAAAAGTCAATTTTATATTCAGTGGTGGTGCCTGGTGAATTATAACTCCCATGCAAAAGACATCTGGAGGATTTATTTTCTTTGCTGCTTTGAATGGCTTCTTTTGGCCATTTTTTGAGAGAAACTTTGTTTTTTGCTAATTTATTGCTATATAATAATTTACCACACATGAAGACCTTTTAAAACTTACCAGGCTTTAACAAACCAAAAATCAACATTATGAAGATTTTAAATTAATAACTGGGAATATAACTTATCGTAAAATGCACTATTCATATATAAATGGGGTTTCTTTACCTCACCTGACAGTCTTTTTTATTTGTTTTAATACTGGCATATGTTTATTTTCCTTATTTTAATACTGGAATGAAATAGAATAACTAGAATAACACTAAATGAAATAAAGTAAATACCTCTGAATATGTCTGCCCAATTTCCTGAGATTCAACCCTATTGAGACGCTGTTGGAGTTACAAGCCCGATCGTGTAGCATGCCACGTTTAACTGTGTCACCATCCTGGAATGTTTGGTAGCAAAAAAACACTTCGCCCAACTGTTAAAAATTCACATGGCTATGAAAAGTGTCCTTGCGATGCACCGACAAAGGGCCATATCCTCACTTCACCTTAATGCCTCAGGCAACATCTCTGCGCCCAGAAAATAAGCAGCATGCTTTCAAAAGAAGCACCTGTCTTAATAATAGCAACACGTATTCCTGTTCTAGTCTCAAACTCTCGACCTTCACTTCAGTGCATACTGATGTCTATTATAAGAGGTCTGGTCAGACGCATGTAGGTCTCTATGGTCCTCTGCAGGGCTTGGATTTGTTTAAGTGGGTTGTTGAGCGAGTCTGTCTGTACGCTGCTGTCTGAATTAAAGGTGAGAGCAACATGTTGCCCTGTTGAAGAGAGCATTGGCTTGCTTTGCTAATCAGTCAAGGGGCAAACGCGCTTAAACGAATCACAAACTCAATGTTACATCCATATATTTGTTTGCACGCTATACAGTATGTTTTGGCACCCAGTTCACTAAAGAAATTATGCAAATTGTAAAACCAACACAAATCTGTGGAGAACACAATTAGCATGGCGCAGTTGCCAATCATGAGAGTCCTGATTCAGTTTTATTTAATTTCACAAGCATTAGATTTGATTCTCATTCAAATGTGATTCAGATTCATTTGGTTTATGTGTGAAACAAACTCTCTGCTACTCCTGTAATATTTGTAGAGGTTGAGTTTCTGAATTATTTAAACAAGCTTAAAATATGTGCTGGTGAACCAGACTACAGTTTTCAAACATGCTGTGTTTTCCGTTCACAAAAAAAATCACTTATTTGTTTTTTGTTTACTTTTGGTTTTTGCAAAAATGAAAATTTTGTGCCAAGTTTTATGAACAAGTGACTCTTTCCTTCTCTTTTCTTTTAGTAGCTTAAGTTTTAAAACATACCGTGTGATTCCGTTTGGCTGAATTGTTAGATTCACTACAAAGAATCAGATAATCAGAGTTATTTGTTTGTGCATGTAGCCTGAAAGGAATAATCACCCCACAACTGAAGAAATTGCTGTTTATTTACTCACCCTCAGGCCATCCAAGACTTTTTTTTTCGTCAGTAAAACATTTAAAGAAGATTTATATTGGAATCCCTGGTCCTTCAAAAAATGATTAAAACAGTCAACATCTAACAAAACTTTGAGTCAAAGAAATATACAGTATAAAACTCCTTGCTTCAAGAAAAAAAATACATATTTGATGGCTTGAGGGTGAGTAAATATATAGAATATTTAACATTTATGGGTTAACTATCCCTTTTTAAAAAAAACTTAACAGAAACATGTACATGATTTGATAAAGATTCAGCAGAAGATTGACTATAAAATAGCCATTGGTTAAAGTGTTAGTTCACCCCAAAATGAAATGAACTCGTCATTTATTATCCCCCAGTGTGGTTTTACATTTTTAGGAGTTTCTTTCTGTTGTTGAACACAAAAGAATATATATTTTTAAGAACGCTGGTTGCCAGGACACATTGTCTTCTATAGTAGAGGGAAGTAATTACTAGGGAAGTAAATGGGTCGCAGCAACCAGCATTTTTCTTTTGTGTTCCACAGAATAAAGAAAAGGGTGAGTAAATGATGGCAGAATTTTTATTTTTGGGTGAACTATCCCTTTAGCAGCCAGTTGTTTATGTGACAGGTTGCATTTGTCATGTTGATACTGATTCACTAAAAGGAACCTATTTAAATAAGACATTCGTTTGTGATTCAGGCTACTGACAGTTGGCTGTTCTTGTTTTTTGCATTGAGGAAAATGTAACAAACATGTGTCTTGTCATTATTTTGTCTCATCATCGCATCAAATTTAAATCAGACTGCTGAAGATTCAACAGTGGAGTCCTAGAAATGCTTGGCAGCACATTCATTAACTGATTTTAAAGAGCCCCTATTATAGATTTTTGAAAATTCATCCATGTGTGACACAACTCAAGTCAATGGAAACATCCAGCTTTAAGGTTTAACTCGTGCACTGTGTTTAAAACTATTGATTCTTTGACTCAGAGTCAGATGAATGATTTGTCGTTTGTTCGGATCTTTTGCCTGAACGTGTCAACGTCGATACGGGATATTAACTGCAGGTTCCGGTAAAACGTGAACGCGCCTACGAGGGATCATGGGATTGTTTACAACATGAAGATTACTTTCATTGAGAGATGGCCAAACATGCAACTGTGGGGAATAAAGGGTTAAAGTTCATTTTCACAACAATACCACAGTATAGCCAACAGTGTGCTGTGTTAGTTAGTCATTTTTCTGATGATTGATACAATAACCTACCCTGCAACACGGGATTCGCCGGCCGTTTGTTATTAAAGGAAGAAGCAGCAAAGAATACTAATGTAGTGTCAGTAACTGTTGCACAGTTTATACTGTATAGACCAGTTTCTTCTTCCTCCAGATCCTGTAAGTGTTTCTCCTTCCTACAGAACATGCAAGTGTGATTCAAATTGTTGTCTCATTTTTTTAAGTTTGCAAAATATGTATTTAATTGTGTGTTGTAACTTGTAATCGCTCCATGTAGCTTGTAAACACGTTTATAACAGATCAGTGCTTGTAACGTATCTGTCAGGTTAAATCTGTATGGGGCTATTCACATATTGCATCCAAAACCACACTGAAAACGTGACGCGTGCTACTTCCTTTACCAATTTAAATGCATTTTGTGCTCGCAATCTCCTGTTGTTTGTTGCTATGGCACCATCAGCTGTTCCTCACAGGTGCGGCACAATACCTGCCAACACTCCCGTTTTTCCTGGGAGTCTCCCATATTCCAGACCCATCTCCCGTTTTGTCATTTCTCCCGGAAAACTGCCAGAATTCCACCCCCTTCCCCCGGTTCTAAGGTGTTTGGTACAATCTACAGTATAACACCCCCGGATCACCGACTATTCCGATGGCAGCCGGTGCATAGGACAGACAAGGCACCCCTTCAGGTCGCTCAGCTTTTCGGGTTTTCCAGCCTCTCTAAAGTCTCTGAATTTTACTGAATACAGATACATCCCCCCACCACTTTTAGGTTTTTTTTATAGCCTTTGTAAAGTACTGGACACATCCTCCCCCTTGACCCCCCCCCCCCCCCCCCCCCCCCCCCCCCTTGATTTTTTTGGACCTTGCATGCATATCAGCCTGTTGTTGGAGATCACCAATACCAAAATATGACCTTTTATAATGCATAATAGGGGCTTTTTAAGTAACCAATTTTAACACTCATTTCATGAACATATGATAAATAACTGCTGCCATGATTGTAAAATCTTTACCAAAGCACCTCTCTGTGGCTGAATTCAGTTTCCAGTTTACTTTTCACCAAGAAAACAGCAGTAAAAAAGGACAATGACTTAACTTCAAATATTTAAGTGCATTTAGCAGCTGCATAAATTGGACTGCAGTTGCTTAGTTGTTCTTTGTTGCTGCTGCTGCTGCAAAAAAAAAAAAGTGTTGCAGATGTTTAGTGAACTCTCCGTCAGTGCAACAGACCACAAAGAGTTGAGAGAGAAAGGCAGAGGTTGTGCATGGATGAGGCAGCCATCCTCTGAGAGTTTCTGCTCTTCATTTCATCAAGTCAATTATTTCAGCACTCCAGGCTCTGTGCCCGTCCGCTCCTGAAAGCCTGGGCCATGGATGGGTCAATTAGCCTGCATGCACCACCAGAGGCCCTCTACAAGGAGTCGGATGAGAAAAAAAAAGTTGCTCTGATTTCTTCGCCCGCCTGCGGTGTAATGAAGACTTCCCTAATAAAGACACTGCCCTTGACTGAGCCGCACTTTTCACTATACCTACTGTTCGCTTCTGAGCACGTAGCCACGTTGGCGTGTGTTTGTGTGCTTCATTACTTTGCGTGTGCCTGCTGTCTTAATCAATTACTTCTTGCTTGTTAACAGCACTGGGGACCAGATTCAGTGGGCGAGGGGCATTGATCCCCAGTTTGCATTTGCATCACGAGCGAGTTGCTCTTGTTCTTGGCCAGACTGCGGTCTGCAAACTTCTCCAGATCAGCTCATTAACCGATCACTTACTTTCTCGCCCCATGTTCAGACATCACTTGATGGACGGGAACTCTTTTACCACATAGTTTTACATTGCCATTAGACTGTCTCCATCCACAGGAAGCCCATCAAAGTCTTAATCTCGCTCCTCATTTCCTTCATTATTGTTTCATGCGGTTAGTCAGAAATGAGAGGTATTATGTTGACAGCATGATGGTTTTAGGCTAATGGAGAGGCTTGTTGAAAAAGCAGAGTCAAGTTAATAGTATGGACGCCGCTTTGGCAAAAGCAGATTTCCTCTTGTCAGTGTGGGATGAAGTTGTTTTAGGTGGTGTTTATTAGACTGCTGAAGGCGATGTTCCTCCTTGGCAAATGTCATTAACGGCCGTCGTGGAGGAAGGCCAATTATAGTTGTGCGCTGTGATCCTTGAATGTGTGTTTTTTTTCCATATGTCTAAATGAAAAGCGTACACAGAGGCACTGTGAGGTGGTCGATTCAACTCTTATGGGGTTGCAAATTTATTGGAACATAATCAGACACACATCTACTGCTTCCAGAGTATTGGCCCAGATCCTGAACTGAAGCTTTGCTTGGGTCCTAAGAGCAAATATTTGCTTATTTCAGAGGGAAGTCAAAGAGCTCTGCCTTGCTGAAAAGACATAGCTGGTTTGCTGCTGTTGCTACCGGGCTTCTTAATTAGCATAACCAGTCTTATGAACAAGCTTCTCTGTAAAGACAGCTAAATCAGCATGAACCAATAAACCCTTCACAAAAATAATTTAACACATAAAAGGTAATAGGTTTCAATGAATTCATAGTGTTTTCTTCATTACACCCACTCTGAACACCCTAGCAACCATGCAAACACTCTGGAAATGAGCATGTATTGTCAATACAACAATGTGTTTCCCAAAACCATCATTAGCCAACTAAGGTCGCAAGTTCTGTCGTTACAAACATAGTTCATTGATTTGCTGTTTTCCAAATCCATCGTTCCAACGAACATTCGCAAACTGCATCGCAAACTTGTACGCTTGCAACTACACCTCTAGAGCTGTATTTAGAAGCATAGTTTCTGGCTACTAATAGTGATTCTATTCCCACGTATCCTCCCTATACCCTATTCATTTAGAACGTTCCAACATTTAAACTTAGATTGAGTAAAAAAAAGCATTAAAGTCATCTCTCTTAGGTGTAATTTGCTTTCAAAGTACTTTTACAGTTTAGTTTTATCAATCTTCATATTGACAATTGCGCTCTCTTCGTAGTCCACTTTGAAAACTGTTATGCCATTTTGAACGCAGCCGTGGCTCATGAGGAAAGCTATAGGTGACCTATTATTTAAAAGCAGAATTTTAGTTATGTCTCCAAAGCTTGTGAAAACAAAATATAGCATATATTAATGCTTTTAATTTATAGTAGGTTATTTACAGTGCTTAATTTGTGAATTGCTAGGTCCCGGAACAGATCGGGGTAACGGATCCGGCATGTTACCCGAGGATGGAGAGGTGTCGCGCACTAAAGTGTGTGTGTGTGTGTGTGTGGGGGGGGGGGTTGTGTATGGCGGAGGGGTGTCGTGGACTAAAGTGAAGAGGGTTGGGGAGTCGCAGAAATGAGGTGCCGGCACAAATAAAGCCCTGGTTATTTATTAAGAAATGTGTCTGTAGCCTACTGTATATAACATGGGCCTATTTGGTTAGAACATTTCTGCAGTGGTTTAAATGTGTCAAAGTCATTAAAAAGTAGACTAGTATCCTACTTAATAATAATAATAATAATAATTATTATTATTATTATTATTACTTTTCTTAATAAATAGCCTACTGTAAACCATTAACGACTTATATGATTTACATATCAGATTAGAATACGTGTTAGCTTTTTGTAAGTGTTTTTTATGTTTTAGCATATAATATTTGAAAAGGAAACATTGGCCCTATGTGTGCTGTTTACATATATTTGAGTTAATATAGAAAATGAGTGCATGTTTTTAAGTGCGTGTGTGCAAAACAATATAATTTTATACAAAAAATTATAGGCATTTTCTCTAAAGAAGTTGTTACTTCGCTTCAATAAGAGTGTCTTTATGAAGGTTTTACATTATAACTAATGTGGTTCAAACAATGGATCTGCGATATAGAAACTACGGTTTTGGGGAAACACTCGTCACTACATCATTCATTTCCCAAACAATGCATCGTACTATGATAGTTCAGCCATGAGTTATGTCATTGTTTGGGAAACGCACCCCAGAACAGAACTTGGAATCACCTAGAAACTAACCACCGCATAGTTTCTACGTATGCCATTTTAATTAAGAGAGAACATTCTAGCAAAACACCCATGCAACCAGCTAGCAATCCCCTTGCAAACCTAGCAACCACAAAGAATTCCCTTGAAACCACCTCTTCACCAACTACTGCACAGTGCTTCTGTATAATGTTTACATTAACACAGAATATTCTAGCAACAACATAGCAATGTCCTAGCATCAGCCCAGAACATCCTCGCAACCTACTAGCAATTCCCTAGCTATCTATTGCACAGACCAGTCTTGTAACCATGTATTAGTTGGATTAAGTATAGATAAATTAGATTAAATAGAAGATTAGATTAAACTAGTTAAGACCAGGCATGTCTTCCAGGCAAATGTTGTTTAAAAAAAAACTATTTAAAAAAGGAACTGTGTTTTAGAACATAGCCGCTGGTGTTTTATTTGTCCTTTAGCTAAGCAAACTTGTTCAAAATCAGACTGGAACAGCTTGAAGCCTGCTACATTTTTTTTTTAATACAGTTAGCATAGATTTAGCTAGCATCCATACCATGAATGGATTTTCCAACAGGGAAATGAGCTTGATTGCGAATAGCATATTGCTAATTTGCTTAGAGAGTTCATAAACACCTTCAGAGCCAAAGTATCCCAGTTGAAGTCAGGACACTGAAAGGGTAGCGAGACTGAGATTGAGAGAGTGAAGGGAGTTGAACAAATAGCCCCTTGACAATGCTCTTTCCCTGCACCGTAATTGCTGTTGCCCATCAGAAAGATGATTACATCCATGCCTGTGAAATGCTAACACTCTCCTGACACAGCTCGCTAAACCAGCTGCTTTATGCATGACCATCGCTGTCAGTGTACCATTGACAGCAAAGAGCACTGTCGCTTAATGCCATTTTAGAGATAGAATAATAGCTAGCCTAACAAAATAGTGAGGGATGAGGTTATAAAAAAAACAGACTACAGCGTCTTTCCAGTGAATGTAAAGTGGTGATTATCTGCTTTTTATTTTTACTTATCGCCGTCATTGGGCATAAATGTGTGTGATTTGGGCATGACTATTTTTTAGGGGGGTTGTTGTGCAGATGCACTGGCCGAATCCCTCAATTAAGCTGAACAAACTAGCACTTACTGATGAGACAGATGGTGGCACAAACCTGGACGGATGTTTTCCATTCATGTGCATATGGTTTGCAAGGGTACCTTCGTGATTGGAGTACTGTATTTAATAAGGGTGCAGCTGTATTTAATAAAGTGACTTTTCCTCAGCAAGACCTGTTTAGTGATGGACTAAAATACCAGCCAGGCTAATTAATCAGAAATATAGAGGTATTAATTAGCATATACAGTAGATGTGAGCCAATTAGGGGGAAAGTACTGTAATGTACTATACAGTATATATATAATGTAGTGGCCAAAAGTGATTTCCAGTGGGGATACTTGTACCATATTTCCTTTTAATGACCCTAGAGGTTTAATTAAACTGTCAAAATATGGGAAGACTGGGAGGATATTTAATTGAAATTTACTTAATAAATTGTTGCAGATTACGGGTTATTTTATTATGCAAATGGATGGATTAAGAAAAAGCAAAGCTTATAAGAAATAAAGTAAACACTGACAAATATAATCATTTAGGGATGTCCAGATCTGAACACGTGATCGGAAATCGGGCCCGATCACACTGTTTCACACTCAATCGGAATCGGACGTCACCTTCCGACTAGGGGTGCATTTCCCAAACATCAACGTAACTCGCGGCTGAACTATCATAGTACGATGCATCGTTTGGGAAAAGAGCAATGTAGTGACGAGTGTTTTCCAAAACCCGTAGTTTCTTGGTCGCAGATCCATCGTTTGAATCACATTAGATATAACGTAAAAGGCCAATAATGATGCTCTAAACGGGGTGGAGTAACTACTTCTTTAGAGAAGAACCCTATAGTTTCTTTGCGATAATTATATTAATTAATTTACACACACGCATTTTAAAAAAAATCCAATATTAGTTTTAGTAAAACATGCACTCATTTTCCATATTAACTGAAATATATGTAAATGGCACATATATGTTTCCTTTAAAAATATTATTGAGAACATTACATATTCTATTCTAAAACATAAAATCACTTACAAAAGCTAACACATATTCTAATATCATATAGAAATATTATAAATAAATAAATAAATAAATAAATAAATAAATAATGACGCTCTTTATTAAGAAATTAAATTTTATATTTATTATTTATTAGGAAATGAAAAAATCCTACTTTAATAATAATATTATTAATATGATGATAATAATAATTATTATTATTAAGTAGGATATTGTTTGTTTATTTTTATTTTATTTATTGTAAAAGTCTACTTTTACAATTTGACACATTTAAACCACTGCAGAAATGTTCTATCCAAAAGGCCAGGTCATATACAGTACAGATGCTTAATAAATAACCTACTATAAATTAAAAGCATTAACATATGCTATGTTTTTTTGTTTTCACAAGCTTTGGAGACATGACATAAATTCCGCTTTTAAATAATAGGTCACCTCTAGCTTTCGTCATGAGCCACGACTGTGTTCAAAATGACATCAATGTTTTCAAAGTGCACTGCGAAGAGAGCGCAATTGTAAACATGAAGATCGCTAAAACTGAACTGTAAAAATACTTTGAAAGCAAATTACACCTAAGAGTGATGACTTTAATGCTTTTTTTTATGTCAGAATGTTCTAAACAAATAGGGCATAGGGGTATAACTGCGAATAGAACACAGCCAGGAAGCATACAAGCAAGCATACAAGTTTGTTACGCAGTTTTGCGAATTTTCGTTGGAACGATGGATTTGGGAAACGCCAAATCAACAAACTATGTTTGTAACAACAGAACTTGCGACCTTAGTTGGTTAACCATGGTTTTCAGAAAAGCACCCCAGGACTTGATTATTTTTTCAAATGAAACAATTGATGTGCAAAGCACATAAATTAGTTTTAAACATTGAAATCAACAACAAACCATCAGCAAGTCTGAATAAACAGCAAAGTCATCAATTTTGGATCGAATGGATAAATCTTAGGCAAAAATAAAATAGCAGGATGTGTGGAATTGATCAAAAAAGGCCTGCTGTTACCGTGTGAATGTGGTTTCTGTGGATGATGTTTACCTGTTTGAAGAAGAAGAAAGAACACAGATTCTTCAGTGGGTTATACCAGATTTCTCTTTGTGTGGATTTATGGCTCTGGGCAGTGAATAATATTTGATTTAGAAGATGAACAGACTTGCATTAGAAGAGATGAAAGCACCTTGCCAATGCAAACACTGTGTTTTATTAGCGCTGGTGCTCAGAGGCCCTTAGCTGCTAGATCAGGCTCAACGCGCTATAGGCACAGAATTCTCAATCAACAACTTTTTTTGCAGAACTTCTGAAATTGAAATTTTTGTCTAGGAGTGGGTTCAGGTTCGCTCTAGGTTTGTTATGACTGGCTGTGTAGGCTGTTTATAATGAGGGATCACTAATAATATATTTATTCGAGCTGCAGGTCAAACCTTCAGACTACCTCTCTGTCTCTCTTGCTGTGGCTTTTCATGCGAAGAAACGTGCCTCCACTTTTATTTAATGAGACTTTAGGAAAATACTGATGTTAAATACTGTCTTCTTTACATTCAAATCACTGAGCTCTCTAGAAATACAAACACACTCAAGCTCTCTTTTTTATGCTTAAAAAAGCTGCCTTTGTAATTGTGAGTGTGTGTGTGTGTGTGTGTGTGTGTGTGTGTGTGTGTGTGTGTGTGTGTGTGTGTGTGTGTGTGTGTGTGTGTGTGTGTGTGTGTGTGTGTGTGTGTGTGTGTGTGCGTGTGTGTGTGCGTGTGCGTGTGTAGCAATTCAGAACAGTTAAGGGCATGTTAGATTGGATTATATGTATCTATTTTAGCCTTTATCGCTTTAAGTTTGTTTAGACCACAATCACATTGTAGTCGTTTGTAGGTGTAGCTTTATTATATCAATATACACTCACTTTATTAGGTACACCTTACTAGTACCGGGTTGGACCCCCAATCCTTTGTGGCATAGATTCAACAAGGTACTGGAAATATTCCTCAGTGATTTTGGTCCATATTGACAGGATAGCATCACGCAGTTGCTGCAGATTTGTCAGCTGCACATCCATGATATGAATCTCTCGTTCCAACACATCCCAAAGGTGCTCTATTGGATTGAGAGCTGGTGACTGTGGAGGCCATTAGAGTACAGTGAGTGAACTCATTGTCATGTTCAAGAAACCAGTCTGAGATGATACACGCTTTATGACATGGTGCATTATCCTGTTGCAAGTAGCCATCAGTAGAGGGCTACACTGTGGTCATAAAGGGATGGACATGGTCAGGAACAATACTCAGGTAGGCTGTGGCATTGACACAATCCTCAATTGGTACTAATGGGCCCAAAGTGTACCAAGAAAATATGCCCCACACCATTACACAATCACCACCAGCCTAAACCATTGATACAAGATAGGATGGATCCATGCTTTTGAGTTGTTGATTCCAAATTCTGACCCTACCATCCGAATGTTGCAGCAGAAATTGAGACTCATCAGACCAGGCAACATTTTTCCAATCTTCTATTGGTGAATTTTGGTGAGCCTGTGTGAATTGTAGCCTCAGTTTCCTGTTCTTAGCTGACAGGAGTGGCACCCGGTGTGGTCTTCTGCTGCTGTAGCTCATCCGCCTCAAGGTTGCACGTGTTGTGCGTTCATAAATGCTCTTCTGCATACCTCGGTTGTAACGAGTGGTTATTTGAGTTACTGCTATTCTATCAGCTCGAACCAGTCTGGCCATTCTCCTCTGACCTCTGCATCAGCAAGGCATTTGCGCCCACAGAACTGCCGCTCATTGGATATTTTCTCTTTTTCTAACCATTTTCTGTAAACCCTAGAGATGGTTGTGCGTGCGTAGCACCAACAGCCATGCCACTTTCGAAGTCACTTAAATCACCTTTCTTCCCCATTCTGATGCTCAGTTAGAACTGCAGCAGATCGTCTTGACCATGTCTACATGCCTAAATGCATTGAGTTGCTGCCATGTGATGGGCTGATTAGAAATTTGCATTAACGAGCAGTTGGACATGTGTATCTAATAAAGTGGACGGTGAGTGTATATTCTAAATATTATATAAAAAAGACGCTACTTATTTATTTATGCTTATATAGAATAAGTCTGTCATCTGTTCTACTTTTACTTCTGTGTGTGTATGCGTGTGTGTATGTGTGTGTGTGTGTGTGTGTGTGTGTGTGTGTGTGTGTGTGTGTGTGTGTGTGTGTGTGTGTGTGTGTGTGTGTGTGTGCCCGCAATCACACAGCCTAAACCTTTCTCTTCAGGCATGAGGAAGATTTAGTCTTTGTGGATACAGGTATCATTCAAGCTAACAGGGAGTCAATACTCCGCAGCCACGCTGGGTGATTCTGTACAAAAGCACATGCCCTGCGTGTTTGCAGCTGGCGCGTCTGAGGGAATCCACGCCTAATGGAATTCCAACCAATTACTGGCTTTAGTCAGAGCTTCATTAATTCCATCAAATCACCGGTCTGGATGCATTTCATTCACTTTACTTTAATTAGACAGGCCTTAAATCAATTAGAGTCTGGGGCTGGCAGGAAAACACCACAATAGCACGCTTTCTGCAGGTTTTTTATAGATTAGCAACTGCTGAAAATACTTCCCCAGGGATGCCTCAAAACCTTTTCACAGCAAACATCATTCCTTTTACATCCAGTGTAAGGCATTATTGAACAAAAGCTGCTTTAAAATGTAAATATTCTAACTGAAGTCCTGGAATAAAGTGTGCTGTTAGTAAAACCTGTGGCAGATCAATTTAAATAACAATACTTATAAACTTATAAATACTTCTGCAAAATCTACTGCATCGCGGTGAGTCTTTGTTAATGTAGCACAGTTTTCAAGAGGAGCAATAGCATTTCAGGTTGAATTTTGATCATCTGGTATTTTAGTGCTCATGCAGCAGTAATTAGAAGTGATGGGCAATACTTGAGCACTCTAAAATGCCTCATACTTGTTTTCCAAAGTCGTTTACACCAATCAAAGCACATTACATCTGCTTAGCTAATATATAAAGATGGGTCCACATGTTTAGTTTAGTTCAGATTGTTAGATAGAGGTGCCAGCTTGTATCCCCCTGCTGAAATATTCAACTTAAACCAGAATAAAATTCTAAATTCAATTTAGTTGTCTAACACATTCTTTTTAACGCAGGAAATTGAGAGAAATTACAAAGATGGTATCTAACAACCCCCAAGTGAGAAAAGCAAAGGCAACAGCGCAAGAAAAAAAAACTCCCTAGGATGCTAAAGTAAATGAGGAAGTTGTACACTGTAATTTTCAGAAGTGGTGTTCAATGGGTGTTTACATGCTGTGAAATATACAAATATTACAATTCAGCTCATTCTAAAAACCTGACAAAACAAAAACACATTTACACGAATGTTTGATAGACGTATCAAAGGCTAACAACAACAAAAAAGTGATAAAGCAATCCATGCATGCATTCAAGTGGGTTGTTTACACCTTGTATTAAGAAGCTTCTTTGTTGATCCAATCACAAATGGACAAGGTTGATGTGGGTGTTCAATTATTTCACAGAAGTTTGAGAAAACACTGAAATGTGATCACTCTGATGCATTTCTCTACACCACAAATAAAAATTATCCACTGAAAAAGCAAACAAACTCTACAGTTTTGAAGTGGATCAAAATGCACTTGCCTGTTTTGGCGTGTGTGTGGTTTTTGAAGTGTGTGTTGAAAAAGCAGTGGTTTTCAAATACAGGTGCAAGTAAGTATTACAAGTTAACCATGCTCTGATCTTTTGCCAGCCTGAAGTCAACCCAGGTCTCCCTAGACAGGCCGGCGAATGCTAGCGTAAAGCTGTAGATTTATAGGACGTTTTAGAGTCACAGAAGCATATCTGACGTCAACGCATTCTGACGGTTGGCAGAGAATGGTGGAACTGTCGAGTCGTATTCAAGGTGGCTTTATGCCCAGCAGGTTTTAAATTAAGGAGAATGTTGAAGTTACGAGACGGTGCCAAAAGCTCTTTCGACGGTCTGTTTGAGCACAAGCAGAGTAAGATAAACACTGAGTGCTTGTGAGAAGCTCCTTCAATCTGCTCTCGTGTTTAGCCGCTAATATGTTTGGGTTTGATCATGGGCACGGCAGGCGCCGTTTGATGAATCGCAGGCTGCAGAGCGAAGCGGAGAAGGCATTGATTTCCCCAGTGCCAGTTCTTTTACCTCCCTCTCTCCAAGCATTGCTGCTCTCTGTGAGGGGCTTTGGAATCCATGGAGCTGATTTAGAGGAACCGGAGAGAGCAGAGCTTTCCAGCTGTCAAGCTCCAGTGCCAAGATCAGCGGTCTGAGATAATTAGCATTGTCACAGTACCACAATTTTAGTTGGTAATGTTGTTGAAATTTCAAGATTGTCAACTTCAGTTTTGAAACAGCCCCAAAAGCTTAGCTGCTAATGATGTATGCTACAGTTCAAAAGTTTGAGGTCACGAGAGGAAATTAAAGGGAATTAAAACTATTATTCAGCTAGAAAATGTATTAAAATATATGGTAAACTTATTGGGGTGACACGATGGCTCAGTGGTTAGCACTATTGCCTCACAGCAGGAAGGTCGCTGGTTTGAGTTTCGGGTTGGTCAGTTGGAATTTCTGTGTAGAGTTTGCATTTTCTCCCCATGTTCGCGTGGGTTTCCTCCGGGTGCTCAGGTTTCCCCCACAGTCCAAAGACATGTGCTATAGGTCAATTGAACAAACTAAATTGGCCATAGTGTATGTGGTGTGAATGAGTGTGTATAGGTGTTTCCCAGTACTGGGTTGCAGCTGGAAGGGCATCTGCTGTGTAAACCGTATGCTGGATAAGTTGGCAGTTCATTCTGCTGTGGCGACCCATAATGAATAAAGGGACTAAGCCAGTGCTTAATTTTCAGCCAATCAGCTTTTTTATGTTTACGATCAGTCTCATTGGTTGGTGTATGTTGTTTCACGCACAGCGAGCACCGAAAATAAATAATGGCACAATGGCCAACCTAAATAATATTTGTATTTTCAAAACGGCAAAGATGCAGTCACGCATATTTTCATTTTTTTAAAACCACTAGTGAATCTGATAATGAGCCTGATCGAAAGAGATCTTGAGAAGATGAAACTGCACGAATGGATCAGGATAGTGGGAGACAGAAGCAAAGCAATCTCAAGTCAACCAGAAAACATGACAGAAGAGGTAACTGTGGGCTCTTCTTAAAGATTAGACTGAGTCATTGAATTATTTGTTTTTCTCTTGGCACATAATAGTGAAGTGAACTAAAAAGTTCATACGATTTATGTTTGTAGCTACATGTTTTTATTATCCATGACTGACCTATAACGTTATATATGGCACAAAATAATAAAAGACTGTTCAGAAATGTGATGCTCTTTTTATTGTGGTATCACTGTTTAATGACGTCATGTTCTGGGAAAACTAAAATTGTTTGGTGGATGTCGGTCATGGTAACTTTTATTTCCTGGTTTTGTTCCAGGAATTATTCATTTACAAATTAAGCACTGGACTAAGCCGAAGGAAAATAAATAAATGAATGAATGAATGAATGAATAATGGTAAACATACTTTTTTTTACTAAATGTTCTTTTGATCATTTTATTCATCCCAAAAATGGAGTAATGAGTGCTGAAAATAAATTGTTGCCATCAGATAAATAAATTACATATCAAAAATGTTAATACAGTACTATTTTACAATTGTAATGTTTTTACTGTATGTTTGACCAAATACATGGATAATTGGTGATAATAAAGAGACATCTTCACTAAAAACATTTTTCTTTTTTTATCTACAGATTATAAACCTTGAAACTGCAGTATACAATACTAGAATAATGTTGGCCATCTGTCAATAGAGTTTGTTGTTGTTGATTTAAAATAAATTAAAACACTCATTTTTATTTTAAATGTATTTTTTTCATATAGTAAAATATATATAGCAATTGTTAAATTAATTTGAATCATTTAAAAGGAAAGAATTAAATTTCTTATTAATTTAGACAATATTTAATATAGAATTTTAATATCTAACATGAATTTAATCACAGACTCATTATCTTGAATTGTAATAAATGAATTCAACTACTGAGCAAGTAATAATGAACAAAGCAAAAGATTGTTAGCAGTGAAATGGTTTTCTCCGTTGAGATCTCTTTTGGCAGAAGCAGAAGGTCTGTTATTCACCATGGGAATGAAAACGACATTCATTTGGGTGAATTTCTTTCTTCTAACAAAAGCAAAGAGAACAAAACATCTGAATAACACAGCCAGGAATGAGGCTAAATTCTGCTGTGATATTACCCAGTGGGAGCAGGTTGACCCTGAGGACAGTTACGAATGCTCAGCGAATATTAGCACTATTAGTTTGGTGAGCGCAATAAAAGCACTTCAGACACAGTGAATCATCACTTGCACTTCTGATGCAGCCCAAAGCACTTGCACCGGCCAGAGCTTATTGTCTATGGGAAAATAAAATGCACCATTTTTTTATTTTTTTTTTTTATTTTTGGCATTTTTATAAACGAGTATTAGGTTTTGTTGATGCTGGGATTGCTGGTGCGTATGCATTTATGTGAGCTCAAACATTTTCAGTATTACCTCAGTCACATTACATTCTGCAAAATATGAAACGCTTTCAGCGAGATCGACCTAGTCTTTGAATGGCCCGGTGTACCATTGAGAGATGTTTTGGGATGAAATCGTTTCCCTGCAGAGTTTTGTGATTTGAAGTCCAATCGCTCGGCTTTGAGATTTGATAGTTTTGACAGAAAACAAATTCTCCTTGTTGGTTTGGTTTTGTTCGCTCAGCTGTAACAAAAAGCAGTGTGGTATTGGGTTCCTATTGCTCTCCACCAATACATTTCTGTGGAAAATGTCTAAAAATATCATTAAATACATTCATTCACAAAGGCAGCAAATAAGTAGACTCTACGTAAAATGACATATAAACAAAGTGTAAAATCAGAATTCTACAATTATGTGGTTAATTATACAAACAGATTTGTGTATTCTTTTTTATAAATGTGTAAATCTGAAATACTTTTGTAGGTGTGGAAAAATGCAATTAAAATTCCCTAGTATTTCCCGGTTCTGTGTGAATCCTGTTGATAAGAGCTTTGATAAGAACAAACAATCATACCGAAGGACTCAGACTCTCTGCAGTGTGATAGATGAGGTCACTGCTGGTCGTTTAAATAAGGTGCCAGCCAGTTGTGAGACTGAATACAAGTACATCAAACACTTTTCCTTCATTATGCATAGACTTTTGACACATTTTAGCATTTGAATGACTCCATTTGTCTTCTGGTGTCAAATGGCTAACTTTGACACATTCGTGTATTGGAACATTTAAGATTTATTTGATTATTTTTCTGCAAATGCAAAGGCTTCTATGTAGCTGATACTGTTCCAAATTCACTTGGAACTACACTTAGAAATACACTTAAATGATTGTTTTACCATCTGTAGCTCCAAGATTGCATTCTTTAAAAGCTGGATTAAATTTAAATTGAAATAATCTTTGTTTTAAAAATCAGGCCACCATTGGTTTATACTATTACATATTTATTTATTTTATGTATATTTTATCATTTGTTTTCTAAAATATCTCTGTTTTAAATTTAAAAAAATATATATAATTAAAACAATTATAAATAATGATAATAACATTATATAATAATAATAATAATAATAATAATATAAAATAAATAGTAATAATAATAAATAATAATAATAATACTATAAAACAAAATAATAATATATAATAATAATAATACTATAATTATGTAAAATAAATAATAATAATAAATAACATTAATATAAAAAATAAAATAATAATAATAATAATAATAATACCAATAATAAATAACAATGTTCATTTTTATATAGAGCCTTTTTGCAAACTCAAACTTGCTTTACATGATCAAAACAAATATCATTACAGATAGACATAAAACACATAACATAAATACTTCTCCAAATCTTTCATTATCCAGGACTTTACCTGAAACACCACAGTGTTATTGTGATTTAATTCCATTAGGCATTAAAAAGAAAAGGAGGTACTTTTAGCACATGCAATTAATCATCATCTTCCTGATGGTTTTTTTCTTATTTTCATTTTTTTTTTTGGATTGTCTGAAATGTCATTCACAAAACTGACTCACTTCCTGCCTCAAAATGCATTAACATAATTGCCCTACGTCAACATAACAATCAAAAGCACAGGTACCTTAAAGCTGGTTGAAAGCTAAAAAAAAAAAAAAAAAAAAAACAAAACCCAGCTAAACACAAAAATCACTTTTTCAAAGACACAACCATCACTAACTTCAGAGAATGCAAACAAAACAAACAATTTGAACAAACAAAATGCATCTCAGCAGAGTGGCCTGCTAGATGGAATGCTAATATTAAATAGCCTTACCTTCAGGATGAGCGATGTACTCCATCCAGTCGCTGTAGGATTGTGCATCACTTCCCTTTTGACTTGATTTCTCTCTCTTTTCCACATTCAAAACCCATTGTAGCAGCTCCAAACTGGCATTCCTGGACGCTGTTAACCTTTTACTTCCAGGGTTTTCTCACATTTGGTTAACACGGCAGCTGTGTAAAATCAGAGAACCACGAAAGGAAGAAAGTTAGTCATCTTTGTGTGAAAATAAAATGATCTCATCCTTTTTATTTTATTTTTGGAATTGAACTATAACTACTAAAAATAGGTCACACTAATAACTATTAACAACTTTTGTGTCAAAGATATAATTTGCTGCTCATTAATAAGGTGTTAATTTGAGAAATGGGGTAAGATTAAGGGATCTGAAAGCAAAATAAATCATTAATCAGAACTGGTAAACAGCCAACATCCAAGCAACATTGTGCTAATAATAAAGTATTTAATAGTGAGAATTGGTCCCCAAGTTAACGTGTTTCTAAAAATAATCTAGCCAATGGTTAGTTTTGCGGTTTAAGCAAGTCTGACAAGTAAGAAACCAGTTTCAGCTAGCTAAAGCGGTTTCTTTTCACTGCAATTATGTTATGTGACAGGTTTCAAAAGGGTGTTTAAAACGAAAATAACTTCCTTCATCTCACTCTTTCTTGAATTTATTCATTCACTGACAGAATCCTCCAGCAGATTATCTGTTGTCATGGTGTCTTTCCACCTGCACAGGTATCATGTGTCTGTGCACTGCTGCTGTATTTTAGTACCGGCCCTGTGTGCTGTCCAAACAGTCAATAGTCTTCAGATGTATTTAAGACCCTGCTATGTCCACAATGCTTTCCACACCTGTCCTTTTCGACTGTCACCGTTCTCAGTTCTCACTGGATTTATTATTAGCTCAAAGCTTTTAGCAAAAGCCTCGCTTCTGTCATTTATCAGAACCTGTTGCGGTAAGAGTGTCTGTAAAGCCTTTTTAGAGGCATAGTTAATTCACAGATTAGTATTCTGTCATCATTTACTCAAACCTCATGCCTTTTCAAATTGTAATGCTGTTTTTCCCATTTGAACACAAAAGGGTAATTTTGAATTAGCCATTTTCCATTAAGTTCATAGTGAAGATGTCTTGTCAAGCCTCAAAAAGGACAAAAAAAAGTATGAAAGTCTGTTTCTGCATACATTAAAAAAAAATAAAGGCATTTCTTGTAACTTTTTATTGCACATGTGCTTTTATAATGTGCAATTGTGACTTGGCTTTGTATAATCAAACTTTTTAGCTCAGGTCTGTGACTAGGGTAGCTTTAAATTGCATTTCACCTCATAACTGCGGCTATGTATTGTACTATTTGACTATATTCTATGATTGCAGTTTAACATTGCACAGCTTGGCTTTATTTTTATGGTGACTTGAGAAAGCCAGTATACTGTTATACTACATAAACTTATTATTCTTCCGTCTTCTTCTTCTTCTTAGACTATTTTAAGGATGCATCTCCTTCTAGACCGTTCATACTACAACCACCAAACTAACTCCAAACTGGTCTGAATTAAGTCGCTATATCTTTTCTAAAACTGAACCGGAAAATTCGGAAAAGTCCCATTGACTTAACATTCGACCAAACTTTATGACCTCATAACTTTGCGCCAAACTGTCATACAGACTTAACCTCCCAGGGCTTAGTGGCCACATACGTGGACAGCACATTTTAACTCTTATGTCTTATGTTTTATATTTTGTTACAGACATGGTGTCATCCTGCAACTGTTTTGCAGCATATGAAATGTCCCAAACACTATTTTAACGGTCCAAAATGGGCAAAAAAAATGTTGTTTTTACTGATAGTCAAAACATGTTTAAAAAATGTGTGTATGTGTTATTAATGCATTAAGAACAGTCAGGAAAAAAATTTCTGTGTTCATGGCAGAAATAAAGAGTTTTTCATTCTATTACACAAAGGTGACTTCATTGTGTTTTATGGAAATTCGGACCACGAGTCCACATATACTGTTTGAACATAATTTTTCTCTGAAAGTACATCATATCAAAAGATGATACTTAGATTTTATTCTAATTAGGTTCCAATAAGCCCAAATAGCAAAGAGAAATAAAAAATGCATGTAAAAAAACAGCTTGGGCCTTAAGAGGTTGAGCTCATTTAACTCAGACTACCAATCTGCCAATCACCTTTCACCTTACTAGCCACACTCTAGCAACCATTTACAGCACCTTAGCAACTGTCCCATAGACTTCAATTGTAAAAAAAAAAAAAAAAAAAAAAAAAAAAACTGCCATTGACTTTACATTGGACATACTAACAACATACTAACAACATACTACAACATGCTAACAATATACCAGTCCATACTAGAAACATACTAACAATATACCAATCCATACTAGAAACATACTAACAATATACCAGTCCATACTAGAAACATACTAACAATATACCAGTCCATACTAGAAACATACTAACAATATACCAGTTCATACTAGAAACATACTAACAATATACCAATCCATACTAGAAACATACTAACAATATACCAGTTCATACTAGAAACATACTAACAATATACCAATCCATACTAGAAACATACTAACAATATACCAGTTCATACTAGAAACATACTAACAATATACCAGTTCATACTAGAAACATACTAACAATATACCAATCCATACTAGAAACATACTAACAATATACCAATCCATACTAGAAACACACTAACAATATACCAATCCATACTAGAAACATACTAACAATATACCAGTCCATACTAGAAACATACTAACAATATACCAGTCCATACTAGAAACACACTAACAATATACCAATCCATACTAGAAACATACTAACAATATACCAATCCATACTAGAAACACACTAACAATATACCAATCCATACTAGAAACATACTAACAATATACCAGTCCATACTAGAAACATACTAACAATATACCAATCCATACTAGAAACACACTAACAATATACCAATCCATACTAGAAACATACTAACAATATACCAGTCCATACTAGAAACATACTAACAATATACCAGTCCATACTAGAAACATACTAACAATATACCAGTCCATACTAGAAACATACTAACAATATACCAGTTCATACTAGAAACATACTAACAATATACCAATCCATACTAGAAACATACTAACAATATACCAGTTCATACTAGAAACATACTAACAATATACCAGTTCATACTAGAAACATACTAACAATATACCAATCCATACTAGAAACATACTAACAATATACCAATCCATACTAGAAACATACTAACAATATACCAGTTCATACTAGAAACATACTAACAATATACCAGTTCATACTAGAAACATACTAACAATATACCAGTTCATACTAGAAACATACTAACGACATACCAATCCATACTAGAAACATACTAACAATATACCAGTCCATACTAGAAACATGCTAACATATATGTAGTTATCCGTCTATGCTAACTGCTTTAAACTTTTTTAAAAATTTCTTCAATTATTTAAACTTTGAAACTTCAAACGTTCAGACGAGGCTTTCTCAAGAAACCATAAAGTTTGTCTACAAACTTTACTTTTCTAATTTATAACTACAACTTTACATCTGACAAGGTGACTTTATTTCCCAACGGTGACTATTTAAATATGTGGCTTTAAAATGAAAATCTCCAACTTTATATATCATAACATTCTTATTTTCATTTCACTTTACATTCTTCTTTTACACTTTGTCATAATTACTTTTTTATTTTGAGCTGAAAACAGGGCTACTGTAGAAAAAAAGCAACAAAAGAAAATAAAAGCACACAGGTTTGGAGCAACCTTTTTTTGGATGAAATATCACTTCATTCAACAAGTCAACCATTGTATAAATATTGATCGCTTGTTTAATGCCTGTATTGCTCAAGTTGGAAAGTGCTGTGAAATGTAGTCTCTGTGCAGATTAGTCTGTGTTCTGTGGTTCAAAATGACCTATTCTGCTGAATTGGTTTGAGTGTGTACGTGTTTTCAAGTGTGTGTCTATATCACTGTTGGGGTTTCTGCTTATCAGCTCTTTTATCCTCTGCAGTGCAGCCACTCGGTCAATATTAAAACTGCTATCACAATGAAAAGTTGTGAAAATAGGGAACGATTGCCCTGGAGGCAAGGCTAACTGTGTGCGGAAGAACGCTTGCCAACAGCTTGCGTCTTCGCTTTGACCAGAACTTGAACCTTCGATGTTCAGACCCTTTGATTAGTCTCTCTTGGAGACGGAGCACTGATAGAAGTGGGTGGACCGTGAAGACTCTTCAGCCTTGACCTTTCAACCCTCTATACTGCTTTACCTAAACCCACCGTGCCAGTGAACATGGGGCCTCATTGCTAAGGCAACCTCACCAGGCATTAATAAAAAGCCATTCTGAGGAACTGTTGCAAAATAAATGGTCTGAAAGCAGTTTTCACAGTGATGCAAGAGAAATTTTTTATTTTTTTTTTCCCAAAGAACCCATCAGTAAACAGTTGCTAGTACCATTAAATTGTTGACTGCTAGGTTATTTGGAGATCAAAAGTTGTTTTATGCAATAGCTGTAAAATGACTATGGATGTCATTCATTCATTCATTCATTCATTTTTTTTCAGCTTAGTTCCTTTATTAATCAGGGGTCGCCACAGCTGAATGAACCTCCAACTTATCCAGCAGATGTTTTACGCAGCAGATACCCTTCCAGCTGCAACCCAACACGGGAAACACTCTTACATTCACACTCATACACTACGGAAAATTGAGTTTATTCAATTCACCTACTGTATACCGCATGTCTTTGGACTGTTGGGGAAACCGGAGCCCCTAAAAGAAACCCACGCGAACACGGGGAGAACATGCAAACTCCACACTGAAACGGCAACTTACCCAGCCAGGGCTCGAACCAGTGACCTTCTTGCTGTGAGGCGATCGTGCTACCCAATGCGCTACTGTGCTGCCAATTGATGTTATAATCCTATTGTAATAATTTATTTATGCCAATTATTTATTTGTTTAATTATTTAGGAAAAAAGGCTCAGTGGTTAGTACTGTACTTTCGTTTTACAGCCAGAAGGTCGCTGGTTCGAGCCCCGGCTGGGTCAGTTGGCATGTCTGTGTGGAGTCTGCATGTTCTCCCCAGGTTCGAGTGGGTTTTCTACAGGTGCTCCAGTTTCCCCCACAGTCCAAAGACATGCAGTATAGGTGAATTGAGTGAGCTAAATTGTCCTTAGTGGATGTGTGTGACTGTGAGAGTGTATCGGTGTTTTTCAGTACTGGGTTGCAGCTGGAAGGACATCTGCTGCATATGCTGCAAAAGTTGCCGGTTCATTCCATTGTGGCGACCCTGATGATTATAGAGACTAAGCCGAAGGAAAATGAATGAATGAATGAATGAATGAATATAAGAAGAAAGATCAAGACATGCCTAGTTTTTCCACTGACTAGAGAGCCACTGTAAAGCCAGGTCTGGATCACTGCATGCATCTCATCTTTCCCAGCAACAAATACAAATGCAGCATCAATGATGTGTTGCTATTAATGTTAACTTTGCGAACCTAAATTGGCATCCAAACACCACAAATCCAACATGTTCACACAGTGTCCTGTAGCTTGCATAGACAAAGATTACAAGCAATAATAACGTGTTCATGCAGTGCGTCTTAAGTTGTATAAGCAGAGAATACAAGGGAGAAGAGCATGTTCATGCAACATGTTGTACTTTAAATACACAGAGATTAGAGGTTATAATGTGTTCAGCATTTTGTTCAACTATTTCAAATATGGCCCTCAAATCAGTTTCTATTCATCTTGTTGTAACCCCACCCTCAGTCCCTGAGGCAAGCAGTTCTTACTTCTAGCCCAGCAATCTTTTGGTGCTACTTAAGAACCACTTTTCCTGGTTCAGATGCAGTGCATTGGTGTCAAAATACAAAGAACCAATTTGGAACTATAGGCTCTAGCTGGTAACCAGCGCTTTAACAGCTTTGGTGGAAAAGGGATACCAAAGAACCTTCATGTGAATTGTTCTTTATTAGCATGTATGATTCCTTGAACATTCATAGAACATTTCCATTCTCATTCATTCATTTTCTCCTCGGCTTAGTCCCTTCACCAATCTGGGGTCGCCACAGTGGAACAAACCACCAGAACATTTTCATTCCTCAAAAAAATATACATATATTTTAAAAGATTCTTTTTTGCTGTATAGTTTTATGGATGTTAGAGATGTTCATGGATCCAAAAATGGCAAAAAAAATACTTTTATTTTTAGAATATAGTATAGAAAAATCCCAAAAGAACCAAATACAAATACATTTCTGTCAAAAATGTTCAAGTTTCTTTACAGATCCATAAAAAAATTCAATAAAAAATCCCTTCATTTTTAAAAAGTGTATCTCATTTCACAATGCCAACCTTTTTTGCACATCTGACTATGATCGACTGTTTCTGATTGTTGGCACTTATCGGTGTAAGACAGTAGGATGTTTAAAGCTCTCACCGGCACAAGTGACAAACAACGTTGTCGTGTTGGCAGCAAATCATGCCATGCAATGTATCATTCATGATGACAATATTCGGCTTCCGTGTCTGTCATTTTACTCCATGCCTAAATGCGCACTCTAATGCCTAAACAATTATGCATACATCCATGCACTCACTTCACCACACCAGTTACGTGTTGAAAAGCTGTCGCAGCGACGTATTTCACTGCATTAAGCGCACATGTCTAATTTAAAATTAAGATGCATAACGTGCACATGTCTTGGGAATAATCAAAACAAGACCTCAGCCGCATATCCTCCCTCCCCTTTCTTGTTGCTCTGTTTTGGAGTCGAGATAATGCCCTGATGTTTGTGTACACGCGCGTGTCGCATTTGACAGTAATTTCTGCCGATGCTTCACAGCCGCTCTGTTTGATACCAAGCCGGCATCTAAAACAGGATGTTCTTGTCTTGTATTTTCCAGGGAGCTGCCTGCCGACGGTTATAGGTCTGTACGGTGAGACCATCGAAGTGCCATGCAACAATGGAAATAACAAGCCAGATGGCCTTATTTTCACCAAATGGAAATATGTGAGTGTTTTTCTTCCTGCCCTGCTAAGCATCTGGGCCATTACTCTGCCGTGCTAGCCATTCAGGGTAGCCAAGCAATATACGACTACTCTCATCATCATATTGATTTCTAATTCAATCTCAATAGGTGCTAAATGTGTGTTTGTCAGTTTACTAACAGGCCCGTTATCTTGTTCAGGTGAAAGATGACGGCTCCCCTGGCGATCTACTAGTAAAGCAGGCACAGAAAGATGATGCGACTGTGTCTGCCTTGGACGGCTACAAAACTAGAGTTAGCATCGCTGCTAATTCCAGCTTACTGATTGCCCAGGGATCTTTGACTGACCAGAGAGTTTTCACCTGCATGGTTGTGTCTTCAACTAATCTGGAGGAATTCTCTGTGGAAGTGAAAGTTCAGAGTGAGTATAACTTAAACACACTCACAGACCCACAAAAATAAGTGCAAATCATAGAGAATAAGGAAATTCAAGCTCTGCTTTAGTCTATGATGAAACCGAATGTAAGCGTCAGATCTCAAATTGTATTGGAAAGTGGGTGTGAAGATGTCAGATATGGAAGAGAATAACGTGTGATCCATTTTTGAAGCCTTGATCTAGTTGCGTGCTTTTTCAGATTGATACCAGAGAAATGATATTGATATAGCACACTGTGTTCCATAGATCAGAAAGACCCGATGAGGTTGGATATGGATTGTGCATGCTAAGCAGTATATACTGCATGCTCATTATTTTTAAGTGTGTAGAAAGGTATTAACTTTTTTTATACATCCAACTTCTGTTCGATCAAACATGAGTCAGAAGGAATAGTTAAAAATTGTGGTGGTTACTGCTTCCACTGCTTTCGTCACACTGAAAATGGAAGGCCAATTGAAGGGCACTGCATCTTGGGATAAAGTATTAGTCTCAGTGCTCTGGTTGTGGCTATAATACATCTGGCAAAGTTGGTAGGTGGTCTGGGAAGATGATATGTAATTTTAATCAGTCCTTATATACACTTGAAGTCAGCATTATTAGCCCCCCTTTTAATTTTTTTTCTCTTTAAAATTTTCCCAAATGATGTTTAACAGAGCAAAGAAATTTTCACAGTATTTCCGATAATATTTTTTCTTCTGAAGAAAGTCTTATTTGTTTGATTTCGGCTAAAATAAAAGCAGCTTTTATTTTATTAAAAGCCATTTTAATGTCAATAGTATTAGCCCCTTTAAGCTATTTTTTTTCTACAGAACAAACAATAATTATACAATTATTTGCCTAATTACCCTAACCTGCCTAGTTAACGTAATTAACCTTTAAGCCTTTAAATTGCCCTTTAAGCTGAAGACTAGTGTCTTGAAAAATATCTAGTCAAATATTATGTACTGTCATCATGGCAAAGATAAAATAAACCAGTTATTTAAACTATTATGTTTAGAAAAAAATCTTCTCTCCTTTAAACAGAAATAGGGGCAAAAAATAAACAGGGGGCTAATAATTCAGGGGGGCTAATAATTCTGACCTCAACTGTAGAGAGTCTACAATATTTATGAATTATACATTAAAAACTGCTGATTAATTTAAAAATGAAGCAAGTGATTGTCTTTATGGACGGATCACCGAATCGTTGGCTCACTTGCATTGTTCAACATGGCTGAAAAAAGATCGCAATCTCGATTCGACCCCCTAGATGATCTTAATCCAGCATTTCTACGATTCTGCCAATCATATTTTCAAGTTCTGGAGAGAAGCAGTCGCACAAGTCTTCACTATTTTACATACGTTGCTCGTTGCAACGTGGACACCTCTAAATGGTGTTGAAAGAGTCACATACTGTATTAATAAGGCATAATTCACCCAAAAATTTAATTTCTGTCTTCATGTAATGATGTGTTCGCGGCTGCGAAATCACACGTGACGTGAGCTGCTGACCGTGAGCTGTTACCACAGAGAGGGCGGGCGCACGCCTGTGAATGAAGTCTACTTTAGTGAACAGAATAGGCTGTGAATAACAGGTAATAAAGTTGCAAATAACATCCAGTTTGTGGCACAGAGTGATCGTTTGGGAGCTGCGCGGGAAGTATGAATCGCACTTAGCAATGAAAATAAAACCGAAAGCGCGCACATCATTTAAACAATCATATCGCATTTTAGAGTAATGATTAGGACAAGCGCTTAATGTTTTTCTGTCATAGCGAACCTAAAGTGTTGTGCATGAGAATAAATGTGTACCAGTGTTAGTATAACTAGCCCATATAATGTTGAATATAATGCAAGATAGAATCTGATAATGACAAATGTCTGATTTTACCAGTAGAAAAACATGTTCTAGTACTGTTTAATAATGTTGTCAATGACAAATGACAAGCATGCGTCTCTCAAACATAATAATTCAACTTCAGAATTATGAATAGTTGTATTCTGATGGCATCACTTTACTGTGCATTAATGACCAGGACATATTTAAAGTCTATTCAAGTCCTCCATTCAAGGTCTATTCAAAATGTAGCATTTTAACCAACAGTAGACCTACACATAATAGTATTATTATTGTTTTATCATTTGTTTGAGAAATAACAATAATAATAGGCTACTCATATTAACCTTTGTTTTACATGTACAGAATCATGAGAAAATTGTGATCTTTATTTTAAGCAAAAGAATCGCGATTCTCATTTTAGCCAGAATCGTGCAGCTCTATTACATGGACACAACTAATCCAATTTTAATACGATTAGGACAATACTCCGATGTAAACAGCGATTTTTGATTAACCTGATTAAGGAAACAGAATCGAAAACAGAAAACAGAAATCGAATTAAGACATGTGGAGTATGCCGATTTTAGTCGCATTATTGAAGTGCAGTACAGACATGCAAACACCTTAATTATTTCCTATTACCATCGTGTAAGACTTTTGATCGCATTTTGCGACAGGATAGTCTATACACACACTGTTTGACACTATTCTCTGCACCTACCGAGTCAGTGAAGGACCACAGACACCTGCATCGCTAAATGCAGAGGTTTTATTTCCATATGGTGTGCGGTATCAAATTCCATTAAAACAACACTCTTCCAGCAGTTCATACTCTCATCCAGTATCTAAGTTCATCGCGGGGGGCATGAATGAAATGTTCCTGAATGAAATTAAAAGTGCCAAACTGCAGTTAAACTTTACAAATTAAAAATGAAACGCATGAAACTCCGGAGGAAATGTGGATGGCATGGTGACGCAATGACATTAATCGAATTATGTGCTATAACATGTAAAACAGGATAATGAAAGGAACACTTAAAAATCAACTCATGTAAACATCTTAATCATATTACTGTCTTATTCAGATTAAGGCAAATAACTCGATTACTGATGTTGATGTGAATGTAGTCATTTACTATTTGGCTCAATTTATTCCTTCAAAATGGCTCATTTGTTTGGAAATTAAGCAGGTGGCAGTCTTTATAAATGATTGACTGAATCAATCATTGCATCAATATCTAACCCCAACCTAGCAATCTACTTATAATCTAATGAGATATAGTTGCAATGTAACTTAAATTCAACAAACGGACCATCAAAATAAAGTGACCAACATGATTCACATTGAAAGTAAGTGAATGATTTAATCTTAATTTCTTGCTGGTCTTATTACATAAAATCACTATCAACTTTGAATTTATTTGATAATATTTGGCAAAAAGCAAATAACTTCTACAGTAAGCATTCTATGCATGTGCTTTACCAAATACACCCAACGCTATGATGCTTTATCTCTCATTGCAGAAAAACCATCAGCCCCTGTAATCAAAAACAAAGCGAAAGAACTGGAAAATGGCAAACTGACGCAGGTGAGTCACACTTTTCCCTTTAAGACCCTGAGCTTCCGCTGCTGCTTTTATTTCCCCTATACAATGTTTGCTCCAGTACATCAACCAGCCTAGTGTATACTAACAATGTGCAAGATCAAACCCGGCGCCTTTGTTTTCATTACCCAGCGTGCCTCTCCAGTAGTCTCAACATTGACACACACCTGCTGTTATCACAGTCAGAGGCGGCTCAAAGACTGCGCTAATGATACGGACATCAGCGAACACGTTTGTAGGGCGTACACACCTGATTTAGGCAGTGCTTGAGCTATTGCCACCCACAGCTATACAGGAAACACACACTTTAATGTTCTCTAGATTTTGCATCTCAAATAGAGGACCGCAGTGATATTATTTGGTTGCATGAGAAGAGGAAGGTTCTTTGATTTTGCACTACTTGGAGCACATACCAGGCATCCCACGCAGTCCTTCTGACTGGTGTTTGTAAATGGAGCTGGGGGGTCGTTATTTTTTTTCTCCTCTCCTTTTTAATGTAGGATCTTAGAGTCTGGTTGAGGCAGAGGTGTGGGGTGGGGAAGGCTGGTGTTTTGTATACAGCATTATAGGACTGTGTTTTTTTGTTTTTTTCATGGCCACCCACTGAGGTCTGCGGTGTTCAAAGTGCCGAGACTTGCTTAGACTAAGAGAGGGGAAGGGCACGGAGGAAAGAAAGGCTTCGCTGAATATATAGCATTTAAAACAGCTACTTGTCTTGAAAAGATGCAGGGAGGCTGAAGGTCTCTGGGAAGAGGAAATTAGAAAGAGAAGGGTGAATATATTAAATAGGTGTGTTATTTTTGTAGGATTGTATTAAAAAGTTTTTGTACATTTTACTCTGACATGTCAGCGGTTATTCAACAAAAGGTGAAGGAGAGTCACATTAATAAAGCATATATCTGTTTTTTATTTATCTTTTGGGATTTTGTCATAAATTCTGAAGTCTAGATGGCAGAGGTGAATCTGTATGGTCACAGAAAACATTGTGAGAGAGGTGAATCTGTATGGTCACAGAAAATATTGTGACAGAGGTGAATCCGTATGGTCACAGAAAAGAATATCAATAAAAAACACATTCATTTCTCAAACTATTGACTGTTTTAAGTCTGATTGACCATTAAAAAAAATGTATCCCTTAATTGAAAAAAAAATGTGTAGCCCAAATTTAATCATTTTTTAATAAGTGAAACAGCGCAGACATTATAATAGAAAATATGTGTATAATCAAACATTGATATGTAATATGTTAGTTTTACCCCAGGAAGAATAGCCACTACCTTGGTAGTGGCTAATGGGGATACTGATAAATAAATAAATAAACTTTAAAGTGGTATCGTTTTTTCTTTCAAAGGTATTAGGACCTTTAAATAATAATATATAGTTTCAGCATCGAAATCGCAATGCAAGCTTCCACAATAGTCACATCGCAAAGATATGCAATGTTGAGTTGACTTTGCAGTGTAATTTTTACATTTACATATACAAAACCATAATACATGCACTGTTTATTTCACTTTTATCTTTGCTTTGTTGCATTTATCTATGCTTGTAGTTTGTTTATTACATGCTATGCATCATTCACTCCCCTTCAGAATCATGCATTCAATCCAAATTCATACATTCGCTAACACTTTACGAACCAATTCTCACTATTAACTAGTTGCTTTTTAGCACGCATGTTATTAAGATATTTGCTGCTTATTAGTACTTGTAAAGCACATATTCTGTATGATCTCATTCTACATCCCTAATCCTAGCCAATACCTAAACTACCTTAATAACCATTAATAAGAAGCAAATTAGGAGTTTACTGAAGCAAAAGTCTAAATGGTTTGCTAAGAGTGAGAACTGAACCTTAAAATAAAGTGTGATCATCAGCGCCAATAGCCTAATGGTTAGTGCGTCGACATATAGCACCCAGGTGCTCGCGGTCCTTTGCCGATCCTTCCCCTATCTCTGCTCCCCACCCTTTCCTGTCTGTAAATCTCCACTGTCCTAATTTTTTTAAATAAAAATAAAAAATAAAGTGTGATCAAAAATTCTTTCCAAGTATAACAAAGTAAAGACCTTTTTCGTTATTGCTGCATGGAGGGCGTCATAGCGACCAGGACCTTCTTAGAACTTCCGTTAAAAAATTGTCATCAGCCAGAACAGCGTTTCTCAACTGGGTGTCAATAGTGTTTTCAGTGGCTTACAAAGTGTTTTTGTGATGCAAAACATTAATTTTGAAAGAAAGGCATGTGTTAAAGCTATTATGCGTCTGTCAGATGCAGTTCAAGTGCGAAAGAAAAAACACTCTCCATAGTGTTTGCATCCAGATCAGATGCTGAAATCATCGCTGTTCCTGATCTGTCAGCTGTTATAATGTACTCCGTGGCTCTTCAATGCAAACACACACACAAACAATATCCCACTGCATTATAAAGAGCAAACCATATTACTGGCATGAAACTAGCAGGTATGTAAACCATCTAAAAATTACCAATAAAAATATGTTACTGATACTATGATGGCCGATTTGCATGTTGATTCTAATCGGGAGCAGTTGTGTTTCATTTAGTTAGTTTGTATTGTGTAGTATTTAGCATGGGATGTGTTTTTCTGTCATTTCAAAATGCCACTTTATTTTCACTTTGCGACACTTATTAAATCAATGTGTTAGTGGGACAGTACAGTAGGCTATGTGTGTGTCAAACATTTTGATGAATTACATTTGTTTGGGTTGGTTATACTGTACAGTTGAAGTCAGCATTATTAGCCCCTCTGAATTATTAGCTCCCCTGTTTATTTTTTTTCCCCAATTTCAGTTTAACAGAGAGAAGATTTTTTTTCAACACATTTCTGAACATAATAGTTTTAATAACTCATTTCTAATAACTGATTTATTTTATCTTTGCCATGATGACAGTAAATAATATTTGACTAGGTATTTTTCAAGACACTTCTATACAGCTTAAAGTGACATTTAAAGGCTTAATTAGGTTAATTAGGTTAACTAGACAGGTTAGGGTAATTAGGCAAGTTATTGTATAACGATGGTTTGTTCTGTAGACTATCGAACAAATAGATAGCTTAAAGGGGCTAATAATTTTGACCTTAAAATTGTTTTTAAAAAATTAAAAACTGCTTTTATTCTAACCGAAATAAAACAATAAGACTTTATCCACAAGAAAAAATATTATCAGACATACTGTGAACATTTCCTTGCTCTGTTTATATATATATATATATATATATATATATATATATATATATATATATATATATATATATATATATATATATATATATATATATATATATATATATAAATCAAAGGGGGGTTAATAATTCTGACTTTAACTGTATATTTGAAAGAATGAGAAAATGATCATTTTAGCGATGACGAGGCTTTTTTTAATGGCACAAGATGCCATCTGACAATGAGGGAAAAATGCCTCGCAGCAGTTGTTTTCCTGTCCATTAGATCCCATTTTTTAAATGATCAGTCAGTACAGCAGGTAGTGCTGATCGACAGCAGACATTAAAAGAAAGTAAAATAGATTAAAACTATTGTTTCAAAGCTGTCCGAATGTGATTGTTTATATGCATCAGCAGCCGACCGGAAGTTCGAAGTATCCTCCTTGTGCATACATGCAAATCATAATGGGTAATTTTGCGTTCTAAGAAAAAGGTCTATATCGCAGTATATATCGCAGAAAAACTAAATATCACAATGTCAGATTTTTCCAATATCGTGCAGCCCTAATAGATGTTTCTTTGCATTTATTTTTCTTTCTCAAAATTTCATCGAAGCTTAATTAAAAAAAGTGTAAACAATAAATAATCATAAAAAATGTAAATAAACAGTGCCACACACAATGCTAAATGCATTACTGAAAAGTACATGGAAACAAGATATAGAAAAATATAAATGGAGTTAAAATATTAAAACATACTATTGGCAATGCTCAAAAGTACTAAAATCACTGGCGATGTAACCAAAATCTTCAAACCGGCTGCTAAAACAATGCAGAAAGCATGTGTAATTTAACAACACCATTAGCGGACTGAGCTGATTCTGAGCGAATCCCCCAGAGAGAGCGGAGGAAGGAAAGTGCTCAGTCACGGCTCAGTGAAGCTCCAGGCCTCAGCAGCAGTCTGCGCTTGAGAGGTGATGTATCATGGTCTGGCTCCTGAGGAGGGTCCGGCATGTTATCAGAGATCGGAATCACGCTACGACGATTTCCCCCACCCTCTGTCCGTGCTTCCCCTAAATCTTGGATTTCTTACGCCACCCTGAACACCTGAGCTCATGCATCATTCTGCTGTCTGCTCTGCTTTCCTGCCATTATTACCCTTCTCTCTTTCTGCTGATCTCTCTATCCCGGGGCAGAAGCTCGTCAGCATGTGATCCTGTCAGCGTGTTATTAATGCAGAGCCTCCTCGGCCTCTGGCGGCGTTTTTACTCAAGCAGAGAGAAGTAAAAGGGCAGGAAGAAGAAAGTTTAGAGAGAGTTTAAACACCGCCCACTTTAGCTCACACAGATCTGTCCCTTTCAGGACTTTCCAATTCTGCCATCACAGAATTTAAGGCAAGATCAAGCAATTAAAGCAACATTCAGACAAGCTTGCAATTAAAAATAAATAAAAATCCTCAAAAATAGCTTTGTTAAACTTGCTATTCATCTGGCCACAAATTTTTACAATAGTATAGCAGACACTTGCATAAAAATCTAAATATGATACATGTATAACTTTTTGCTTCGAATCTCCCAATAACTTTTCTTTATTTAAAGAAGAGTAAAATGTCAAACTTGGTATTTGAGTGCTTCAATTTATAATGAATTGCAATTATCTGCAATTTTAATTGTGGAGGATTAGCAGTGCAATTAATAGGCCTAAAGTACAATACTGAATGACTAAACAAATAAACACATACTATTCAATTAATATATTTTAATTTATTATTTAGAAGAGTTTTGTTTATTTTAGCTGTTTAGATACCTTAATGTATCAAATATGACACAGGGAGGCTTTATAGAGGTAAACTGTTTCTTTAAAGCAAAACATGCTGCAAATGTTTTCACAAAGTTGGAAAAAAGAAAATGCATAAATCAAAAAATGTCCCACAAAATCTTGGAGGGACTGATGATGTAAATCTATATATACTAATATATCAAGGTGCCTTCCCTGGCCAGTTCAGGAGAAATGGGACAAAAGTACCTGGAGTGCTCGGGTCATAAACTATCATCAGGGAAAGTGCCAAAAGTGTGCCAGAGTCGCTGAACAGTTCAATTCACGTTCAGTGTGAAAATGACACATCTGGTCTCATACTGTTTATCATGCGTCTATAAATAGATGTTGAAGACAGATGAAAGCGAAAGTTGGATTAGTTTGAGGACTTGAATCTAGTCCACATTCTTGCTGATGACAAGTTTCGATACAGTCACAGAATGTTTTTTTTTAACCCTGTCTCTGTGTGTGTTTTAGTTAGGGGAATGTGTGGTGGAGAGCGCCAATCCAGCAGCAGATCTCATCTGGATGAAGAACAACCAAGGACTGGTGGATGATGGCAAGAGTGAGTCATGCAGTGAAGGAGAATCATTTAATCTAATACAGCAAACACAAAAATATTAAATGTAAAGTGGGGTGAGCTTAAAGGAAAATTAACTATTTCATTTATTCATACTACACTTGTTCTAAACCTGCATGTTTTTTTTTTTGTTTTTTTTGGAAGAATTTCTGTGACCAAAGAGTTAATAGCAACTATTTTCTTACTACTATGAAAGTCAATATGTACAGTCATTTGTTTGGTTACAACATTTTTCAAAATTGAGTTTTTTGTGCTCAAGGAAAACAAACTAAAAGAGGATTTCACTTCAGGGTGAAGTTTTTTTGTTTGTTTGCTTTTTTAACTATGCTTTTAAATACAATATATAAAAATATGTTGGTAACATTTTCCAGTTAGGTTGTATTAGTTAAAGTTATACACAAATAATTACAATAGGGTTTATTAGTTGATGCATTTACTAACATTAAGTATGATCAATACTTGTACAGCATTTATTAAAAAAAAAAATTACATTTACTAATGCATTATTAAGATTCAACTTCTTGCTTGTTAACATTAGTTAATGCACTGTGAATTAACATGAACTAACAATGAACAACTGTATTTTCATTCAGTAACGTTTCATTCATTCACTAACATGAACAAATACTGTAGTAAATGTATTGCTCATTGTTTGTTCATGTTAGTAGATGCATTAACTAACATTACCTAATACAACCTTATTTTAAAGTGCTACCATGTATTTAAAAAGTAATGAACAATACATGTATTACAGTATTTTTGGTAATGTACTTAAAAAGCAATGAACAATATGTGTATTACAGCATTTTGTTAATGCTAGTTAATGTATTTAAAAAGTAATGAACAATACATGCATTTTAACAGTATTTTTGTAAATGTTAGTTAATGGAAATGAAGGTGTTTATTGTTAGTTTGTTAACTCACAATGCATTAGTAAATGTTGAACTAATGATTAATAAATGAAGTACAATTAATGTTCATTATTAGATCATGTTAGTAAATACATTAACTAACATTTACTAATTAAACTATTGTAAAGAGTGCCAAATATATTAATTTAAAAATAATTGTAATATAATATTTATTTGTATATATTGATCTGCATTTTTTGTTCTCCTTCCTTCACGTCATTCATTTATAACAGCAAACTGTTCATTTAAAGGACCCAATGAACTGATTTTGACATTATTTGATCTTTGATAAGCCGACTTCAAAGGTTCTACTGTTATTTAACATCCATCATTAGTTTTTTCATGCTTGATACAATTTGTTACAATATCTCACCCATCAAATGATAATTATATCTATAGTTCATGTTAATACTTTTTAAAAATGTTGTTTGATAACAAGGAATACTTAAGAATACATCCAATTTTATTTATTTTAGATGAGATGGTACTATATATATTTAAATCCAAACAGATATTGCATTGGAAAATCATGTTCATGTGGTTAAAACGGCTGTTGTTTGAATGACTCAACAAGTATGTATAATAATATTTCCATTAAAGCTATTATAGGGAAAAAAAATGAATGATGTCTTTCAACACCGGATGTATGCGGCATGTTGCGACACAACATAACTAGATATTGCTCATACTGTATTGTAAGCAAATTGAATATGTCTACACTGCACGCATCTGATATGGATGCCACTTTTTCAATCGACAGACACCTGGTACCCGTTTTTGACAGACTGTAGAACTAAACGCTTACTTCCCTGTATGTCTGAAATTATTTACAAAAGCATTAACTAATTCACTTAATGAGCACTCTCAGCTTATGGTCTCCAACTAGTTTTTGCATCTAATCATAACTGTATGCTATTTGTCTATTTGAAATGAGCACATACATAAAGAAAAGGGGAAAAAAAGGAACGTAGCCCTTTAACTGTTGCTCTATTGGAGCTCACAGCTGATTGGCTTGTGGTTAGTGAACAATCTGACAGTGTTGGCAGACTCAAGCTGTCGTTATGGGGTGTCAGGCACTTTCAGGGTAGACATACGATGTGACAGTCACTGTGCTTGCCAGCTTTAATGACTGATGTGTCTGTATGTGTGTTTGTGTGCGACTGCAGCGATCATTATCACATCTGCTGTCACCAAGGACCCAGTCACAGGTCTGTCCAGCACCTCTTCCAGACTGCAGTACACAGCCAGGAAAGAGGATGTGGCATCACAGTTCACCTGCGTGGCAAAGCACGTGACAGGACCCAACCAGGTTTCAACACCCGATACCTTCCAAATTCACTGTAAGTAACTTAAGTGCTGTTAACTGCATACTAAACAGTAATAGTGTAAAGTGGCTTCTATTTCTATTGATTTAACAGTTTTATAAACAAATTATGGCTCCTTTGTTCAAATAAATTCAATTATAATTACAATTTCTTTCTAAAGATAAGGGATCTATCTCAGCTAATGATGTTAATTATTGGAAGTTCTATTACTTATGCATTACTACAATATTAAAGGTTACAATTAATATCAGGAGCACAAACTATTAAGTTAATTAGCTATCTATTTTTAGATGTAATATTCAATCAATTATAAACAGTTTTATCCAAGCAAACTGCAAATAAGGCAGTTTTTACATTTAACATTTTAAAATGGAATGATAAAGTAAAGTCTCGAATTCATTTTTTATTGAATTAGTTAATAATTTATCATTTCATAACTTCATTTTAGTTAAGATATCACTATCAGATTAAGTACGTAAATATAATGTATAGGAACTAATATATTGCAGATATTTAGAGAAATGCTCTACTCTACGTAGACTTCATTTCTCTTGTGCACTTACAAGCTGTGGAGACTTGCCTGAGGTTAATGTAATGCTGTGTGACATTGTTTGCAAGCTGTTTCACTGATGTCTTTTCACAGATGAAACTTTGATTGAACGATTACGAGACGTTCATTTATGTTTAAGCCTACAGACTAAACACGTATTATACATATGCATTTTTGTAGTTTACAAGGAGTAGATGACAGTATTGTTTTCAAAAACCTGCACCTTGAAACCTGTTGGCACCTTCAGGCCCCCAAAACATCTTATATTTGTAAATAAATGGCTAAAGTTTCTAATTTTGTGTTGAGAATGCTTTTGTGTAAACTCTCTTTATATTTACCTGCTTATGCATTGATATGCAGCACCTGTATGCAAATTTTGTCTTGAGTATTAGTTCATAGTGGTCTTTTTATTCACGTTTTTATGCAGTGTGGAAAGAAACAAGTGTGTTTATGACTATACTGTACATAAAAAAATTTATTTCAATTATTTAATTATTTAATTTAATTAATAATATTTATTATAAAATATTAATATAATATAATATAATATAATATAATATAATATAATATAATATAATATAATATAATATAATATAATATAATATAATATAGGGCAACCCAGTGGCGCAGTAGGTAGTGCTGTTGCCTCACAGCAAGAACGTCGCTGGGTCGCAGATTCGAACCTCGGCTGGGTTGGGTCAGTTGGCGTTTCTGTGTGGAGTTTGCATGTTCTCCCTGGGTTCGCGTGGGTTTCCTCCGGGTGCTCCGGTTTCCCCCACAGTCCAAAGACATGCAGTACAGGTGAATTGGGTAAGCTAAATTGTCCATAGTGTATGAGTGTGAAAGTGTGTGTGGAAGTTCCCAGAGATGGGTTGCGGCTGGAAGGGCATCCGCTGCGTAAAATCGTGCTGGATAAGTTGGCGGTTCATTCCGCTGTGGCGACCCCGCAAGGGACAAAGCCGACAAGAAAATGAATGAATGAATGAATAATATAATATAATATAATATAATACTGTATAATGAGGGCATCCATTGTGTAAAACATATGCTGGATAAGTTGGCGGTTGAATCTTCTGTGGCGACCCCTGATTAATAAAGGGACTAAGCCGAAAAGAAAATGGATGAATATAATATAATATAATATAATATAATATAATATAATATAATATAATATAATATAATATAATATAATATAATATAATATGGGCATCCATTGCGTAAAACATACGCTGGATAAGTTGGCGGTTCATTCCACTGTGGCAACCCCTGATTAATAAAGGGACTAAGCTGAAAAGAAAATGAATGGATAAACATAATATAATAATATAATATAATATAATATAATATAATTCACCTTATTCTGCATTGTTGAAACAAACGAGTGTGTATATAACTATACTGTACATAAAATACACTGAGCTGTTATTTATGGCTAAAAATCAATGGAAGTGAATGAAACTGGAAGTCTCAAGCCAATAAGCTTCCAATGGCTGCACCCACTCTTACATGAAAGCATACCATCAAATTCAATCCAGATAGAATGTGACAGGAGATTTCAGGTTTTCTATACTGTATAAATCTACTTGTACACAAACCAGCTCCCCCTAGGGGCAAATATGTCGTGTTAGCCCAGAGATGAAACGAATTGGGATTGGGTTGGTAGTCAAGCGCTGGGGCTTTTGCTCTTCCTGAGATAATGTGACACATGCTGCGTCGAGCGCTTTGAAGCTTTATTTGTTTGATTTTACAGCTGGTTTGAGGCGTCCGCGTTCATGGGTATCTGCGTATCAGTGCATAGCCTAGAACATGAAGCCATCTCTCGTGTCCTGAACCTTGAATTGAAGGTCTCAGCTGGTAGCCAAGCTCAATTTGATGTTTTTTTTTTCTTGGTCTTGTCAGGCATAATGCCGGTAACCAAGTCTGCAGTTGCTCTCTCTCTCTCTCCCAGTCTCTCTCTCTGTTATCTGAATGCTGAGAGGTTTGTTCAGTGCCTCGGGCTGAAGATGTGATGTGAAATGCTCTGTGGCTGCTGGGCGCGAAAACGAGGGCGAGAATGAGAGACTGCAAATGGTTGTGGAAATGAAGGCATTTAAGCCCCTTGGGGTCCTCAGAATGGCACGGTGTCTTAGAGAATGTTTTTTTTTTTTTGTAGCTGTTGGAAAGTCACACCACATCTCTTGCGATGACAGCCATCCTCCTCGGTTCATTCTAATGTTTGTTTTCTCTCTTTGTCTTTCAGATCCCACTGAGAAGGTGAGTCTGCAGGTTGTCTCTCAGAGCCCCATTAGGGAAGGTGATGATGTGACACTGAAATGCCAAGCGGACGGAAACCCTCCTCCTACCAGCTTCAACTTTAACATTAAGGTGAGCGACTGCCGGCAGTGTCCACAGCAACCAGACCGCTCTTAAATCTTCAGGGTCCTGCTGTCTGCCCTGTTTTCTTCCCCTGGTTAATCTCACTGCCTTGATCTCTTCAGGGAAAGAAGGTCAAGGTGACGGACAAGGATGTCTACACACTGACCGGCGTCACTCGAGCCGACAGCGGCGTGTACAAGTGCTCTCTGCTTGACAACGATGTGATGGAGTCCACTCAGATCGTCACAGTGAGCTGTGAGTGGACAAATCTGCCCTGTATCTCTTCCATCTCTCCATAAAAAAATACACACACATAGAGACAGAAGTGATGGAGCATTTGACAGATATGGAAAGATGTTTTGGAAAGGGCAGAGTCAGCTCATATGCAAGCTGCATGACAAAAAAAAACTGGACTTTCAAATGCATTCCATGAAATGTTGTTGGTCAGTGCAGGAAAAGTTGAAAAAGTTTCTCAAAGTTTGTTCATATGATGGACCATCATTTTCCAAAGTTTTCCTCTCGAAATATGATCCCACTAATCAAAGTAATGTATAATGCATCATTAATCAATATTATAATTAAATAACCATCCATTGTGCAGGCCTTTTTGCAGAGCGCTGAAGCATAATATAATATAATATAATATAATATAATATAATATAATATAATATAATATTATATAATATAATATAATATAATATAATATAATATAATGAGGGCATCTGTTGCGTAAAACATATGCCGGATAAGTTGGCGGTTCATTCCATTGTGGCGACCCCTGATTAATAAAGGGACTAAGCCGAAAAGAAAATGAATGAATGGATGAATATAATATAATATAATATAATATAATATAATATAATATAATATAATATAATATAATATAATATAATATAATATAATATAATATAATATAATTACTGTGTTCTCTGTATTTGCCTGGGTTTCCTCTGGGTGCTCTAGTTTCCCCCACAGTCCAAAGACATGCCTTATAGGTCAACTGAGTAAATTAAAATTGGCTGTAGTGTATGACTGTGTGTGTGAATGTGAGTGTATGGGTGTTTTCCAGTACTGGGCTGCAGCTGGAATAGTTGACTGTTCATTCCACTGTGGCGACCTCTGATAAATAGGGATTAAGCCAAAGGAAACGAATAAATATAATATAATATAAAATAATATAATATAATACAATATAATATAATATAATATAATATAATATAATATAATATAATATAATATAATATAATATAATATAATATAATATAATATAGGGCGACGCAGTGGCACAGTAGGTAGTGCTGTCGCCCCACAGCAAGAAGGTTGCTGGTTCGAGCCTCGGCTGGGTCAGTTGGCGTTTCTGTGTGGAGTTTGCATGTTCTCCCTGCGTTCGCGTGGGTTTCCTCCGGGTGCTCTGGTTTCCCTCACAGTCCAAAGACATGCGGTACAGGTGAATTGAGTAAGCTAAATTGTCCGTAGTGTATGAGTATGTGTGGATGTTTCCCAGAGATGGGTTGCGGCTGGAAGAGCATCTGCTGCGTAAAAACGGGCTGGATAAGCTGGCGGTTCATTCGGCTGTGGCGACCCCGGATTAATAAAGGGACTAAGCCGAAAAGAAAATGAATGAATGAATGAATAAATAATATAATATAATATAATATAATATAATATAATATAATATAATATAATATAATATAATATAATATAATATAATATAATAAGCAAGTTCTCCTCATTTAAAAAAATCTATTTAAAACAACATAATAAACATTAAGCTTTAATGAATTTAAAATGTTACTGAAACTACTGTGGCGTGTTGCTTTGGGAAAAACTGCATGTCTGCCACGATCACCAGCAATCTAGGCTCTACAGTTCGCTGGTGATCGTGACAGAAAAACAACAGACAAAGAGAGGGAAAAGTAAAAAAAAAAAAAAAACGTATGGTTTGACACTTATAGTTGAGAAGATGTAATCCCTCTCTAAAACCTTTAAATGTTTAATATTTGAAAATATTTTGCCAAATTCACTCCATCTACCAACCAAACGCAGGCACTCTTTCTGTCTCTGCAAAATTAGCAGGTGTTCTGATAACACTCTTAACATTTACATTGGAGTTTAGCGATATCTAGCACAGCTGGTTTGTGTTTATCCATGAGGCAGCTTGTGTTGTTTGCTACTAAATCTCTCTTCTCTGCACTGAACTGCAATAAATCCAAATCTAAAATATATCAAGTTCAGAACATGAATCTAAAATCATGTTCTCCACTAACTGACACACACATTTCAGCTAGCCTACTGCAAGATTACCATCTATCCTGATAGAAAACTGTCTGCATTTGTGGCTCATGAATAAATGCAAATGAAAAACATATATATGCTTGAAAAAGGAAACCACTTGCCTGTAAAAGTGTGCCTTTATTGTGTTTTGCAACATCTGACAAAGAATTGCATTTGAAGATAAATATTTAAGGAATATTGCAGCACAGTCTCAGCATCAGTTAACATAACACTTTAGAAAACATATTTGTTCACTCTGAGCCTAAAATGAACACTCTCCCAAGCGCCAAGTGTGATTAAAAACCATGTTGGCAAGTACATGAAACAGTGCTGAACGCAACGCCTGCACTGTAATTATATTTTTTTTAAATGCTGTGAGTTTGAGTCCAAACATCTTCCCAAGTTGGTAACAAGAACGCTTTATAAATCTGATGTAAACAAAAGAAGCGTTTAAGAATAGATGTTTGCCTGTAGTTTTCTGGCAAAATAAAAGCTCTAAGGTGTAGAATTTGAAAGCAAAAAAAAGGAAATAACCACCCAAAAATCTATTTCATAATTATACTGTCATTATATAAAAATAATAATAACAGCTACAATTAAAGTTTTGTATTATTATTATCATAGCAATCAATATAATTATAAAATTTGATTTTACATTTCAATAATATATGGTAATATTTATTTAATAAATACAGCAGTGTAAAGTAACTAATTACAAATACTCAAATGACTGTAATTGAGTAGTTTTTCTTAGAAATTGTAATTTACTAAGTTTTAACAATGTGCACTTTTACTTTCCCTTGAGTACATTTTTTGTGCAGTATTGGTACTTTTACTCCATTACTTTCCTTCAAACTGCAGTGACTACTTAAATTTTTTTCTTGTCTATGGGGATTGGCTGAGTAGTCTTGTGATTTCTGTCCAATCAAATTGCACATAGAAGGTAAATCGCCTCATTCGCCCACTACCTCAAGACATTGGCAATTTATAATTGTAGCAAACAGTTTGGAAGCATTTAAAGTGTCCAAGACGATGTCCAAAATTGTCACTTACATTGACTCAGAGACTGTTTAGATGCATGTCACTGATGAGAAGATGACAGATGTTTACCGTATGATGACTGAAATGGCCTTAAACACCCAGCAGGCACAAGACGTCAACATGACGTCAAATTGACGTTGTACCCCAACGTCATGGGGACATCGCATTTTGTTTGGAAATGAAAATCGTGTTGATGTCAGAACCCAACATCAGGCCGACGACAAATGTCCAACATCCAACCTAAAATCAATCAAGTATCAACGTCTAATTATGTTACAACTTGACATTGTGTGAAAGTTAACAGTATGACGTCAAAATCAGACGTTGGATTTTGGTTGCCATACATGACGAATAAATGTCAGTATTTGACGTCATTATGATGTTGGTTTAAGATGTTGGCTTGATGTTGGATTTTGGTCACTTTCCAACACAACCTAAATCCTTAGACACTGGCTAAACATTGAATTTTGGTCACCTGACATCACTTCCTTAATCAAATATTAACGTCTTATGACGTTGTGTGCCTGCTGGGCAATAACTAAATTCACTACAGAATGTTACTTTTACACACATCCTCAAATTACATGTAGATGCATCAGCTTTTTACACATAATACTCACTACTCTTGAGTACTTTTGAAAGGTTTACTTTTTACTCATACTTTGAGTAATATTCACAACAGACGCACTACATTTTTAGGCAAGTAATGGTACTTTTACTTGAGTTAGATTTTTCAGTACTCTTTCCACCACTGAATAAATAATAAGGGATCAACACAACAGAACGAACATCTTCATTATTATATTATATTATATTATATTATATTATATTATATTATATTATATTATATTATATTATATTATATTATATTATATTATATTATTCAGGCGACGCAGCAAAAAGGTCACTGGTTCGAGCCTCGGCTGGGTCAGTTGGCATTTCTGTGTGGAGTTTGCATGTTCTCCCTGCGTTCGCGTGGGTTTCCTCCGGGTGCTCTGGTTTCCCCCACAGTCCAAAGACGTGCACTATAGGTGAATTGGGTAGGCTAAATTGTCCATAGTGTATGAGTGTGAATGTGTGTGTGTGGATGTTTCCCAGAGATGGATTGCGGCTGGAAGGGCATCCGCTGCGTAAAAACGTGCTGGATAAGTTGGCGGTTCATTCCGCTGTGCCGACCCCAGAATAATAAAGGGACTAAGCTGAAAAGAAAATGAATGAATGAATGAATGAATTATATTATTCATTCATTTTCGGCTTGGTCCCTTAATTCATCAGGGGTTGCCACAGCAGAATGAACCGCCAACTTATCCAGCATATGTTTTACACAGCCGATGCCCTTCCAGCCACAACCCAGTACTGAGAAACACCCATATACCCTCATTTACACACATACACTATGGCCAATTTAGTTTATTTAATTCACCTATAACACGTCTTTGGACTTGTTGGGGGAAACCGTAGCACCCGGAGGAAACCCACGCGAACACGGGGAGATTATGCAAACTCACACAGAAAATCCAACTGGCCCAGCCGGGACTCGAACCAGCGACCTTCTTGCTGTGAGGCAAGAGTGCTACCCACTGAGCACCCGTGTCGCCTTATATTATATTATATTATATTATATTATATTATATTATATTATATTATATTATATTATATTATATTATATTATATTATATTATATTATTCAGTACTTCAAAGTTCAGTTGTTTTCCCAATTTGTTCTGCTTGTTTTATTTGATAATAAATGTTCCATGCCAGGGCTAGTATTTATCATTTTAAACAATGCTCCAGACATTACAGTCAAGCCTAAACAAACTGAAAAGCCAATGCAGACTTGCTTCACCTACTTTTCATTTCCAATTAATTCCTTCCTCTATACTAGTATGAATTAATGCACGACTGGAGCGTTAATCAAATCTATCTTCAGCATGCAGGATTAGCGAGAGGGGCGGGACTTTAGGCCGACAGCTTAATTAGGACTTTCTGACTTGAGTTGAGGCTGCAGCGCTGATAAGCTCACACACACACTGGCCTTTCAATAATTCTCATTGAGGAAAGCATATGTGTGTACTGTATGTGTGGTTCAAAAGGCCTGATGATCTCCATAACGTGGGTTTAGTGATGCTTCGTTTTGGAGATTCGAATATATTTCACGCCGTCTGCGCTGCATGGTTTCAAAGCTGGTGGCATCCCAGCCGTTTGCATGAGGACAGAAAGCAATCACTCAGGCCAGAATAAGCACTCTTAGTTGGCAGGGGCATGCGAGGTGTTTCAGCCTTTTCAATGGTTGAAATATTTTGAGGACAGGTGTACAAAAAGAGCCTGCAGCGAAGTGATACACGCTTGTCATCTGCTCTTATTTTCTCTCTGTCTCTCTCTTTCAGTTCTGGATGTAAGCCTCACTCCTACAGGCAAGGTGTTAAAAAAGCTCGGGGAAAACTTGGTAGTGTCTTTGGAGAAGAATGCCTCTTCTGAAATAAAAGTGACGTGGACTAAGGTGAGACTGTAGGGAATCGAACAGATTTTGGTCATGTTGTTTTAGTCCTCAGAGTCATGCTAAACTAACAACTTGAACAATTTAATCCACAGGATAACCGTAAACTGGACAAACTGCCTGATTTTTCCCAGTTGAGATACAGCGACGCGGGCTTATACGTGTGTGACGTGTCCATTGAAGGAATCAAACACAGTTTTTCCTTCGAGCTTACTGTGGAAGGTAGGACTACAGTTTATTCTGTTTTTACTATACACTACCTGACTAAAGTCTTGTCATCAATTCCAGTTGTAAGAACAAGAAATAATAACTTGACTTCTAGTTGATCATTTGGAAAAGTGGCCGAAGAAAGATTTTTTTGATGAATCATCTGTTGAACTGCATCCCAATCATCACAAATACTGCAGAAGACCTATTGGAATCCGCATTGACCCAAGATTTTCACAAAAATTAGTTAAGTTTGGTGAAAGAAAATCATGGTTTGGGGTTACATTCAGTATGGGGTGTGGGAGAGATCTGCAGAGTGGATGGCAACATCAACAGCCTGAGGTATCAAGACATTTGTGCTGCACATTACATTACAAACCACAGGAGAGGGCAAATTCGTCAACAGGATAGCTCTCCTTCTCATACTTCAGCCTCCACATCAAAGTTCCTAAAAGCAAAAAAGGTCAAGGTGCTCCAGGATTGGCAAGCCCAGTCACCAGATATGAATAATATTGAGCATGTCTGGGGTAAGATGAAGGAGGCACTAAAAAATCCAGGGAGAACTCTGGGAGTCCTGCAAGAACGCCTTCTTTGTCATTCCAGATGACTTTATTAATAAGTTATTTGAGTCACTGCAGAGATGTATGAATGCAGTCATCCAAGCTCTAGGGAGTCATACACAATATTATTTCTTTTTCCACTGCTCCATGACTTTATATTCTATACTGTACATTATTTCTCTTAAGTGACAAGACTTTTGTCTAAGCAAAGTCAGACCTTACTGTCCTAATTAAATAATCATGATCATATTTTATTTTGGTAAAACAAGCGTAATCTAGAGGCCTTTGCCTTTCATATAAGCCATTTCTGATACCAAATGATCAACTAGAAGTCAAGTGATTATTTGCTGTTCCTAAAACTTGGATGGGAGACAAGACTTCTGTCAGGTAGTGTACATGTAAGAGTATAGTTATGCACATCATGTATAATACAGTATACTCTCTACGTGTATCTTTATAATACATATATATAATGTTCATAGTACATTCATCTGTAAATATTACCCATAGTTTTTCTACAATTGCACTTTAAATCGCTTACATATCACTTCATTTGTATTATTACTATACTATACTATACTATACTACTATATTATTATGATTATTGTTATCATTGCTTATTTTCAATATTTCAGCATTTAAATGTAATATATAATATTAAATGTTACATTTTTATTACATTTCATTTTAAAATGTTTAAACAGATGATATGTATAATCATACTTCTAAAGCACACACATATAATCTCTGGATATATTTAATTACATATTACTACAATTAAAATTAGGTTGCCATTACGATTAAAATCTATTAAGTAATCTTAATTTGAATTTTAAATTCTATTAGAATTATGCACAGTAGTATCTCAAATTATATCCCATCTCTTATCTTTGTAATATTCACATGCAGTATATGTATCTTAACATACATTTTTATTAACTTTTGCTTTGAGTTGTTCATTATTACTGTATATATGCATCCAAAATAGTATAATTTATTCTAAATATATGAACTTTACATGTATATATTATACATTTCCATTTATTTTTAAATAGTTTGACATATAATATATAAAAGCATAAATATGATATTATCTCCAGGTGGTCCAAGAATTACCGGCCTGACAAAGCGTCGCAGCAATGACGGCAAACACAAAGTGTTGACGTGCGAGGCAGAAGGTTCACCTAAACCTGAAGTGCAGTGGAGTGTCAACGGAACCGACGTGAGTCACCAACACTGTCAGACTGAATCTCAGCCATATACTCAACACTTCAGACATTACTGTTGTCCCAAAAGAACCTCATATCTTGTGCATTTTTATGCAAGAAGGAAAGATGCCCAGATATTCCTCTCAGCTCCAGTCTAGACAAGATGAAAGGTGCACAGGTGTTTGAAGTCACAGGTTTTCAGCACCCAGAAGCAAAAAGCCAACTTTCAATTTACGTTAAAAGGGGAACAGTTGTCCTGGGACAGAATGTCTGGAATGACACCTTATTATTCGTCCCGTGTTCACAGACTGACGGCTACGGAATATTGTGACAAGCGAATTTGTCTTTGTTTCTGTCCTTTTTTATTTTGACAAGCGAATTTCCACAGAGGCACGTCTCTGCAATCTCCCAAACTCCGCTCACTGCCACCTCTGAGACGAGGTGATGAGTTTCCCTGAGTTTAGCCCTCCCTGTTTCCTCTTATCCGCTTGTTAAATCTGTCACGCGTCACGGTTTCTGGGTCCAAATGATCTATCGGATGCCAAAAGCGAACAACAAATGGTACTAATATAACAGTGTGCTGTAATACTATTGAAAATCAGGATCGTATCATCTATCCATTCATATCTTAGATGGTCACGCAGTGATTCATCTTTTATAAATAAAAATATTTGTGTCTGGGTTATAGCAAGTCTATGCAGAGAACACAATGATTTACTTTTAATGTGTGCTATAACTAAACAGAGATTGATTACTGAGATTGCGTTTTCGAGTAGAGGCTTAGACCCAGAAACTATACTTCATACGTTAAATTTTTACAAGAAAATTGAGAGACTACAGTCGAGACAGAAAGCAGGATAATGAGAACAACAATGCCAAAGCAGGACACTGAAAACTAGCTTTTGTTTGTATGTTTGACACCCCAGACAGCGTGTGTGTCCCATGAGTCCCATGTGTTTGGGTTTGATAAAGAGCAGTTTGACCAGCATTCGTCTTTCGCTTTCTTACACCCACCTTCACAGATCCGTAGGCGCACCGCGAGACTAACACACATGGTTAGCTCGTTGCTGCTTCTCAGTGTTTGCCTGGTCTCAGTGGATGCATTTCGGATTAACAGGTTTAGATCTGGGGTTTGGGGCTGCTCTGCTTCCAGCAGGGTTGTAAAGTCACACCCTGCATACTTTGCCTCCTGCAAAACCCAAGACATCCTTGTTAGTCTTTATAGTGCTGTAAACATACTACTGTTTGTTACAGTAGGTGTTAGTTTACTGCTGAAGTACAACAAAATTGGGTAACACTTTAGTTTAAGTACTAATTCCCACTATTAACTACTGGCTTATTACCCTATTATCAAGATATTGGCTGTTTATTAATACGTATATAAAGTATGATCTTATTCTACATCCCTAATCCTACCCAGCACCTAAATCTTCTACTAGATAATAGTATAAATTATACTATATAATAGTATAAATATAAATTAGTAGTTTATTGAGCTAAAAGTCTGTTATTGGTTTGTTAATAGCGGGAATTGTACCTAAAATGAAGGTATTGTTACTAAAATATAAGGTATTATAATTCAGTAATAGCACATTAAAAGTTTTGAAGTTGTATTTTAAAATTTGTTATGGTTTCCTAAAACTATTAAGCAGCACAAATATAATTATAACATTAATAATGTTTCTTATGCACCAAATGATATTTTTTTTAGAATTATTTCTAAGGAATCGCGTGATACTGTAAAATCTGTTTTGCAGTCACAATTATAAAAACGTTTACAACTGTTTTGAATTGCAGAAAAATTACAGTTTTTAATCAAATAAATTAGTTTTTAGGTCCAATAAATGCAGTCTTGGTCAGCATAAGATACTCAAAATTGAATAAGATGAGCAAAAAATACTCAAAAAAGTTAACAATAATCTTGTTAACTTAATTTAATTTTATAACACCAGAAAACGTATGCAAAGTAGCACAACTAAAAATCTGTTTAAGAGAGAATTGTCACCTGTTCGTTGTTAAATGTTTACATGTGTTACAAATGTAAGTATAATACTGCCGAGATTAACTAAGATCAGTAATGATCATGTTAACTAAAGTTAGTAAAGTTCCACAAAAAGGAAAAATTACTTAATATTTACTCACCTTCAAGTGATTCAAAATTGTTATGAATTTCATTAGACTGTTGGAATACTAAACAACATATTTAAAAGGAAAATAAAAACATGTGACCATTGACTTCCATAATAGGCTACTGTTGGTAAAACAAAAATGGAAGTCGATTCCAGCCTACTTCAAAATATCTCCTTTTGTGTTCAACAGAAGAAAGTCAAACAGGTTTAGAACAAGTTAAAGACTGAGTAAATGATGACAGAACTTTTTACTTGGGGTAAACTAATCTTTTTTTTAACCAAATAAAACATACCTACTGTCAGTGTCACCTCGTAGCTCCTCAAAACTTTAGACGCCATCACAATAATAATACTTATGTGAAATGTGTTTATATGAACTAAATTGTGAAGTACATCATATACTATTATTAATCTGAACTTGATTGAGTCTTAATGGCTTCCTATTTTCTGCTATATTTCGTTAGCTGTGTTCCTGTGGAGGCATCAGCTACTGCTCTCTGTGAGGGGTTCAGCACTCACTGCCTGCCTTAATGACACAGATATTGAAGTGTGTTTACGATGGAAACACATTTAATGGCTGTGTGAGATTTTTAGTCCAACATTACATGTTTTCCGATCCTGAATTGTGTGTTTGTTTCCTTTAACGCTGGGTGTGGTGGTGAAGTGTACGTTACTAAATTAAACGAGTTGATGATCTTTCGCGCCCTCTAGCGGCGAGGTGTATTAAACAGCGCCTCAAGCAAAGTCAGTCATCATAATTAAACCAACCTGTCTTAAAAAAACATTATTTAAATGTACCAAAATGATTTAATGATAACCTGAAATTGTCTGTTGGTTGTCTTGCAGGATGAAACGTCGTATGTCAACGGAAAAGCCACATACAAACTGACGGTCGTCCCGAGTAAGAACCTCACCGTCAGCTGCCTCGTGACCAATAAACTCGGTTTCGACACAAAGGACATCAGCGTGTTTTCCCGTAAGTACTGAAGAGGTTTCCTGCTGTGAAGACCGCTTACTAACCACTCAATCGATCCCCTTTAAAAGGCTCATATTATAGGGCTGTCAAGAACAGATTTAGATTAAAACAACCACTGGGATACATATTTAACATGGATAATAACGTATTAAAGAGGTTTGAAGTGGAACAAACAGGTATAGATCAAATATAGATAACCACTATAGATCAAAAACACTGAAATATCATGTTTATTTGAGCCACAGATGTGGAAAATGGGATATTGTTTTCATTAAATGTCAGATTTAGGATAAATAATGTGTTGTTTTCCTGCCTCAACCAGAATAATAGGTTATTTGATAAATTGCCCCTCAGGCCATCTTTGAGACTCTTTTTTTTCCTTCATTAAAAAATTAAATTAGATTTTTAGCTAAAATGTGGTAGGCTACTTGGTGAATCACAAACTGCAAGTCAATGGCTGGCTCTTAGAGTCAAAATAACATACACAGGCAAAACAAAATTAATGTGTGTACCCCTGATGATACAGAAGTCTAATAATGTGCAGATTGATGAGTTTAGCTACAACTTATTTACAACTTTTTCTAGGACTCCATTTGTTGGACTTGCACCATGTTATGCCATAGATTCATTTAGGCCCTGTTTGGGGGTATTGATAGTGTCACCATAGAATTCCAAATACAAAGACATGAACAAGGTGTGCATGTCAGTGTATTGTTTATAAAAATTAGGGGAAAAATTGTACACTACCTAACAAAAGTCTTGTCATTGATCCCAGTTGTGAGAGCAACAAATAATAACTTGACTTCTTGATCATTTGGAAAAGTGGCGGAAGGTAGATTTTTCAGAAAATCACCTGTTGAACTGTATCCCAATTATTACAAATACTGCAGAAGACTTACTGGAACCCGCATGGACCCAAGATTCTCACAGAAATCAGTCCAGTTTGGTAAAGGAAAAATCATGGTTTGGGCTTACATTCAGTGTGGGGGTGTGTGAGAGATCTGCAGAGTGGATGTCAACATCAACAGCCTGAGGTAACGAGACATTTGTGCTGCCCATTACATTACAAACCACAGGAGAGGGCAAATTCTTCATCAGGATAGCTCTCCTTCTCATACTTCAGCCTCCACATCAAAGTTGTTGCAAGCAAAGCAGGTCAAGATTCTCCAGAATTGGCCAGCCCAGTCACCAGACATGAACATTATTGAGCATGTCTGGGATGAGATGGAGGAGGCATTGAAGATGAATTTAAAGAATCTTGATGAATTCTGGGAGTCCTGCAAGAACACTTTGAAGCTCATGGGAGTCATGACTTTATATTCTATACTGTACATTATTTCTGTTAAGTGACAAGACTTTTGTCTAAGCAAAGTCAGACCTTACTGTCCTAATTAAATAATTAAAAATCAAGGCATGATCATATTTTATTTTGGCAAAATAAGCGTAATCTAGAGGCCTTTACCTTTATACAGTATAAGCCACTTCTGATACCAAATGATCAACTAGAAGTCAAGTTATTATTTGCTGTTCCTAAAACTTGGACAGGCGACAAGACTTTTGTCAGGTAGTGTATTTACAGTACTTATAATTATACTGAATGTGCAACCTATATTTTAGGTTTGCACCTGTGTATACATAATTTGCGCAACAGGAAACTCTGTACTGTCATTAACAAGCTCAGCTTTGCTTTATTTTAAAAATAATGTTCCATTTCTTGCACAGACCCATCGCTTTTCTTAATGTATCATTAGGAGCCACTAGTATTCATTCTGTTTTGCCTGTTTATGTTTTAAGCTACATTTCTTGAATCACTAAGGTTTTATGAATCCTTTCATGAATCACCACAGTTTCAAAACAAAATTCAATCTTTAACATTCTACTGAAAAAAAAAAATACAATTCTAAGATGAGGTTAGGGCTGGGCCGATAAACGATATTATATATCGAATTGCGATCAAATTCATCAATAACAATGATAAGCTCTGGACTTTTTTACTCTATATTGATCTCTAAATGTACAACATTCTAAAGTGTGTTAAAAGGGTGTTGATATTAGAGACGTACCAAATTTTCAGCCACCGTAAATTTATCGGATGAAAATGTTATGCCATTTAATGGACCCTCTAATTTTTGTGGTTTCATTCTTGGGGTACTCTTTTGAATCTGGAAGCATTGACAACTAATATTGAAATATAGATCGTTATCGTTCAATATGGAAAATAATTATCGAGATTGCATTTATGCCATATCGCCCAACCCTAGATGAGGTAGATTTTTTTTTTTTTTTTGAGCAAGTTGTCCCTTTAAGGTTTTTTGTATTGGGAATAAATAGTTTTGACAGCCCTGATAGATGCCATATCTAACATCATTTACATGCATGTGAGGAGATCTGTGAAAACTAGCATGTTTCGCAGAATTTTGCTTGTTGCACTATTCAAATGCAGGGTGATTTACAGTAGTGGTCATTTTACAATATTGTAATTATTAGAAGTGTCCTTGTGTGAACACTGGAAAGACAGGGCTGGCTGCTCTCTCTCAGGTCCTGTTGTTCACTTACAGGGCACGAGACACTGTCTTTCTCTCTTGGTTCTGGCTTTGGCTCGGGTTTTGTTTGTCTGTGTCAGGGTGCTTGGACTGCTGTCCCTTTTCCTCCTCTTCCTCTTCTCTTTCCGACCACTACCGCATGCTTGTGGTCTCCTTTACTAGAATCTGATTGGAAAACACTCACTTCTGATTTAAACTGGTTTTGCATCTATAAACCACAGTTGGGTGGTGGCTTCTTTCCCCCTACCAAATTTGTGTAAATGCTAGCTACTTAGGTTTAATATTGCACCCAAAGTTAATTTGATTTTATATCTGATTTCAGTATTTGAGGAGGACAAGCCCAAACCAGGTAAGAGAATCTGATTTCATTCACTTCAATTTCACTTTAAATCAATTAGAATTGATAAGATTATGAGTCGGAGGGTGTCAAGCATCCTGACATCATGCAAACTCTGTGCTTTATCGTCACACCTACAGGAAAAAAAGCTTCTTGAAATAATCCCAGCGCTTATTTTTGTCTCAAATAGCAGAATTCTGTCAATCATTTTTCATTTCCCAGGTCTCCTTTTCCCCGTCAGGAGTCATAATGCTTTTAGAGGAAGTCATAAAGTGCTATATTTGTATCTTTAGGAAAAAGTGAAGATGGCGCGGAGCAGGCCAAAGTGATTGTGGGTGTCGTGGTTGGACTGTTTCTAGCCGCTGCCCTGGTGGGACTCATCTACTGGTTGTATATCAAGAAAACAAGGTAAGACATCGCAAAAACAAGTCAAGTATGAAGAAGTGCAGTGTACTTCAGGCATAAATCATACTCTACGTTTAAATTACAAGCTGTATATGGGATGAAGTACGTGTGATTGCAGTAGAAGTCACCGTATCTGCTGTTATACATCATCATGATTTGTTCAGATTGACATGAGAAGCGGAGTGAGGCAGCAATGGTGTAGCCGCAGAGCTCAGTTTGAAATGTGCTGAAAGATTAATCAAGGTAAAATTGTCCTGTTAGACAAGGCAGCTGGAAGACCGGAGAGAAGGAGACAGGCACTTCAGAGGAGAGTAAGAAACTGGAGGAGAACAATCATAAAGCAGATGTCTAAGAGTGGAGAGAGCCGTCAAAAGGAACGAAGAAGGTGAGGATATTTTTCTTCGCAGTTTTATGATTTCAAAAGCACAGGGCAAGGTCTAAAAATCACACCTGTCAGTGGTGGGTAAATTGAAAAAGTCTATATTTCTGGCTAGAAAAACTCAAATTCTGGCTATTTTAATTGACTTTAAGTCATATATTTTGTCTTTAATGAGCATAAAAAACAACAAAAAATTTCTAAGTCAAAAATGGCTTTCAATGTATAACCTTACAGTTGAAGTCAGAATTATTAACCCCCTGTTTATTTTTTCCCCAATTTTTGTTTAACAGAGAGAAGATTTTTTCAACACATTTCTAAACATAGTAGTTTTAATAACTAATTTCTAATAACTGATTTATTTTATCTTTGCCATGATGACAGTAAATAATATTTGACTAGATATTTTTCAAGACACTTCTATACAGCTTAAAGTGACATTTAAAGGCTTAACAAGGTTAATTAGGTTAACGTGGCAGGTTAGGGTAATTAGGCATGTTATTGTATAACGATGGTTTGTTCTGTAGAAAGTCGGAAAAAAAAATATAGCTTAAAGGGGCTAATAATTTTGACCTTAAAATGGATTTTAAAAAATTGAAAACATATTTTATTCTAGCCAAAATAAAACAAGACTTTCTCCAGAAGAAAAAAATATTATAGGAAATACTGTGAAATTTCCTTGCTCTGGTAAACATAATTTGGGAAATATTTATAAAATAAAATAAAAATCAAAGGGGGGCTACTAATTCTGACTTCAACTGTATATAATTTCCCCTCCGTTTTTTTTTTACTTTATTTAATTTAAATGTTATTATTAATTAATTTATTTTTACTTTCTTCTTTAAAATGTATTATGCAGGTTGTATTTTTTTCTAATGTTCTAATTTTCTGCAATCTATTGTTTTTGAAACCAATAAAAAAAAAGCGTTGATCCATTTAGGCAGAAGTGACAAACTACAAGCTTTACATGTTTATATCAGTTTTCTATCTTCTAAATGTGAATTTATATACTAAATCATGGTCAATAATGTCTGGTCTGGTAGATAAGTAATTTTTCATTTTCCACAAGTTGAAGAGGAACACTGCACCCGTTTGGATTCTGTTATTTTCATGGGATTTCTGAGAATTAATATTAGGATTTTTCATTTGTCATCATAAAAAGCTGTGATGGTAAATTATTCACTGAGGTGGAAATTTTCATTTCATTTACAGCAGCAAGGTGTCAAACCAGTTTTTACAATGTAATGTACATCATGCAGTGTATTACAGTAATAATACTACACATTATAATAGTGCAGTAATATTACTAAAAAAAGGTACCAACTCATTTTTCAGTTCAAACGATACTTTATCAAATCGCGATAACATTTATGTCAATAACAATAACAGGACTTTTTTTGCTCTATATTGATCTAAGAGCCAATCACACAGCAGAAATGTGCAACAATGGGAATCTAAAAGTGTGTTGATATTAGAGACTTACTGATTTTTTGGCCACCGAAAATTTATTGTCTGAAAATATGTTATACCATTTATTGGACCCTCTAATTTTTGTGGCTTCAGTCATTTTTGGGGTACTCTTTTAAATCTGGAAGCACTAACAACTGATATCGAAATATATATCGTTATCGTTCAATATGGAAAACGATTATCGAGATTTAATTTTTGCCATATCGCCCGGCACTACTTTCAATTAAGTGCAATACTAAATATGACAACTGCGGTTGTGTGTGTTTTTTCTTTTGTTTATTTTTACTTTAGTCCTGTTGTATTTAAATGAATATTTCAATACCATCAGTAGGTGGCACCAAGTGCTTGCCTTAATGAGTGACTCATTGAATTATTAAAGGTCCTATAAAATTAACAAAGTTTTTTAGATGTTAATATCAGTATTAATAGTTTAAAGGATATCTATAAGCTAGTGTGCTCCAAAAAATTCACGTTTAGAAGATATAAAACTGATATAAACACGTAAAGCTTGTAGTTTGCCACTTTCACCTAAATGGATCAACGGTTTTATTCACGTCACCTCATACTTCAGTTTCTCATCAAATCATGACCAATCAAATGTTCTCTAGTATCTGACATGCCCCGCCCCCCTTGCTTTTCACTTGATGCACTAGAGTTCAACTGGCAGAGCAGTGATAAAACAAAACGCTATTGGATGTTTTTTTTTAAAGGGGGAGGAGCTACACTATGTTATGGTTAAGATTACGTCAAACATCAAATAATAATTCATATTTCAAAGCACTTCACTGGACTTTTAACGCAAAGGATTTGTTCAAAACACCCAGTTCATTTAGAAAAGTTTTGAAATGCCACATTAAAAGTCTTTTTTTTTTCAGGTTTGAACCAGGAAAGAGGCCTTGTCACACTGAATGTGCAGTACTACACACTTCGATCATCTAATTCCAGACATCTGATTGGACGGCGACGCCTCCTTCTGGCTGCTCGTGCGCATCACGCATCGCAGAATGTTTCCAAAATATTTCCTACTCCAAACAAACAATTTCCTAAAAAAGAAAAAAGAAAAGAAAAAAAAAAGAAAGAAAGAAATCCCACCACCACGATCCAAGCGTGTAAAACCACTTGTGTTGTAAATTTAGTCTGCACTGAGGACTGCTTTTATTTTTGATCGATTCCGATGTTTTCTTTTTGTGTTCCCCGTGAATGTTCTTCGTTTCATACGCATTGCTGATGTGGTGGGCACAGCCGTTTTGTTTCCCTTCTAGTATAAAAAAAGAAAATGTAAATTCGCTGTACACTTTTTAGGCCTGTGTAAATAAGTCAGGGGAGTGCATTCACTCTGCTTAACGTTGGGATTATTATTATTTAAAAAAAAACACGGATTGTGGGACTACATATCAAAACTGCACAGTCCCTTCGGAAAAACAAACACCCAAGATCGCAGTCGGATGCTGGAAGAACGATGACTTCACTGCTGTTACACCTCTGTTCGCTCATCTTTTATTTATTGATACCTCTTCATGTTATTTCCTCTAGTTCGAAAGTGGCTAAGTAGTGAAACGGGTTTAGACAATTAGCATAGCATAGGGAAATATCCTGCTACACCCAGTGGCCTTCAGGTTGCACTGCATGATGTCATAGTTGTAGGAGTTCAGCAGAATCCAACGTAGCGACTTAGATGTGACTTGCATTTATTAGAAACAAGCAAAACATCCCGCTCTCGGTTTCAGACTGGGTGCTAGCAACCTTGCATGCAGAGCCTTTATTTTTGTGGGTAGGAAGTAAACTATTTAAGAATAGCCCCTTATTCTGCCTTAACAGAAAGAGTTGGAAACGAATCCAAGTATGTTAATGTGAAACCTCACTGTATAGCCTTTTCGGTTTTGCACTTCCCTCAGACTACATTTTATTTTCTGTATCTAAGGCATTTGTCAGGTTGATGTCCTACACTGTAGTCTTTAGGGATGGTCTGAAGCAATTGTTTTTCTGTTCATTGTGGTCTGAAGAAGCTGTAAATATGTTGACTTGTGTTCGGCTATTTATAAAAGTGTGAGAAGGATAGCTGTGCTTCTGCTTAGTCACTAAAGAGACCCTTTTTAGTTCTAATGTAATCATCACGGATGTTTCGACGAAATCCATCGCTCACTTTTTGTTTTGCTCCACAAAACGAGTGTTTTGAATGTTCACGCATATTTTGAACCATCAGGTCAGCAGTGAAACCAAAGAGGGTAACCGCAAAAGAAGGCCATAAAGTATTGTAAATACTGACTTTTGTTTTTGTACTTTTGTTGACAATAAAAGTGTAAATTTTAATTAAACGTTCTGATTTGTTTTGGGGTTTTTTTGATGGGGCAGGGGGGAGGTCAATGAATCCAAAAACACAAGTAAGCTAATGTTAATACTGGCATTTATAAAATGTTTTTTTTTTCTCCACAAGAACAGATCACGGGTTACCAACATTACTGAAAGATGAAAATAATCTCTGAGAAAACTTTTAACAAAGTATAAATTAATTGCACACATCACTGGTTTCAACTGATCCACAAGGCATTTCCCGACAAACTTAAAATCTCTGGTAAAAAAGAAAAGAAGAAGGGGAAATGAACAGAAATCATCCTCTTCCGCTGGAGGGTCCACTCAGTTCGCAGACGTTCAAGTGTAAAATGGAGAGCGAGGCCAGTGCAAAAAATGAAATTTCAAGTTCAAGAGAAAAACCTGATAGGGAGGAATGACCAAAGCCAACGGGGAAAAAAAAAAAAAAAGAGTCAAAGCTGTCCAGCTTAAATCCCCAGAATTCCCATGACGTTGTTGCCTAATCTTCAGTTTGTGGGTGACGTCAAATTCCCTCGTGATGATCATCTGCGTGTATTTTGGTTTGTTTGCAAGGCGCTAATACAAACAATGCATGTCCACTTATTTTTTAACGAATAAATTGTTTTATTTTGCATGTTGCGTCAGTGCAAGTGGGCTGGGGGTGACAGAAATTAGGAAAAGGGAAGGAATGTAAAATAAATAAAGCAACCGATGCGTTCGGAAGGGGGCGCAGACATTCGGGGTTGTTTAATACACGAGTTCACAGTCCCTTCTATTTACAGAAGATGGAACCACCATGTTAGCCCTTGCTTGCTAATGCTGACATCCACGCAAATGTTGAAGGCGAATGTTAAAGGGATAGTTCACACACAAATGTGCTCATTGACTCACCCTCAGATCATCCAAGTTGACTTTGTTTATCAAAAGAACATTAAAAAACTATTTAAAGTGGAAAATGTGGTCTTTGGTGATTCATAAAATGCAACGATTACCATTACCATTGACCCTAAATTGAAGTCTTGTGAAATAATTTGTACGTAAAAAAAACATTATTAACAACATAATAACAACTTTGGCTGAGTAATAATGTTCAGCTACCACATTCAGTCTGTTTTGCTTCATGAGGCCTCAATGTATTGTCGATGTATTCATTTTATTTCGCCTATATATGTTTGTTGTTTTCCCAGTGTTGGGTTGCAGCTGAAAGGGCATCCGCTGTGTAAAACATATGCTGGATAAGTTGGCGGTTCACTCCGCTGTGGCGGCCCCTGATTAATAAAGGGACTAAGCCGAAAAGAAAATGAATGAATGATGTTTGTTGTTTTTTTATCTTCAAAGTAGCCATTGACTTGCATTTTATGAATCAACAAAAAGCTAAAAATCCTGGAGCTGAAGTTATCTTGAAAGGCCTGCGGGTGAATAAAGGAATAGCACATTTAAATACTGGGGTGAACTATCTGATAAAAAGCAGGCAACCTAAAATAAAAAGAGAGAACTGGGAACCTGATATTCAGAATCAATCTCTCTTCTGCCTCAGAAGATGTGATCTGGTTTATCATGTTCATGGCAAATTACCAAGATAAAAAAGAAACGCCGAGAGCCATTACTGTAAAATTCATGAAACCAGAGAGGCCAGAAGCGAGTGGCTGGACGTCTGTGTGTGTATGTGTGTGTGTTTGGTGGGAGCAGCAGTGGCAGGAAAGCCATGAACAGCCTGCAGACACTGGGCAACACAAACAGAAGCGCTCAGAGCTGCTCATTTCCATCCGAACCAATTGGTGTGAAACACAAACTCTGAAGGATGCATCAAACCCACTCTAAAACGTGGATGGAGACCTCCAAAATACGAAAAGTTGTATTTCAGCTCCTCTCTCGAGCTGACCTGAGCGCTGCACATAAGCCACGTCACTGTAAACACAAGGCTTTTTTGTTTTTCACAGGATCCCAAAAGCAACACTCAGTTAGGCTCCTTTTGGCGGAAAAAGCGCACGTTTTCGTCTTGTTTGGCAAATTCGCTAAACGAAAGCAAGCGGTTGTTTGTACGCTTTAGAATCAGTCGTAGTTTGTTTGAAATATTTGGACGTAGGCTACAGGCCCTGTCTTGGGGCGACTAGCGCAAACTCGCGCAAAATGTTCCGTGCCACGTCCACCTTGTTTTGCGCGATCATCAGCGCTCGTTTGACATCCTCGAACGAGTATCCTTCGCCCATCAGCTTGGCGATCTTGGCGTCGACGTTCTCCCTGGACGATTCGTGCGGCCTTCTGTGGATGTCTGGCGGGATGATTCGGGGAAGTGGTTTTGGAGGTCTCTCAGGCGCCCTGAAACAATCTCCGGCTACTGTAGACGAGAAACGAAGAGTGTTTTAGTCAAAATGGACCGGTGGGAGTGGATGGTAGCAGCTCTGCTAAAACGGCTCTGAACACATTAAAAAGCCATTACAGGCTAATAATTAATAATTCATTGAGCGCATTCATCTCGATGGCTAATGGCTTCATTTAATAAACCTGCAAGGCTATTATGTATTCAGAACAACACTGCGCTCACAGCTGTTTTATCAGGAAATGACAGGTGTATTTCTGGCACATTCTGCTCGTGCTGGAAATGTTGTGGATTTTTTTTTATTCTGCTCATAAATATTTTTAAAATATTACACTAATTTTAAGCTTAAGGTTTAAGATGCTAAGCTATATTGTGAATACAGTAGGCCTAAGTAGATTTATAACAGGGGTGCCCAAACTTTTTCTTATGAAGAGCCATAGACCAAACTTGATTGAGGCTAGTGGGCCAAAGCTAAATATAATTTCCTAATTTATTTAATAACATTTAAAAATGACTAGAAAACATTGATTTATCTTAACTACTACAGTATTTTTTTTTACATTTTATAATAAATTTACAACAGTAAAAGGAAAACACTCACAGTTATAACAGAATTACGCGAGTTTTTGCCTTGATTTGCTCACCAATATCTTCTGCATAGTCCTCTATCCGTCAAGTGACAGTATTTACATTTTCAAAGTCTGATTCATTTACAACATTTAATTGAAACATTTAATTTAAGTTTGCTTTTTGTAGCTCAGCAATAAAACAAACAAATTACATTAAGTTAGAAATGTCTGTGTTAAAGGCATTCGCCCCAACCATCTCCATCATTCTCACTCTCCTCTCAAATGGGATGGTGGGCCAAATCAAAGGTTATAATGGGCCAACTTTAGCCCGCAGGCCCTAGTTTGGGCATCTCTGATTTATAATAATGCGTTTATACTGTACTAAATATACAGTTGAAGTCAGAATTATTAAACCCCCTGAATTATTAGCCCCCCTGTTTATTTTTTCCCCCAATTTCTGTTTAACGGAGTTTTTTTTCAACACGTTTCTAAACATAATAGTTTTAATAACTCATTTCTAATAACTGATTTATTTTATCTTTTGCCATGATGACAGTAAAAATATTTGACTAGATATTGTTCAAGACACTTCTATACAGCTTAAAGTGACATTTAAAGGCTTAACTAGGTTAATTAGGTTAACTAGGCAGGCTAGGGTAATTAGGTTAGGGTATTATAATGATGGTTTGTTCTGTAGACTATTGAAAAAAAAATATATATATTTTTTTTTATTCTAGCCGAAATAAAACAAATAAGACTTCCTCCAGAGTAAAAAATATTTTCAGACATACTGTGAAAATTTCCTTGCTCATTTGAAAAATATTTAAAAAAAAGAAAAAAAAAAATTAAAGGGGGGCTAATAATTCTGACTTCAACTGTACATATATTTTTGTTTTGTTTCACAGAGACAGCATTTATTTAATAAAAATAAATGGCAAATACAATAATATTGTGAAATATTATTAGAGTTTTCTATTTGAAACATTTAAAAAGGTAAATTATTTCAATAGTAAAGACCATATTATTATTGATGAATTATAATAATAAAGATTACATTTAAAGGCTGTGGCTGTAAAACTAAATAAAATATAAAATGTTGCTTGTTTAAATGATATTTTAGAGATCATTTTAATATGCTGATCTGATATTATTATCATTGTTGAAAATAGTTGTGTGACTTAAAAACTTTAATAGACTTTTGTGAGAACTCAGTGGTCGGCGAGGGAAACTCAAGCCTTCCAGTAAAAGCGCAAGTAACACAAACGAATGTTGTCTCTTGCTGATCTGGTGCAAATTCATCTTCAGCAGTTAAAGATAAGCCAAATCTTTGCTTTTGTGGCTTCTCAGGTGTGATTCCAAGATCTAGTAATTCATTTATTCATTTATTTTCTTTTCGGTTTAGTCCCTTTATTAATCTGGGGTCACCACAGGGGAATGAACTGCCAACTTATCCAGCATACGTTTTACGCAGTGGATGCCCTTCCAGCTGCAACCCATCACTGGGAAACATCCATGACCACTAATTCACACACTCATTCACACACACACACTTCAAACAATTTAGCCTTCACAATTCACCTATACCACATGTCTTTGGACTTGTGGGGAAACCCGAGCACCCAGAGGAAACAAACGCCAACACGGGGAGAACATGCAAACTCCAAACTTGCTGTGTGGCGATTGTGCCACCCACTGTGCCACTGTGACACCCGTTGTGTGACTTAAAAACTTTAATAGACTTTTGTGAGAACTCAGTGGCCGGCAAGGGAAACTCAAGCCTTCCAGCAAAAGCGCAAGAAACACAAACGAATGTTGTCTCTTGCTGATCTGGTGCAAATTGATCTTCAGCAGTTAAAGATAAGCCAAATCTCTGCTTTTGTGGCTTCTCAGGTGTGATTCCAAGATCTACAGTAGTAATAAGTACTAGAATTAATTTGGGACGGTTGTCAATTCATTTAGCATCCTCTGAACTGCCTCACTGTGTGTAAATGTTTGTGTGTGCATTTGTTTGTTGTTTGTTTATTAAGTAGTTAGTTTCATGTATCGTAGTGTAGCTCAATAAATATTTGTTTCATTTTGGTACTGTGTTTGTGTTTATGCGTTTCAAGTCATTGCCTAAAGCTGTAGATTTCGTTACCTTGCTAAAATTCAACCCAATACTTGTGTTATGGTATTATCGTTGGCCACGGAAATAATATAAATGAGATTGGTAAAATGCAATGTCTTCTATTTGCTGGACAAATGGTAGATCAAGTGTAAAGCTTTTCGGAGTCGAATCAAGTGATTTAAATCCTAAGATTCGATTCCTTGAAATGAGCTAATAAATCCCTGATCAATCTTTACATCTTTAATTGAATCACTTTTATGTGTATTTCATTTTGGTGTATTAACAAAATATGGTAAAAACAAGGTAGAATTATTGACTAAAAATATCCCCTCAAAAATAAATAAATAAATTATTCTGACCATAAAATGAACACATAATTAACATACAGAAGACAGCATGTTTTTGCTCATATATAAATTAAAATTATATATATATATATATATATATATATATATATATATATATATATAAATACCCAATATATATTTTATTAATATTATATAATTATATAAATAAATTGGATATTTATTACATTTTTTCAAAAATACATCCGGGTGGATCACCCAAATTAATTCTGTGAGCTGGGCTTGTTGTGTGTGTATGTAATATATGTCATTTTCCCTTCATCAGATGATCTTATGAAATATGTAAATGAGCTCATAAAATATGTAAAGGAGTTCATTTTAAATCAACTCAAACATGCCAAAATGTGAACACAGAGAACAATCTACAGCCTTTATTCAGTGTGTAATACCTGATGTGGGCGGCAGCTGATCGTAGTCTTGCGGGGCTCTGAACGGCGTCTTCATGTTGTCCCCTGTTTGTCTCCGTACTGGAGGACTGGGAGCCGAGTTATTCAATGAGTCTATGAAAGTGTCTGTAAATCACAGCAATAATTAGACACCAGAATAAACTCCATCATGGCAGAACTGGATATTTATTGTACGGCTGGTCTCACCGGGGCTGAGTAAAAAGTGGTCGTGTCCCGATGAGGGTCGGGCAGGCCTGGGGTACAAAGACGAGGACGAGGCTTCTGTGAAACTGTTCCTGATTGGTGGAGGAGGAGGAGGCTGAGATGGAGGAAGAGCGTTGAATGGGTCTTCCATTGGAGATGCTGGGAAAACAGAAAGAGAGAGAGAGGAGGAGTCTTTCTATGTATACAGAATGCCTCAGCAATCTCTCTTTTCACCAACAGATGGAGCTAAAATATCACTCAGGCCTGTGATTAAATCTTTAAAGAGATATGTTCTAAAACTTGATGCTTTTTTTACAAAAATAAAACTTTTAATATACATTAAATATCTATGATACTTACTTTCAGACAAAGTTTTAAACATGTTAAACTTGTACATTTATTGCATTATAGACTGCATTATGGACTCAATTACTTTAATCACATGCTGTCACATGCTGTCAATTTTGTGCTTAAGATTATCTGTGAAAGAAATACTTGCATTTAAAGTAAATAATAGGTTTTCTGGTAACACTTTACAATAAAATTCCATTACTTAAATGTATTTACTAACATGCACAAACAACGAACAATGCAATTATTAATATCTACTCATCTTTGTTGACTTTAATAAAAATAACTTTGCTCATTGCACTGAAAATATTATTGTAAAAGTACAAATTTTAGTCTTTTTGAACATTAATGTCCTTGTTATATTCATATTCAATATACAATAAATTTTTAGCAAAGAATAAAATAAAATAAAATAAAATAAAATAAAATAAAATAAAATAAAATAAAATAAAATAAAATAAAATAAAATAAAATAAAATATAATATAATATAATATAATATAATGTAATGTAATGTAATGTAATGTAAAAGTAATAAAATATAATATAAGGCAACGCAGTGGCGCAGTAGGTCGCTGGTTCGAGCCTCGGCTGGGTCAGTTGGCGTTTCTGTGTGGAGTTTGCATGTTCTCCCTGCGTTCGCGTGGGTTTCCTCCGGGTGCTCCGGTTTCCCCCACAGTCCAAAGACACGCGGTACAGGTGAATTGTAAGCTAAATTGTCTGAGTGTGAATGAGTGTGTGTGTGGATGTTCCCCAGAGATGGGTTGTGGCTGGAAGGGCATCCGCTGTGTAAAAACGTGCTGGATAAGTTGGCGGTTCATTCCGCTGTGGTGACCCAGGATTAATAAAAGGACTAAGCCAAAAAGAAAATGAACGAATATGGCAACTTATCATAAAATACTGTAAAAAAAAAACTTAAATAAAATCCCAAATTTTTTTTACAGCACTTCAAGTTAAGCCATTTTAAGAAAATAAGAATTTTTTTTTAATATAGACCTATCATAATGCGTGCAGTAGAGGGTTAAATTTCCCTTCATTTGAATTAATCATGGTTATTTTCAAATAATTGTTATCCAATCAAATAAGCACAATAAGACAATTAATCAATAATTATAGTATTATTTGATAATAATACAGGCCTTTGTTTAAGCAAATGAGGAAAGGTGTAATATCTTAAAGCTTATAAAGATGGTGTGTTAAACAAATATAAGCTAATCTTCAGGAATCTATGTTTCATATGTTCATCAATGCTTATGGAAATCAAGATGAACAAATGCAAACTAACAAAATTCAACTTAATTAAGTGTCTAATAAAGCACCACACGAACACACCTTATTAGCTACATCATCTGGCCCATAAAATATAAGCCAACAATATCATTTAGCGACTCATAATGATAATAATAATAATAATAAAAATAATAATGACTGCACTGTTTTCCATAGCTCATTTTGTGTACCCTAGCATTATAGTAAAAGAAAAGAATACCAATAGATGAAATAACTAGCATGGAACAGCCTGCTAATCAGGCAGCCAATCAGATTGAGGCACCGTGTGATTGGCTACCTTGAGGGGGCAGTAGAATGTCGTAGTCTGAGGGTGTCCTGTTGTGAAGGGGACACTGTGTGGTATGAGACACTGCAGAAATCAACGGCCCAGAGTCAAACCCACCTGAGGAACACAATACAGGGTTATACTGACCTACAGCTGGCCTAACTGATGCTACCAGTCACACCAAAACATGATCTTACAGAAAATCATGACAGATGAGAGATGCTATGTGTAAATATATAAGTATTATCTTACCATGTTCTGGAGGTTTATGTTTTTTTATGTCTGTGGAGTGATCTGTCGAGCCATTTTCTAAAGCTCTTTAGAAAAAGAGAGAGAGAAAATGAGAAAAGGCACATTATTATATAGCATTAGTAAAGTTCTGTAGGTGTTAGGACACTGATATTAAATTTGGGAGTTTGTGTGCGTGCTGTTTACCTGTTGGGTATGCGGAAGGGGATGCAGATGGCTGGCTGTGTGATGCAAACGGGATGCGATGAGGGAATCTGGTAGTCGTCCTCTACTCTATCTGTCAGACTCCGAGGGCTTGTGAAGGGGTTCATGTGTCTGTACATCACACATACATAAAGTAATTACACTACACAATCAAACCACATAAATCATCCCATGATGCCTTCAGGCTACAGATCTACAGCCCTCAGCCCTACATTTCTATATTTCACAAGGTTTTTATATTTTGGCCTGAGGCAAAAGTAGTTCCCACAAGGCTAAAGAGATCACTCAGGCTTCTATAATGGTCACTAGAGTGCTCTAGGTGGTTGCTAGGTATAAAAAGAGCCCTTAGTTACATGTGAACTAATGTTCTGACGATCAAAGTGTTCTGAGGGGTTTTAGAACACATTAACATGTATAGCAACATACTGAAAACTCCTTAGAAACCACATAACCTTTTATACATACTTGAACAAACATATTATTCACTTCCATAGTATTGAAACAAGTAGTTTTGAGTTCATTGTGAATTGTTACTAAGGTGTTTTATTAACCGTATAGCAACATACTTTTAAAAGTGCTTCTTTGCAACCGGTTAACATGTTCAAAACACCTTTGTAACTATATACAGTAGTAAAACTCACAGTTAAAAGCATAGTTTACTCAAAAATAAAAATTCAGTCATCATTTATTCTCTCTTTCCACTTGTTCCAGACCTGTTTAAGTTTTTTTCTTCTGTTAAAATATAAAAGAAGGTAATTAGAAGAATGTTGGAAAGCCAAAACCTTTGACTTTCCTATATGGAAGCATGGGGCAGCACGGTGACTCAGTAGTTAGCACTGTCGCCTCACAGCAAGAAGGTCGCTGGTTCGAGTCCTGGTTGGCATTTCTCTGTGGAGTTTGCATGTTCTCCCAGTGTTGGCGTGGGTTTTCTCCGGGTGCTCCGGTTTCCTCACAGTCCAAAGACATGCGCAATAGGTGAATTGGAATAACTAAATTGGCCGTAGTGTATAAGTGTATGTGCGTGAATGCAAGAGTGCATGGGTGTTTCCCAGTACTGGGTTGCAGCTGGAAGGGCATCTGCTGCATAAAACATGTGCCGGAATAGTTGGCGATTCATTCTGCTGTGGTGTCCCCTGATAAATAAGGGACTAAGCCGAAGGAAAATGGAAGAATGAATATGAAAGCATATAGTATATAGCAGTGGTTCTCAAACTGTGGTACACAGGCTTCCTTCTAGTGGTACGCAGAGGAATCGCTGAATAATTAAGGTAAAAAAATAAACACATATTTAACCCTTTATCGCATACGATAACACTGATATGATCAGTAAATTGATTTTAATAGGCTAAACCAGAGGTGTCCAAACTCGGTCCTGGAGGGCCGATGTCCTGCATATTTTAGTTCCAACCCCAATTAAACACACCTGAATCAGCTAATCAAACTGTTTGTAGGTATATTAAAAACATCCAGGCAGATGTGTTGAAGGAAGTTGGAGCTAAACTATGCAGGACACCGGCCCTCCAGGACTGAGTTTGGACACCCCTGCATGGGCTAAACCTTTTATTTTATTTTAATTTTCTAATGTTTGTTATGTATTCTATCATTTGAAGATATTCCCCATATTTATAACGGTTGTTGGGGGCGTATCCCGTATTTTTAGATCCCAATGACGACAGGTATAGTTTAATCACTTGCTTTTCTGACGCACAAAGCCTACTGTAACATGCAGTAAGCAGATCTAATTTTCAATTTAAATATGCAAATTCAATTCACATATTTAAAATACAAGTTAATGTTTAGATTTCCAAGATATACAAATTTGAATGTGATGTATAGATGTAACATATATTTCAAAATTTATCAAAAAGAGTTTATATATCAATATGATGACATATAGCCTATATTTATGAGGTCCAAAAAACATTTCCAGGTTTTGATGAACTGATGAAATACAGTAGGTTATGCTGCTGTAATTTAATACTGGTCATTGTGGTGGTACTTGGAGAGACATTTTTTTTTCTTGAGGTGGTACTTACTTAAGTGAACCAGTATATAGTATATAGTATTTTTATCCTTCTATGAATTTATCGATTTCCAACTTTCCTCAAAATATCTTCTTATGTGTTTAACAGAATAAAGATCTACATTTTTGACTGAACGTGAAGTACATTTTAGTTTTTGGGTGGACTAGCCCTTTAAGGTGTTGCTTAGTTGTTCTGAGCACCTTTAATATGTCGCCAAGCGGTAGCAAAGGTGCTTGGATTGTTGTTGCAACCTTACAGCAACATTTGAACAACACACTGAGCATGAGAACAGCAACAGCACAGCAAATGAGGGTGTGAGTTTGAGCATTTACTCAAACTATGTGGTTGCTAAAGTGTTTAGAATTAAGAACATTTTATCAACCATATAGCAACATACCAATCATTACCACCCACACAGTAAAGCATCAACAACGGGCTATATGTACAGTGTTTTTCAGCCAATGATGAACTTCCGGTAAGAGCTATACGTGACTATTTTCAATTTCATAGATTCCTTTTACAGCATAAATGATATAATGCAATTCAAACTTAGTTAGTAAAATAGATTTAAGCATCTATTTGGTTGCTAAAGCGTAAAAAGAGACGAAAGGTTTAAACGCAGGCGCCGTTATTAGCAGCAGGCTAGCACAGAAATTCCATTGAAAATACTGGGGTAAAATTAATTACCATATTTTAAAGACATGGTGAGGAAAAATATAATTCAATGCAGTGCTTCTTGTTTGGTCTGATACCCACTTCATATGATATCTCGGCCAGGCAGTGAAGATTGCTGTTTTTTAAACAAAATCAGATCTTAAATGTGGCGATTTTGTATGTGATGACAATTCACTAGAAGCCCTAGATGATTGAAACTAAAAGTCCGTGTGCATATAGCCCATTTTCAAAACACCTTAGCAACATCAAAACAAGATGGCCAGTCGTATTATAGTATATTGTTAAAGGCTTGATAAGATGTTTGTGGTATGTTGCTATGCAGTTGCCAAGAGTTACTCAATAATTTCTATAATACTCACTATCATGTTTATATGGGACTATTTGGCTCTTTTTAGTACTCTTTTAGTAAGTGTATGGGAGCACACTCAAACTGTATGATTTGAGAAGCATTCATGTAGATTCTATGGAAAGTCTGATACACAATTGAACAGCTCACTAACTCCAAATATGAATCATGTCATAAATAAACAGTCAAATAAATCCGTCTTGTGCGTTACCAAATTACAGAGAAGCATGGAAAAGCCATATGTAAATATTTACATAGATGACAGCATTATAAGTGATGCCTCAGCTCTCTTGGAAAAGGAGGAGAGATTTGGAGGATGCTCTCCGCCTTCATGCTGACTCACTGAAACACGAGCTCTGCAGTGAATGAGCTGCTCGCAGTGAGATTAGCCAGTTTAATCACGTAATTCTCCAACTAAGAGAATCACAGGCTGTGCTGAAGTAGGCAAAGACATCCAATATTTAAACAGGCTGGCACCTACGGTGGGGGAAAGAGGTTAACTAGCTCTGGCTGAGAGATATGATGGGTGGTTTTTACAGCTAAGCTTTGGCTGTGACCCTGATGCACCATTAGAGGGCGCTTTAGACACTTCTTCTCACTGCGATGATGAGGAGATACACTGAAGATCGTTTTCAAGCATTTCAAAGAGAAAGTTTAGGGATTTATATTTGCTAAGATTTTAACTGGAGCCAATTAGAGTCGAGGTTAAAATATCTATGAGAACGTTACATGTTTTGTAAACCTTCAATGCCTTCAACAAAAGTCAGTAATGTGTGTTTTGATCAAGTAAATGTATGTTGGTGAGTGCAATGGCCATCACATTCTTTTCAACTTAAGGTAAGAAATCAGTATTTGGTAATATAACCCTGATTTACTCATTCTGAACCAAATTCACATTTTCTGTAAATAAAATTACTCGAAATTATAATATTTATATTTGAAATTTGGAAGAAATTATGGTTGCATGATACTGGAAAAATATATGATGTGCGATATTGCTGTTGAGTTTTGAGATAGCGATATTTCTTAATCTTACTACTTAAAATTTCCATAGAAAAATGCTATTTTAAATGTTTTTAAATTATTTATTAAAAGATATTCAAATTAAATAAGTAAATATATTTTTCAGATCTAATTAATTCTAATTCAAACAAAAAAAAACTGTCAAGGTGCAAATATTTAGTCTTCAAAACACTATGAATTAGTGAAAAACTCTGCATATATTCTTCTCTTGTCTATTTTCAGCTCTGAGTTCGCCTTTGGTTTGCTCCAGCCAATAACAGAACAGCAACTCGGGATAAAAGGTAGCAAAATCCCATCTGACTGATCAAATTTAGATAAATCAAAACATAAAATAAATGTGATTTATCATGCGAGGCGACATGGTAGCGCAGTGGGTAGCACGATCGCCTCACAGCAAGAAGGTCGCTGGTTTGAGCCTCAGCTGGGTCAGTCTGCATGTTCTCACCGTGTTCGCGTGGGTTTCCTCCGGGTGGTCCGGCCCCACAAAGCCAAAGACATGTGGTACAGGTGAATTGGGTATGCTAAAATTGACCGTAGTGTATGAGTGCGTGTGTGAATGAGAGTGTATGGATGTTTCCCAGTGATGGGTTTTGGCTGGAAGGGCATCCGCTGCGTAAAAAACATATGCTGGATAAGTTGGTGGTTCATTCCGCTGTGGCGACCCTTGATTAATAAAGGGACTAAGCTGAAAATAAATTAATGTATGAATGATTTATCATGCATGTGTGCAATATGTATCTTGTATATATTGTTATTGCAATAACGTAAATTTGGTGATATACCTGTATTGTGCACCCCTTGAAGAAATGTTATCAGACCTTTAAAGAACAAAACATACAGCAAACGCCCCTTTTGGAAAATGTATATTTTTAATACTTTTATCCATTGCTCTGTAAATTTAGTCAACATATTTTGGTGCATTTAAACAAAACTGTTTTAATAAACAATTACATTTAAATGAAGTGCTGCAAAATCTAAACTACGCAATATCAACTAAATTTAGTATTTTTATGGTTCTCTTGATTTTTCCCTTTTTATTTAAATTTTACAGACTAATCACAGAAATCAATCAAGTTTGGTGAAGGAAAATCATGGTTTGGGCTTACATTCAGTATGGAGGCGTGCAGGAGATCTGCAGAGTGGATGGCAACATCAACAGCCTGAGGTATCAAGCCATTTGTGCTGCCCATTACATTACAAACCACGGGAGAGGGCAAATTCTTCAGCAGAATAGCGCTCCTTCTCATACTTCAGCCTCCATATCAAAGTTCAAAGCAAAAAAAGGTCAAGGTGCTTTAGGATTGGCCAGCCCAGTCACCAGACATGAACATTATTAAGCATGTCTGGGGTTGAATGAAGGAGGAGGCACTGAAGATGAATCCAAAGAAGCTTGATGAACTCTGGGAGTCCTGCAAGAACGCTTTCTTTGCCATTCCAGATGACTTTATTAATAAGTTATTTGACCCATTACAGAGATGTATGGATGCAGTCGTCCAAGCTCATGGGAGTCATACACAATAGTAATTCTTTTTCCACTGCACCATGACTTTATATTCTATACTGTACATTATTTCTGTTAAATGACAAGACTTTTGTTGAAGCAAAGTCAGACCTTACTGTCCTGATTAAATAGTTAAAAATCATGATCATATTTCTTTTTGGTAAAATAAGCATAATCCAGAGCATAATCCTTTGCCTTTCATATAAGCCACTTCTGATACCAAATGATCAACTTGAAGTCAAGATATTATTTGTTGTTCCTAAAACTTGGAGAGGCGACAAGACTTTTGTCAGGTAGTGTATATACATTTCTGTCAAACCCATACATAATAATAAAAAAATTCAACTGAGAAACTGAGAATTTTCAAGTGGTCTGATAATTATTTCACAGCTCTATATACATACACAGAAACTTACAATACAGTTACTAACAACACAGCTACTGACACAGCGCTATAGAACGATACGCCACATAGACACACACAACACTGTTCTTCTTTGCTCTAAACAGCAACCATTGTGGTTTCCACAGCTTGCCGGTTTCATTTGTCAAAGTTGTGACAGAAACACAGTTTTTCTTGTAGCGGGAACTGCTGAGAGGAGCAGAACAGTGTCGCATGAATGAAGCCATTAACACTGACAACCAAACCAATGACTATGCTTGAGAGCTTGCTGTGCAGTTGCTACGGTGTACGTATTTTTAGACCACTTTTTCACATCTATATTAGCAAGGTTTATTTTGAGAACTCTTCTTAGCTGCATATTAATACACAAACCACTTCAACAACATACAGAGTAGTAAGGATTTTGTGTGCTAAAGTAAAAAGCGTCCAGTTTTATCTTCATCCTCCTTTTTAAAAGTGTAAATATGTTATATTAAAAGAGCTACAGCACACCTCTCCTCAACAAGCACCATGATTTAAGGGATCGTTCATGTCTATAACACAAACTGTGTAAAGTAAACATCAACGTTTATCAACCTAAACACTATTCATGTCTGTCTAATAACAATAATTATGACAATAATCAACGAGCAGAGCACAAAATATAGAGGAAAGAAAGAACATGTGTGGTTGTGACAGAAAAGGAAATATGGCTTGGAGTGTAACCCCTCATACTGTATACTGTAGGCTGGTTCTGCTTAATTCTCTCAAAAGCCCCACAGGAAGTCCATCACTGCTGGATCTTTGTGTGTGTGTGTGTGTGTGTGTCTGCATGTGTGTAGATGCCTTCATGTTTGTTTAAAGAGCACATGCTCTCCGGATCCTGGTGCTCTTGCATAATTGGTGCACATGTGTCCAAACATTGCTCTGTGTATGTGTGTGTGTGCGTGTGTTGTTCTGACAGAGCTCTAAAGATACACAGGATGCAGATCCTGAATCACATTAACACATTTATTAAATCCACATGATTTTTGTGTTTTCATCAAGGGTAAAAAAAATAAATAAAAAATATTCGAATTTCACAAAAGCAGATAATTTAGCAGAGCAGGAAAAGATGCTCTGGGTCAGCAGCACAATGAGATCAAGACCACGGAAAAACAGAGTTCTGGAGAAGGTTAAACAGGTGATTTGTAATCATGTGAAAATTGTATGAATTGGACAGGATAAACACAGTTGTTGGGTGAGTGCTCCCTTCAGAATAATGGCAGACAGATTGAGCTGCTTTACAGCAATTATAATCTATATGGACACAGAATAAAAGCCGCAGCAAGGCTCCAGAGATGGTGTGTGTGTGTGTGTGTGTGTGTGTGTGTGTGTGTGTGTGTGTGTGTGTGTGTGTGTGTGTGTGTGTGTGTGTGTGTGTCTGTGTGTGTGTGTGTGTGTGTGTGTGTGTGTGTGTGTGTGTGTGTGTGTGCGTGTGTGTGCGTGTGTGTGTGTGTATGGCACTTACCTCTGGTTGTGGTCCAGAATAGGAGGGGAGTGACGCAGAGGGGGAATGTCATACTCATCACCAGGTAACAGACCATTAATGAAAGACTGCAGAGAAACATATGCACACAAAAAGGATATGTTAATTAAAATCGTATAAGATAAAATACAAAAATAAATATAAATTATCACAAACCAGCCTCATATAAATAATGCAAAACCCATATAAATACAGATGATATCCATATTAAACAAACACAGACAGACCGACCGACCAATGATAGATAGATATAACAATACAGAAATAGATAGAACGATAAAGAGATAGATAGATAGAACAATAGAAAGACAGAACGATAGATAGATAGAATGATAGAACGACAGATAGATAGATATATTTGTATGATTGGATGGATGGATGGATGGATGGATGGATGGATGGATGGATGGATGGATGGATGTTGATTAAAAGGCAGCCTTGAGCTTAAGTTTAAGACACTTTAATATATAATTTAAATAATATTTTAATAAATAAATATATGATATTATAAATATTAATAATTTACATCATAAAGTCTTAAGAAATAGACGCAATTGTTCTTAATTATTTTGCTGATCAGATCACTTTATTAAAAACGCATTATGGATGGATGGATGGATGGATGGATGGATGGATGGATGGATGGATGGATGGATGGATGGATGGATGGATGGATGGATGGATGGATGGATGGATATCATGAACATATTTTTGTCTATATATTTGCACGACAGACAGACAGACAGACAGACAGACAGATAGATAGATAGATAGATAGATAGATAGATAGATAGATAGATAGATACTGTAGACAGACAGACAGACAGACAGACAGACAGACAGACAGACAGACAGACAGACAGACAGACAGACAGACAGACAGACAGACAGACAGATAGATAGATAGATAGATAGATAGATAGATAGATAGATAGATAGATAGATAGATAGATAGATAGATAGATAGATAGATAGATAGATAGATAGATAGATAGATAGATAGATAGATACTGTAGACAGACAGACAGACAGACAGACAGACAGACAGACAGACAGACAGACAGACAGACAGACAGACAGACAGACAGACAGACAGACAGACAGACAGACAGACAGACAGACAGACAGACAGACAGATAGATAGATAGATAGATAGATAGATAGATAGATAGATAGATAGATAGATAGATAGATAGATAGATAGATAGATAGATACTGTAGACAGACAGACAGACAGACAGACAGACAGACAGACAGACAGACAGACAGACAGACAGACAGACAGACAGACAGACAGACAGACAGACAGACAGACAGACAGACAGACAGACAGACAGACAGACAGACAGACAGACAGACAGACAGACAGACAGATAGATAGATAGATAGATAGATAGATAGATAGATAGATAGATAGATAGATAGATAGATAGATAGATAGATAGATAGATAGATAGATAGATAGATAGATAGACACAAAGAATGATACATACATAGAACGATAGATACATAAAACGATAGATGCATAGAACGATAGATAGATCTTATATTCTACCACTATACACAGATAGAAAAATCAGAGAAAAAAGCACACGAAAAAAAGTGTTTTCACATAGAAAAACCTATAAATGTGTCCACGAATAAACTAATAGGAGCTCTAGAAGCCGCTCGGACGACTGAACCCATTTCTTTCAGAGATCAAGAGCAGCGTGTGATGCTGAACACTAGCTGTGGCCTGCAGGCAGTGGGCTGAACATAGCCATGTAGGCTTGTGACAAGAGAACAGGGGCAAAACGCTCTGTGCCCACACTGTGACACTAAATTAATCCATACACTCGCATGCCAACCAGGGACCGAGAAAGAGAGAGAAAGAGAGAGGGGAGTTTACAGTCAATTGGTGGTTACATATAATTGCATGTTGCAAACTTTACTAGAACAAAAAAAGAAGAAAAATTCCACATGCACTTCTCTCATCTCAGAGACGTTCTCAGTTACCAACAGGACTTTAATGAGAGACCCACTGCGGCGCTGTAACCAAATATTTAACTCTCCGATCCCCTCATGCAGAGAATGCGTTTTTATGCAATATCTATAAACTCCCAATGAGCCAAAAATACAGTTTGTGTGCATTTTGCGTTCTGGTGCATTAACACACGGTGGGGTGGGAAGCCAACTGCAGCAATCATGAATGCGTTTTTAAATAACTCTGTTTTTTTAATGCCAGGGCCAAAGACAAGCACTACCACACAGCCAAATTTCACAGCCCTGCTTTACTGCGAAATATTACCACTGTTGCTTAGTAACAGCCATGAGCAAAAAAAAGTGAATATTTATGGCTCAAAATAGGACTTGTGAATGAGTACAGAAGGTTCTAGGTGATTTCAAAACACAATGTCGAAATTTTTCAGCTCTTATCTCATGTTCCTGACTCTGCTTATCAAAGAAAGAACATTCCAGGCCTAATATAAAGTGTCGTTTTTCCAAAACGTGATCCGCATGATCCTGAAGGAATGTGTGTGTGTGCGTTTCTAACCTTACTACATTCGGTCTGGGCGATCAGTCTGTTCCGGTTCAACCCCAGGTCTGCGCTGGAGCAGCTGAGGGGTCTCTCGTTGATGTGTGCAGGGGCGGCGTGGGCCAGTTTGGGGGAACGGTCTGCTGCAGACGTCCTGCAGTCTGACAATCCAGTGCTGTCTTTTGGGCTCCAGGCCTCCAGGGGTGCTCTAGGGTCTCGAGGAAGGCCGGATGAAGGGGTGACTAGCCAAGCAGCGCGGCCTTCTTGAGGCATATGAGGAGGCCGTTCTGGCGGAGGAGGCGGAGGGGGGTCTCTCTGTGGAGGTGGTGGGGCAGGAAGGGGCTTGTCCTGTTTTCTGGACATACCTGGAGACGACTGCAATTAGAGAAGAGAGGAAGATCTTTAGAAATAAATCAGAAATTAAAATGCATTTATTGATCAGAAATGCAAGATACCTTTGGTGAGGCTGTGGGACTGGGAGCGGGAGAGCGGATGAGGTCGAGTCGGGGTGGCACGGGTGGAATGTTTAAGTGTGGACCCATGTGATCCGCAGCAGTTTTTCGGCGTTCACACACTGGAGATGAGTTCGGAGACATTATCGGCGAGTTCTGGATCTCCATGGACTACACAAAGACAGAGAAACACTGATGAGAACTTTTTACAACTACAAGCATTACTATTAATGGTTTAGGTTAGGATTTGGGCACTTTGTTTGGAACTTTTCTAATCAATACAATAACCCAAAAAATCCCCTAAAAATTACATTGATGTTGAGATAATCGTTAACAGATTTACATTAAACTCTTATGCAGATGCATTTATTCAAAGTGACTTACAAATAACGACAAGTGAAGCAATCAAATTAACAAAACAGCAATAACAAGTGACAACAATTCCCAATTATTCCAGTGATTTTTTATGTTTATAATAAAGGAAAAGAAAATGGATAGAATAGGAAATAGGAAAAGAATAGGAATATTTCCTAGAATAGCAAAAAAAAAAGTGCTCCAAGGCCACCTGTTTAATTCTATAATTAATTTGGCAAATATTATCATAAATGAAGTCTGTTACATTTAAAAACACTTTTTTAACAGGGTGTTACATTTCACGTATGTTATGTGATGTTTTGTGGTTTGTTTTCTGTTTTGCATTCTCTTCTCTCTTCCGTGTCTATTCTGTCCTGTTCTAGGTGTGCAACCATTGGGCGAAAAAGCCGTCAGCTCACCACCAAACTCCTCACTTGTGTCAGCCAGCCTGTTCCTTGTGTTTGTATTATTATTTTGTTGTTGTTGCTGTCGTTGTTTAGTTTAGTTGTTTAGTGCATTTTTCTTTGGTTAGTTAGTTTAGTGGGTTGGGGCTTAGTTAGATCGTTTTGATCGATTTGTTTTGGCAACACTCCTGTTTTTCATTTAATTTGGTTATTTAAAATTACTTTGTAATTTCCTATATTCTTGTCTTACGTGCTCTGTTTAATAAATACTTAATTTTTGTTTCACTTAATCCAGCAGTTGTGTCTTCTCATTTTCATCCAGCATCATTAGAAACTCACTGATTGTTATGTCTCATCCATCTTAATAACTTAATAACTTAAACACGTAACACAGAGACATTCACAAAAATACATTGACCTCAAAAGCAAAGATGCATTAAGCCAGGTTTTAGCAAAGTTGCTATTTTCCACCTGCAGTCCCTGGACAGGTAAATCTTTAAACAATCAAAATAATAATAATAATAATAATAATAATAATAATAATAATAATAATACAAAATAAAAATAAAAATTGGAAGAATATGAGATGCGTAATTAAACTGCATCCTTATATTTGGTCTGTCAGTGACTACACGTTTACATGATCATCAGTAATTGAATTATTTTCCTTAATCTGAATATGACAATAATATGATTAAGGTCTTTACATGAGTTGCTTTTGAATGTTCCTTTCATTATCCCGTTTTACATTTTATAGCACATAATTAGATTAACGTCACTGCATCACCACGCTATCCACATTTCCTATGGAATTTCGTGTAATTTCGAGTGTTTTATTTTTAATTTGTCGACTTTAACTGCAGTTTGGCACTTTCACTTTCATTCAGGAACATTTCCTGCATGCCCCCCGTGACAAACTGAGGTATTGGATGCGAATATGAACTGCAGGAACAGTGTTGTTGTAATGGAATTTGATACCACACTCCAAATGAGAGAAAAAGACCTCCGCATTTCGTGATGCAGGTGTCTGTGGTCCTTCACGGACTCGACAGGTGCAGATAATAGTGTCAAACAGCCGTGTGTGTATGGAATATCCTGTCAAGACTTGCGACAAAAGTCCTACATGACGGAAATAGTTTGATTAAGGTGTTTACATGTCTGTACTGCACTTTAATAATGCGACTAAAATCGGCATACTCCACATGTCTTAATTCGATTTCTGTTTAGATCAATTATGACTTTAATCTGATTGAATTAATAAAAACAAAACAAAAATAAAAATCGCTGTTTACATGGTAGACTCTTAATCAGAGTATTGTCTTAATCGTATTAAAATCGGATTATTGGTGTCCATGTAAACGTACTCATTGACAGCAGCCTAATAAACCAGAATCTGTCTGTATGTCATTAATGTTAATTAAACTACAAAAGAAAAGAGAAATATTCAGATTTTTATCAGGAGTACATAATCAGTCTGAAAACTTTAGATTTCACTGACTTAAACTGTATATTTAAAAGACAATTTCTTTGACTAGAAGAAAAATGAATATTAACAATAGAAATTTCCATGACTTTCCACATTCATTCACGTTTTCAGGTCACTCTTTTAAATACAATATATTTCCCTGTAAGCTCAAATGACAGCACAACTACACTGTAAAATGCTGTCAAATTTACAGTATTACAAGCCATTTTGGTTGCCGTTAATACTGTAAAAATTGCCAATAGTACTGTAAAATTTACAAGCACACTGTAAATTAATAGTTACAATTGTGATGTAAAACTACAGCCCAATTGTAATTGTTCATTTACAGTGCAGATAAAAATTTTACAGTATTAATGGCAACCAAATTATAAATATTATAAACATAAATATAAACTAATATAACAAACTAATCATCCTCACCATTCTAAAAATCACAGTACAGTATTTAAATCAGTCAAGTAGCCTTCTATTTTATATTAGGTCTCTGTCTTGATTGAGATAATATGCGTGTTGTAACAAACAGAAGAGAATAGCATTGACACTCATTATTACCCATCATCAATGAACACAAAGTTATCCTAATGGGCTACTGTCTCCATGAGATGCTTCGGGCAGGTTCAACTTCCTAATCAACTAATAGTCTCATTAGCATATCTATGAACAGAGTAATTGCAGGCTGGACGGCTTTTGTTCATGATGCAGAAAAATATTTATAGAGCGGGAAAAGAGCTGCTAATTAAATTTTCCCAAAACGATACAAGAAATGAAAAAAGGGTGAATAACGAGCACTACTCTTTAGCACAAACGCGCTCTGACTCACTTGTATGCCGATATCTTCTACAAGTTATTTTGCAAGGGCATTACGGAGAGAGGGAATAAAAAAAAAAAAACTAATATCTCACATTTCTATTTAAAAATGTTCCTGCCAGAAGGTGCCCTCTATTGCTCTGCAAGCTTTACCATTTAATGAATCTACTCGCTGGAGCTGCGGAGGTTATGTCCTCGTAAGGCAGGTTTCGACAGGTTTCTTTTTCTAATAAAAGAGACTGACATTTATGCTGCTGGAGAGCAGGAGGCTCTGCCATATATATATATATATATATATATATATATATATATATATATATATATATATATATATATATATATATATATATATATATATATATATATATATATAAATATATAAATAAAAGCAAGATATATCTCTCTTTGAAGTCCAGTAAAGAGACCACTAGCAAAATAAAAGCAGATCGGTTGTGGAATGACAACAGTGATGAATGAAGTCTTATCTGCAGAACAGGTCTGGACAGAAACAAATGTCTGCATACTTGTAAATGTATGATCGTGGCATATTTGAAAGATTTGACTTCAAATCAGGGTGAAGTTCATTCAAAATCGATTTGGCTTTCCTGATGTGACATCTTCCAGAGGCCTAAGTTGATTTTTATTCATTAGGAATTGACTTGAAAACATTCTTCTTTCTTTTCGGCTTAGTCCCTTTATTAATCTGGGGTCGCCACAGCGGAATGAACCGCCAACTTATCCATCATATGTTTTACGCAGCACATGCCCTTCCAGCTGCAACGACTTGAAAACATTCCAAACTTAAATAGATGAAAGAGGTCAAAAGGATACAAATTAAAGGACTTGCTGACATACAACTTCTCCTTTTCTGTATAAATACAACTAAGTTGACCAAAGTGATTTACATGCTGAGCATAAAAGATAACACAACACACGATGAGGGTAAATAGAGTTTAAAATGTATGTGAACATAAAATATCAAAACCATTTTAAAATGGCATTGAGAGCCAAAGATAGTCAGTGATGTTATAATAGATAGTGACAACTTATTTCACACCTTTGGTCAAATTACAGCAAATGCACAATCGTGCTTGAGCTTAGATCTAGTTCTGGCCACTATTACTAACTAAAGACAACCTAAGTCTTTTAAGGTCTGATGTTATGAAATTGAAATAAAATTTAGTTTTTTGAAATTGTTTGAATAAAATGCAACAATAAGTTAATTAGAATAAAACCATGAACATAAAGAGGACATTCATTATTATTTTAAATCTTACAAATATAATATGCAGTACATACAGCAAACACTGTGTTACAATTATTTTGAACTTGCTATTTTTCAAATAACTATCCATTCCAAAAACATATGATGGCTAATAGTAATAAAAATATTAGTCAAAACAACTGGAAGTAAAAAAAAAAAAATTTGATGACCAAACCAACATTTTAAAATGATAGATGACACATGGGTCAAAAGCCTGGAGTAAAGGCTCCAGAAAAATATATTTTCATCAAAACTGAAAAATATTTTTATTTAATATATTACAATTTTACTACGTTGTTGATTAAAAGGGACGACGCAGTGGCGCAGCAGGTAGTGCTGTTGCTTCACAGCAAGAAGGTCGCTGGTTCGAGCCTCGGCTGGGTCAGTTGGCGTTTCTGTGTGGAGTTTGCATGTTCTCCCTGCGTTCGCGTGGGTTTCCTCCAGGTGCTCCGGTTTCCCCCACAGTCCAAAGACATGCGGTACAGGTGAATTGGGTATAGGCTAAAATTGTCCGTAGTGTATGAGTGTGAATGAGTGTGTATAGATTTTTCCCAGAGATGGGTTGCAGCTGGAAGGGCATCCGCTGCATAAAACATGTGCTGGATAAGTTGGCGGTTCATTCCGCTGTGGCGACCCCGGATTAATAAAGAGACTAAGCCGAAAAGAAAATGAATGAATGAATGAATGAATGTTGATTAAAAGGCAGTGTAGATGAGTTTAAGACACTTTAATATATTTTTTTTAAATAATATTTTTTATAAAATATATGTTTAATCTTATAAATATTTATCATTTACATCACAAAGTCTTAAGAAATAGACAAAACATGATTGTTCTTAATTATTTTGTTGATCACTTCATTGAAAATGTATTATGGATATGGATGGATGTTGATTAAAAGACAGCCTTGAGCTTGAGTTTAAGACACTTTATTATATAATTTAAATAATATTTTAATAAATAAATATATGATATTATAGATATTAATAATTTACATCATAAAGTCTTAAGAAATAGATGCAATTGTTCTTAATTATTTTGCTGATCAGATCACTTTATTGAAAACGCATTATGGATGGATAGATGGATAGATGGATAGATAGATAGACAGACAGACAGACAGACAGACAGACAGACAGACAGACAGACAGACAGACAGACAGACAGACAGACAGACAGACAGACAGACAGACAGACAGACAGACAGACAGACAGACAGACAGACAGACAGACAGACAGACAGACAGACAGACAGACAGACAGACAGACAGACAGACAGACAGATAGATAGATAGATAGATAGATAGATAGATAGATAGATAGATAGATAGATAGATAGATAGATAGATAGATAGATAGATAGATAGATAGACCACTTTTGTTTGAATGGCAGTGTAAATAGCTTCAAATCTGATATCATGTTGGAAATTTCGTGCGTGTTGTACCTTCCTGATATGGTCTATGACCAGCAATTCTTCCCTGTCATCATCATCATCCGGGTCCAGCAAGGGGGAGCTGAAGTGGTCCAGGTGGAAGCATTTGGCCCCTTCATTGCGTGGGTCAAACGGATCCACAATGATCGGTTCAGTCCCTTTGATCTCACAGCGGCAGAACGGGCAACCCTGACCATCAGAATCCTGCAGAAAAGAGCTTTGGTAAATTTACTAGCACACACACTTGTGACAAACACAAACACAAACACAAACACACACACAAACACACACACAAACACACACACACACACACACACACACACACACACACACACACACACACACACACACACACACACACACACACACACACACACACACACACACACACACACACGAGGCAAAAGTCAAGAAAACCACATTAAAAACAGACAAGTGCACCTCCGCTGATATAAAACACAACAGTTCCCCTGTATTTGTACGGTGCTGTAAACACTGACAGACTATTGTGGAAGTATGAACCGGCCATGAGGAAGCCCTTTACAGACAGGATCTGAAGAGCCATGCTTGATTGCAAACAGCTGGAACGCACATGCTACCCCCTCGGGCCGGGTAGCGAATTTCTCCTTTTGCGATTGGGGAAAAAGGCAGACACACACATACAAAGGCCACTCCGTCATGTTGCGCGGCTGGAGACAGCTTACACATGGCAAAATGAAAAACAATCATCTTTCATTTCCTCCATTAAACTAGGAGAATCAAAGTGCGTCGATATTTACAAGAACAAAAAGATGATCATGGCTGCCATCTGGCTGAGGGGTCGCGGAAAAGACATCAAAGTGCCGTTTGAAACCTAATCCTAATTAAAGCCCTAAACGGAGAGACAGAAACACACCCGAACTGACTCGGCATTAAAACAAGGCCATTTAAGCAAGAGAAGAGCAAGATTTGGAAAGAGGATAGTCACCGAACAGACTTTGGCTGCTTGTGCATTCGTAAACTTGCCAGAAAAATAGCAATGAATATTAATGACTCTGCCAGCCAGGAGGTGAGATGACACTTCTGTAGGCTCTCAACCAGTTCAGTGGTTTTAGTACAGACAGGTTAAAAGTGAAGCAGCTTTGGGTGCTTTACGTCGAAAGCGAAAGGGTGAGAATCAAAGCCACACGGGCACTTCTGCTATGTTTCTTGTATAAATCAACCACAGTATTTTAGATGACAATGTGTGTTCAGTGGCAACAATTACAACCTAAAGGAAAGATGACACGCTTTATGTGTCATTTTTGCGCTAAAACGTGGAACAAGCTAGAGTAAACGATTGCCTCTAAAATCGAAAAAGCCTACTGTTTGCAAACATTCCCCAGCAAGAAGTTGAATACTTCTCATGTCTGGTGTACATCTTCTGTTTTCATATTTAAAGGTGCTGTATGCACGTTTGATGCCCAGTGGTTCAACTAGGTATTGCACTCCTGATTCAAAACACAATTTAGACCTGTGACTCAGTACCAGCCAACACATATCAGTGATTCAGCATGTACACTTAATAATGTTTAAGGTTTAACATGTATTAATTAGATTATAAGCCTTACCATTTCGTTGGAGTGCAGTGAGTGCACTATTCTGTGCTTCTGTATGGCTGTATTAGAATTTCTGTCTGTTTCGTTTGGTGCAAACAGCCTTGCTTATAACTGCAAATCTCATCACGTAGTGTGTTGTTAGGACACAGGGTTGCAGTGTAACCAGCTTACCTAATGTTTACATTCATAATATTTATATTACAGTATTTGCTAATTAATAACCACCTCATGTGGAACTCTGAATCCACATCTCAATTCCGAGGCTACTACTGTTCACAGGAGGTCAGATCACAGATGCATGCTTTAAAAGCCTTCCTTGACTGAATGAATGAAATATGCTGTGTGCCACAAAGGCAACCCAGGGTGCTGAAATGTAATTGGTTAAACTGGCATTGGGCGGGTTAAAGGGACCAAAACAAAGACAGACGGCATGTAACTCATTTTCAAAGCAGAATATCTGACTTCAACATTGTTTTTCAGATAAACAAGAATGTTCACTTAGCATGTTTCTTAAATATCTGCAAACATATTATGGTATTTGTATGCTTTAGAAGGGTCATGAACTTGCATACAGCACCTTTAATTGGGCTAAAATTAAGAATTGCTTTGTGTTTTTGAGCCTTTTAGTGACAATGTGTGAACACCTTGTATTTAAACTTAAAGAAAAACAAGATCTTCTTGTCTATTAAATGCCTGGGGACTGATTTTTTGTGAAGGATGTTTTTGGCAGGAAAATCAAAAGGATGTGACATTTACACAAGCTTCAGATGCTGTTTACACTAGAGCAAGTTTTGTTACAGTTATGCCTGAAAACTCTGAAGACCTCGTTTTAGTTTGGAAATGTTCATCTTCCATTTCCACATGGCCATGCTAAAACCTAGGCTTGAAAATGTGTATGTCGTTCTCTGATTCGTCAAGTCATATGACCATCATGCAACTAGTAGTTACAAATATGAGGGTGAATGGTCACGTATCTTGCATTTTACTTTGTATATTGTGAATGAAAATCTTTTTCTGAAATGCAGCGAAAAAAGCTAAGTTGTACAATGAGCGTTTTCATTCTAACACCATTTTAAGGGTGCTTTCAGATCTGTGGTTCAGTTCATTTGGTCTAGACCAGGGGACTCAAAATCAAATTGGCAGGGGGGCATATCAGTGACTGACAAGTCATAGGAGTTTTAACATTCTAGCACATGAAAAATGTGGAAAACTGATGTAACTGCACTCAGACATTCTTGCCCAGAGTATCAAAGCTGCTTCTTTTTATTTCCTCTACATATTGAAGGGGTAGTTTAAATTGCTATGAAAATACTACAATTTAATAATAAGCATAGTAATAATAATTATGTCCCAATCAATTGTTGCTTAACCAAAAATTTAACAGATAGCGCAAGACAGCAGAATGCAGTTTGGGTAACTTTATTGACATTACTGGCAATTGTTCTTCTCAAAATCGTTCTTTTTTTGTAAAACTACAACAAAGAGGGGGGAAATATGTATTTTCACATTTACTTTAACATGTTCAATTCAACCAGCAGTAAGATTTTACTAATGCACATTTTTTATACAATTCTTAATATGCATATGAGGAAAATCTATTAAATGAGACCATCTGAATCGAATATTAGCAAAATGATCATATTTACAAAACCAGCATAACGCCATGATCCACAGAAGGTACACCAGCCATGAAGACGTGTTTGTCCAACAAGTCATATAAAATGATTATAATCAAATGACCCTTGAATATTTACAAAAATAGAGCTTTAGTAAAAATAGAGTACTTTGGCATATATTTCAACGTTTAAATCAGCCCCAGAAATAATCTGCATGTGCGTTACTCTCGACCGCACACTGAGAGAAACCGAAAGTAACCCGAACATAGTACAGTAATTTAAATGTCCAGTAGGTGGGGGGTCAAAAAAGTGTATATGCGGCTGCACACAACAATGATAGTAATTCAAAAATATATGTTTTGTTGGGCCGAATCTCGTTATATTTTTAAAGTCAGTTGCAGGCAGGATAAAGGAAGAGGTGGGGGGTGTAAGGGGACGCAAATGGTTCGCGGGCCGGCAGTTTGAGACCCCTGGTCTAGATCAAGGGCAACAAATTATACATTGTAGCATTTTTTTGCCGTTTTGGGTCCTTTTCACTCCACACTGATTGCTTGGGTCCGAACCAGTTGAAAAGAAACAAAATGCAGTCATGTGACAAAATCCACATCACTCATTGGACAGATTTTATTGAACGTATTTCCTAAACTGCTCTTCGATTGGTCAGAATAAATGTGCGGGAAAATGCCAATGGAACTCCCACAAGTAAACAAACCGGAAGACACAAAATGTCGCTTTTCACTATGGAGGGACGACCGATCTGGCTGATTGCATCCCTGGTCATAGTATACTATATAGTTTGTATACAACACTTTAGAGCAGGGGTGCTCAATCCGGTTCCTGGAGATCTACCTTCCTGCAGATTTCTGTTGCAACCCATATCAAACACACCTGCCTGTAATTATCAAGTGCTGTTCAGGTCCTAATTAATTGGTTCAGGCGTGTTTGATCAGGGTTGGAGCTGAACTATGCAGGAAGGTAGATCTCCAGGAACAGGATTGAGCACCCCTGCTTTAGACAAACTATACATTTCAAGAATGAAGCAAGGCTATGGCTGGAAAACAATGTTTTAATGCAATGCAAACAGCGAAGGCGCATCGCAAGTCAATTCAGGAGGAGGCGTGAATTAATTTAGCTAAACTGCAACATGGTCATCTTCTGGAAATATTACCAACGATCCATCAGATAATGTTTTTCCCTCTCTCTCTCTCTGTCTGTCTCTCTCTGTCTCTAGTTAAAATGGTTGGTAAAGCGCTCTCAACAAATATGTTCCTCCACATCCCATAATGCACAGCGCATCGAATTACAGCAGCTGGATTAGTCCAAAAAAGCGCAGTACTTTTTGCTGTTGGATCTGTTCTAGTTCAGATCATATTCTCAGCACAAACAAACTGCTCCAGGGTTCGTTTAAAAGCATACCAAGATCACCTCTTCAAGGAGGTCTCGGAGCACTTTTTTGGTCCACTTTTGGTGCGCACTCGAGTGCGATTGCTACATTTCTGCCCAAACGAACTGCACCAACAAACTCTAGTGTGGCTCAACCGAACTAAATAAGGCAGGTGTGAAAACACCCTAAAATGAAAATGCACTAGTGAAAACGAAGCTTCATACAGATTCTCTTTCCCTCCTGTACATAAAACAAATGCTTACAAAAATGCACAATATTATTTTGTACTGTGGCCAACTATAATCTTGTATAATAACTGACAATAAGATAACGTAATTGAAATTAATCTATTTTGTTAGATATACTTGTATAGTATTTGAGACTATATATTCTATTCTATAGATCATATAGTACACGGTATCAAATATACTTTATAAATAGTGTACTTATAATTATGTTCAGTCTTTTGTATGTTACATGTGCACGAGTGTGATCATGAGCGGTTGCTGGCTTTAGTTCACTTACAGGCCATCTGTGTCACTATTGATTAAGGTTTCGGAATTCTTTTAAGTTTTGCTGTAAAGATGTGTGTTTGTTCTTTATTCCAGTTATAATGAATGCCAATTTGAGCTTTGACATTCTGCCATTTAAAGGTATAGCTCACCCAAAACTGAAAAATTCTGTCATCATTTACTCGCCATCCACTTATTTTGGAAAATGTTTAAAACCGGTAACCACTGACTTCAGTAATATTTGTTTTTCCTATTATGTAAGTCAATGGTTACTCATTTCTAACATTCTTCAAAATATCTTTTTTTTTGCATTCAGCAGAATAAAAAAAACTCAAAGGTTTGACTTGAGGGTGATTAAGTACTGAGTAAATTTTCATTTTTTTGGGTAAACGATCTCTTTAAAGTAGTGCCATTCAAACATTTCTAATTGTGAAAGAACTTCTTTGGGGGGCACTGTACTTTCAATAAAGTGCTCTTCAGAATTTAATTATCTTGAGCACTGCTCTTCAATGTTCACACAGCAAAGAACACAAGTTCATAGTCAATGAGAATAAATCTGAGATCAAGTCTTTCAGAAACCTAGAAATTAGCAGATCCTTGCAAAGTGGGGAGAAAAACTACAGCATCCAACAGAACAAAACTCACCAAACACAAATACAGCACTACATCTTCCTCATATGTCTAAGTATCATAGAGAAGAATGATAGAATATTACCTGTGAGAGAAAAAGGCAAGACTCTGGGCATCCACAACAATCAAGAATATGCTTACATTGAATGAAGTTCCCTTTATAAAGCAACAAAAAAAAACATACACAGCATGCATCTGGCTGAGGCATCCGGGTTTATCTGACCCTGCAGTGACCCTTAAGTATCTGTTTATCATAAAACAAGCTCTGATGTTCGGACAACACCCCAGATATGAACCTTTCCCGGCAATTCATCCGGTACTTAAATTGTAAACACATAAACAAATCACCCCACATGCGTAACGTCACCCTAAAATCACCCATATAAACATCCTCAATCACAATTAAACCCTGACACACATTAATACACACAGAAATGATAAATTCAGCCAGACAGGACACATTTTTTCTGCCGTTCCTTCGCCTGTCCGCTTGCATTTGAGATCAGGACAAACGCAAGGGCGACGGAGAGACAGATTACCTGCTGTTTGTTCTCTGCGGAGCCTCGGTATTCAGGTCATAGCATGCCATTAAAGCACTTTTAACTAGATCCATTAGCTGAGCGCTGGGCTTCACTGAATCGTTTACACGGGATGCAGAACTTCATCATTGCACATGCAAATAAGACATGTTTATTTCATGCATGAGCGCTGAGAAGGTGCCGCAGTGCGCTGATGGCACATGTGTAATGTTTAGTTGTTTTAGTATTAGCAAAGCAACAAAGTGTGGCTTCATGAATCATGCTAATTCCTTAAGACAACATTATAGTAAAGAATAAACTTAAAGTTTCTTTTGCTGCCGTGTATAAGTTATATTTTTAACTTCAGGGGTTTTAAACATTCTCTTTAATATATGTTTCAGTACAAATCAGTCCAAATTATAACGTTTACATACAGTTGAAGTCAGAATTATTAGCCACCCTAAATTATTAGCCCCCGTTTATTTTTTCCTTAATTTCTGTTTAACGGAGAGATTTTTTCATCACAATTCTAAACTAATAACTGATTTATTTTATCTTTTCCACGATGACAGTAAATAATATTTGACTAGATATTTTTCAAGACACTTCTATACAGCTTAAAGTGACATTTAAAGGCTTAACTAGGTAAATAGGTTAACTAGGCAGGGTTGGGTAATTAGGTAAGTTATTGTATAATGATGGTTTGTTCTGTAGACTATCGAGAGAAAAAATAGCTTAAATGGGCTAATTATTTTGACCTTAAATGTTTTTAAAAAATTAAAAACTGCTTTTATTCTAGCCAAAACTTTCTCAAGAAGAAAAAATATTATCAGACATACTGTGAAAATTTCCTTGCTCTGTTAAACATCATTTGGGAAATATTTTAAAAAGAAAAAAAAGTCAAAGGGGGGCTAATAATTCTGACTTCAACAGTATGTAAACTTTTCTCTTTTAAACCAAAAGTTGTAACATCATGTCAATATTATATCAGGGTTTCTGCAGGTTTCACCAAAAAAAAATACTTTTTAAGACCATTATGAATTAGATTTTTGACTCATAAAGGGCTAAACGCTAAGGAATTTTTCAAATGGCCCAGATGGAATAGATTTTTATTTGCCATATCAAAAAAAATATTCTAATTTATTATCTTTAATATTACAATAATAATTTAATAATAAAAAAAGAAAAATATTTTAGATATTTCTTAGCAAAATATTTAAATATCGTGTAAAAACAAGCAAGCTTTACTTGTATTTATACACTTTTTTTCAACATACATTTTCTTTAAAATATTTTTTTTTAAGTTTTAAAAACTAATAAAATAAATGTATGCACAACAATCTGTCCAGGTCAGTGTCCTCAGCAATAAATACATGAAGCACTTTTAAACAAATGTTATTTTAAGAAAAATCATTAAACCATTATTGTAAATGTGTTAAAAATTACCTTTTTAAATAAAAAGTTTTACTGAGATGGATTGATGGTGATTGTATGGATGTCAATGGCCAGATTGGGTAACAATACATGAACAAAGGAAAATTAAGACCTGTTAAAAAAGATTTAAGACCTACAACAACACAACATGTCAGTAAATTTAAGACTTTTTAAGGCCTAAAATATTCATTTTGAGATTTAAGACATTTAAAAGAAATGTTTTAGGACATTTAAGACATTTTACCTGTAAATGTATGATGATGATGATGATGATGATGATGAAATAATGAAACTAAATATGGGGGGGGGGGCGGGGGTTGCGGCTAGAAGGGCATCCGCTGCGTAAAATCGTGCTGGATAAGTTGGTGGTTCATTCCACTGTGGCGACCCCGCAAGGGACAAAGCCGACAAGAAAATGAATGAATGAATGAATGGGGGGGGGGAGTTAAGATGTTTCTACTAGGGTTCAATCACTGCTCTCTTGTTAAAGTACTCAATAAATGGATTCCATATTACATAGAAATTCTTAGTTTTATTTTAAGGGAGAATCTAAGCTTCTCAAGCTGCAGACAAGACATGACATTTTTTATCAATGTGGGGCAACAGGGAGGACCTTTTTGATTCCAATTCAGTAAAATCAATCTATGTGTCAACGGGGTTATAAATCTAAACAGTGTACGTAATTTTTATATATTTAAACTGAAAAAACAATTCCAATAATTAACAATTTTAAGACAACTCAAAAACATGTGACCGAGCGATGACTGCATCTATCACACAGTGGGTCTACGGAAGGAAACATCTTAGAGCGCTTTAATTTAGACAAGAGGAGTCGGTGCAGGATCTTAAATTGTATAAAACCGTGCCTGATACACACAGAACTAGAGTAACTAGAGGTTTTAAATGCAATTTTTTACATGTACACATGTAAGTTCAAGAAAATGATAATTGGACAAAATAACATTTGTTGTGTTTAAAAAATCCAGTTATTTCAGCAAAATATTTATTCATTAACTCTTAAGTTAAAACATTTGTTTTGTATTGTGTCAGAAAAATGAATTTAACATAATGAACATCCCCAGCAGGCACTCAACGTCATAAGACAATGATATTAGGTTAGATGTAGGTCGTGATGTCAGGTGACCAAAATTCAATGTCCAGCATCTAAGGATAACGTTATTTTGATGTTATTTTTTCCAATAACAACGTCAAATTACATTGATATTTGGTTGATTTAAGGTTGTGTTGGAAAGTGATCAAAGTCCAAAGTCGAGGCAACATCTTAAACCAACATCATATTTATGTCAAATACTGACATTTATTCGTCAGGTATGGCAACCAAAATCCAATGTCTGATAGACGTCATAATGGTAATGTCCACACAACGTCAAGCTGTAATATCATTTGATGTTGATATTTGGTTGATTTTAGGTTGGATGTTGGACATTGTCATCAGCCTGACGTTGGGTTCTGATGTCAACACGATTTTTATTTCCAAACAAAATGCAACATCCCCACGCTTTGGGGTACAATGTCAATCTGACGTCATGTTGACATCCTGTATACCTGCAGGGTCTGAACAAATGGTGCCTTTTTTCTTATTTATGCAAAACAGAAATGCTCCAAATTACATTTTTATTTGAGATGTTTACATAATAAAACAAAGTTTTTCACAAACACAAAATTATAAAACTTATATTTAGGGAAAGCCTATTCATTGTTTTCCATTTCTGAATATTATTTAATTGTGTTTATTTAAGATGCACAAACATATATACATATATACATACCTGCCATGATGTCAAACAGGAAGTGCACATGAGGTGACCACATGGCTCAATCTTTACATCTTTATCATTTTCAGCGCATATCTTGCAAAGTTGAAACGTAGAGCCCATCTCACAGTACAACTCATACTGCTCCTGAAAGGATCAAAAATATAAAATTCAAGTCAGATGACAAAATACCCTAATCAAAATCAGACTAACAGTCTATCTGAACGTGCATCAGTTACTAACCTGTGTGACCTTAATGTGGTCGTGCGGAGTGGGTTCACACAGGCCTGTGAGATCTGGGTTATAACTGCGCCCGTCTGGAAACAGATAACTGCAGATGGAAAGAAAGACAGCAGAAGGAGAGTGAGGTTAAGAGGCTTCTCTTCATGTGTGGTTGTTGGCTCTGTGGTTTCTCCATTAGTGGTGCTGTGAAAGTGGGCCACTTCCACAGTCCAGCCAATCACAGCCGATGTCTTACAGCAGGGCTCAAACCTCACGGCTGGAGCAATCAGATGAGGGAAAGAGAGAAGGCCAAATAAGATCTGCACACTTTATGCAGCCCTTTTGGGTTTTATTGTGAGCACAGAATCCAATTTGATGGATTCCAACACAGTGAAATATGTCCTTCTCAACTGGTAGGTCAGTTGAGGTTGCATTTTGGGATTAGGAAGTATTTTATTTTTTGAAAATGAAATTTGTATTATTTTTTTTCCTGATGTAACATACAATACCATACAAACAAATAAAATTTATACAAGTTCTTCACAATTTTACATTTATTACAGAAATTAATTAATTAGAAAAATAATAAATAATTCAACAACCAGTAACAAAAGTAAAATGTTAGTAAAGAGCATAACAGGATAGATACATTCATATTTCAAGTGAGGAAATGAAAATCTACCATATATCTATTTCCTTGTAATCACCATTCATTTTGGCCAACATTTTCTCATATGATACAATCTCAATCCTGAATTCCATCCATAATTTAAGTGTAGGGCATTGAATATCTTTCCAAAACCTCAGTATTATACGTGCTGCTGTAATAATTCCCATAGTTATAAGGGTGAACTCATCATTTGTAATATGTGGAACCTCCTGGGTCTTGGGTGAGAGAGGGATATTAAATCATAGACATCTACCTAATTGCCTTAACACAGATTTCCAAAAGGGTTGAATCTTTGTACATTGCCATATTGCATGAAAGTATGTACCAATCTCCTGTTTACATTTCCAGCATTTATTATTGTCTGAGCATCCCATTCTAAAAAGTTGCACTGGAGTGTTATAATACCCATGACGTATCTCATACTGTATAAATTTACCTCTTGCTTCTTATATATATTTTCCACTGTGAGAAAGAATTCTATCCCAGGTATTTTTATCTATATCACTACTAATATCTTTTTACTGGGAAGTATTTTAAAAGACATGCAAACAAACACGTTCCTTAAATAAATGTGTTGCTCTTATTAGGTCAGAAAATGTCAGGCTAATATTTCATTGTCATTCTTCTAAAGTTATTTTCACTTCATTATTTATCTCACCTCAGAAAAACAAACATTCCTGACATGTCATTGCATAAACAACACAGCAGAACACTGTTTTTATCAACTCATTATGAAAAAAATGGTGAGCATGCAATTTCACAGTTATACTGTAAAGTAGTTAGTAATTTCTCCAAAAAAGTACCAATTATTCCATAATTCGGTACTAACAAGAAATTATTTGCATGCAGGTATTAGGTTGTTTCAATTAATCAGGAGCAGTTTTCATATTTCATTAAGAGGTCATGCTGGTGTTGGGTAATTTTTATTTTTATTGGTAAATGTTGTTCCTGTAACCCCCCAAAAAAATCAGTTTATTTTCACTTTCTGTTATTTTTTATATATTTTTTTTCTTTTTGGCAGCTCATACTAAATTACTAACTTACCTGTCTGATTTAGTATACAGTATTTGGACAATGTGCATGTGTTTGTCAACCATTATTTTGAAGTAAATGTTCACACAATTTTTTTTAATTATGTCCTCATTTAAGCATTTTGATTTTCTTTCCTCCACTGAATACAAAGGAAAGCAGCAATTAACTTTCATAGTATTTTTGTTCCTTCCCTTTATGGATGTCAGTGGTTGCCTTTTTTCAACATTCTTCAGAATATTTTGTTTTGTGTTTAGCGAAAGAAAGAAAAAAAATCATAACAGTTTAGAACCACTTAAAGCGAGTAAATGGTGAAGGAACTTTCATTTTTGGGTAAACCATCCCTTTAAATGGAGCTGTTATTGGGTTATTATGGCTGTTTTGTGTACGTTTCTTTTGCATGTGACCATTAACATCACTGTGTTTTTTGTGCAGTTCATTTATCATAAACTAGCAATATTGAAAGCACATCAGATTCATTATCTGAAGTGACTGGCAAGCATGATACAGCTCAGATGGTGTGAGATTGGCATGTGGCACTGGGTCGTAAAGAGACGGAGCCACAAAGTCAGTGTGATGTGGTTCAGGGACAGCTGAAACAGCGACAGTGACAGAGACATGCAGCTAAAACCTGTAAATGACGCCTCAAAAAGCTAAGCCAGCAAGACACCTGCCAACACTCAGAAGGGGGTTTGTACATTTGTTTACAAGAGTGACTGCCAGTTTATCAGGACATATTGAGCTGATTGGATGCTTCTCAAAAAGAATTATGGGAATTGATTGCAGGGAAATGGGAGAAAATTACCAGATTTGGAAACAGGGGTGCCAGAACCACATCTTTGGCCACTGAAGTACGCATAGTTAATATTAAAATATGCAATGCACCACTGAAAACTCAGATGTAGATAATAATTATAATAGCAATTGAATGACTATATGGTGATTATTTTAATTGGATTGAATTGATTTGAACTTAATTGAATAATTCATTAATAAAAACATAGCAACAAAACATTGTAATAAAGAATTAATGAAAGAACAGGGCTACATGGTGGCTCAATGGTTAGCACTGTCGCCTTAAAGCAAGAAGGTCGCTGGTTCGAGTCCCAGCTGGGCCAGTTGGCATTTCTGTGTGGGGTTTGCATGTTCGTCCAGTGTTTGCATGGGTTTCCTCCAGGTGCTCCGGTTTCCCCCACAGTCCAAAGACATGCGCTATAGGTGAATTGAATAAAATAAATTGGCCGTTGTATATGAGTGTGTGTGAATGAGTGTGTATGGATGTATCCCAGTACTGGGTTGCAGCTGGAAGGGCATCCGCTGTGTAAAACATATGCTGGATAAGTTGGCAGATCATTCCGCTGTGGCGATCCCTGATGAATAGAGGACTAAGCCGAAAGATGAATGAATGAATGATAAACAAAAGAATGTCTGTGTAATTTTAATATTTTTTTAATAATATTTTTACTCACTCTCTTTCCTTCTACTTAGTCCCTGATTTATCAGGGGTCGCCACCGCGGAATGAATCACTAACTACTTTATATTTTAGTAATCCAGAATTAATTTTTATTGATTGATTGATTTATTGTTTTTATTGATTTAAGTCCCCAAAATAAAAAGCATGCCCTGTAAAAATGCTGGGTTCCACACAATCAATTTGTGTTGGGACAACATCGAGGAATTATTAGTTTTTAAAAATGTAAGTGGATTGAACATAAAACAATTAGGTTGCCCCCCAAAAAAAGTAAAGAATTGTGTTGTTTCAGCTCAATTTAAATTTTGAGTATTTAGTATTTTGAACAAACAACATACGCTGTTTTTTTTAAATGTACAGTTGAAGTCAGAATTATTAGCTCCCCTTTAAATTTTTTTTTCTTTTTTAAATATTTCCCAAATGATGTTTAACAGAGCAAGGAAATTTTCACAGTATGTCTGATAATATTTTTTTTCTTCTGGAGAAAGTCTTATTTGTTTTATTTCAGCTAGAATAAAAATTAAATTTTTTAAAAGCCATTTTAAGGTAAAAATTATTAGCCCCTTTAAGCTAACTTTTTTTTGATAGTCTACAGAACAAACCATCATTATACAATAGCTTGCCTAATTACCCTAACCTGCCTAGTTAACCTAATTAACCTAGTTAAGCCTTTAAATGTCACTTTAAGCTATATAGAAGTGTCTTGAAAAATATCTAGTAAAATATTATTTACTGTCATCATGGCAAAGATAAAATAAATCAGGTATTAGAGATAGGTTATTAAAACTATTATGTTTAAAAATGTGTTGAAAAAATCGTCTCTCAGTTAAACAGAAATTGGGGGGGGGGGGGAAATAAACAGGGGGGCTGATAATTCTGACTTCCTGCATTTAATAAAAAAATACTGTAGTGCTAAACTTACAAACTAAAGTGTATTGTTTAACTACACTTCTCCAACCACTCAAATGAAATAAAATTATTACTTTAGTAGACTGAAACTACTGTAACAAATCTCTCTAAAACAAATGTGACAACCACATAACTTTGTATAAAAAATAAGTCAGATTTACTTCTCTATCGCTTTTCACAATAAACTAAATTTCAAAGCAGATTCACAGCAAGTAATCATGTTAGTGTTTTTATAATATAATAGTATTAAGCCTTGAAAGTGAATTTAGATATTGAATCTAAATCTAAAAAACACATTAGTTTGAAAAAGACAATAATAAAGTAAGTGTTGAGATGATGGAACGAAGAGATAAGGAGAAAAGAGAGAACTGAGACTCCCATGCGCCAACCACTATGCCACTGCTGTGACATTTATTAAAGTGTTGAATCTGAGCTACTCACAATCCTTCTCTGCATCCGTCGATGAGCGCCTGGAACAGTGGTTTATTATGTGGGATGGTCTGCAGGATGTTCCCATCACTGGTGACATAGCCAATGGCCCACTGGCCTAACCGCGTGCAACTCAGTCTGAAGATGTAGCTGGGGAAAAAGAAAAAGAAACTGTAACCCAAGAGTAAAGCAATTCCATAACAAAGCTTTTTCCCTCATAAATGCCAAAATAATAAATAAAATTAAATCCATCATATTTGTTCTATAGCGAGCCAACTCTTATCCTTTTGATTAGCATTGTTTCTTTTGGGTTGTGCAGTTTAATTGACAGAATTTCTGCAAAGTATGTTGTTTACTGTAAACTCGCAGACTTTTTCTGCCACATCCTTAACACATGTTTATTTTATTCATTAAAAACAGAAAAAAAAGTTTACAGACTGATATTTTTCTGATCCTAAAACTCTGTGGTTAGTTGTTCTGGAAAATATAAACAGAAGTTTTAATATAATCTTAACATATACCTCCTATGTGAATTTATGTTTTGAGATTTTACTACAAATGTCACATCCATAACGCTGGAATTGCTCATAACCCATACCAAAACAGATTAACATAACATTACTAAGCACAAATGAGGTTGTGTAAATATACAAGAGTGAGCTAACAATAACCACTTAGGAGCTAAATTGTGCTGTCCATGTATGTGGACACTCTAGCCCTAAGAGGATAAAGAAATGTTTTATTTTGGGTAGAAACTGCAAACTGATAATAGTTTCGATATATTATAACTGCAATTACGTAACAATCAAAAGCTTGGAGAGAAAAACAGAACCATATGTACCATTTACAGAACCATTTACTTATTATAAGTAATGAAAGTAAGAATAATGAACAAAACAATAACATTTCTGGAGTTATTCAAAAGCGTCTTTCGATTATGCAACTGCTGAACAACAAACTCAGCCTGGATTAAAAGACTAGCTGGTACCAGACTGAACCTTTCTATTTTCCCAGAGTCAGGGTGGCACAGGCTGGCACAGAGGAAGGGGAAAAAAGAAAGAGTATAAAAAAACAGAAGCTGACAGAGGAATAGAAGGAGAACAGGTTGACATTTCTCAGCAGAAGGTGGAAAAGTTTAGTGAATGTCTTGGTTTGCACTGGTAAATGATAAGTTTTTAATTTGAGGTCACAAAATTAAAGGGATAGTTCATTTAAAACTGAAAATGTATTTTAATTACCCTTAAGCCATCCAATATGCACATGCATTTTTTTCTTCCATAGAACATTATCCCTTATGTGCTGTTGGGGGTGTTTTCATCCACTCTGGGGTGATTTTGAGTTTAATTTAGCCACAAGTTTCTCTGTGTTTCAACAAATTCAGCTACTTTTGCTGACAACCCTTTTTTGACACATATTTTGGAAAAATGCTTTGAAAATGTTCAAAAATTTAACAATTCACTCTGGGAAAATTTACTACCTTTTGGTTGTGTTCATGGCTGTTTTTGCCCCATTGACTTTCATTATAATGACATTTTTTGATTGCAAATCTATGACACCATATAATCATGCACTCTTGATTGTTGGTGGTATTTTTTCGTAGCTGTTCTTGCGTTCAATAAACAAAATATTCCGAATGCACAGATCTCGTTTATGTCCGCTGGTGCTGCCGTTAATCCATGGGTCAAGTAATCAAAAAGTAGGCTACATGACGTTTAATTATGGGTAGCAGGTTAATAAGACTAAACATTGGTTGTGCAAACTTTACCTTTTTCCTCTAAAATATTAAAGTGTTTCAAGCTATATTATATTTTTATAGACTGGCATACGCCTAAATACGCATCACGGCCAGACATTTATAGTTTATAAAAAAACGAGCGCTTACCTCACTTCACCGATCATTTTGCGGATCATATTGCATATTCGGTTTATTCTTCAGTAGCCTAATAATGTATTTTATTAATGGATTGTTTATAAGGACTAAGCTATTAAATACTGTAATTCTCCAAGTGGAAAATGCTTGGGTGGTTTGATAATATATCATATCATTCAAAACTTTATCTATCATGTTAATGATCTGCCCCTCATCATCAATCATCAATATTACAGATCGATTTATCAGATGATTTGTCATAGGAGAAATATTAACAAAAGGATTTTCTTTATGGAGACCCATCTAAAAACAATCGACAATCAATAATTCATTTAGTATAAATACAAGTTTTAATAGCAATAACTTGAACCAAAACATACCTTTGTACATGAAAGAGCAGGTTCTCGGTAACCTTTAAGACAAGCTCGCCGCATCAGAAACGACTCTCGCTTATGACGTCTGCTTCGCGGGCATTTCACGTTGCATGCATCACCATCGCATTTGTACACATGATTTAAATTAATGCTTTTTGTCTCCCAAATTCAAATAATAAAGAGGACCATAAAATAACGTTATTAACCGGTTGATTGTAAACGTTTCTGTTCAGAACGATTAAAGTTGATCTTGTTTTCGTTTTTCTTTCTGTTCCTTGAACCAGTTCAGAGCCCTGAGCAGTACATAAGGGTTAAATAAAATTTAGCCAACATTGTTGTTAGTCTTAAGTCATAAAATGCAAGTTAACAGCTAACAGTGTACAAGAAACACATACTGTACAGGCAAAACAAACGTAATATCTAACACACAGAGGCCTTATGAAGCAAAACAATCAAATACATTAATATACACTTTTTCATCTAAGAAAAAAATGTTTTCTGATCTGCTGAAGAAAAGTAGACCCTGGGTGTGTAAATTGCGAATGTTAGAAGGCTAGAAAAGGGCAAAATAAGAACATGTGATGCTGTAAAATGTGCTGCTGGAACATAAAAAGGATCTTTCTGCCATTTCGGAGTGACTATTTTGAGACATAAAACTGCATAAACTGACTCATCGTGGGAGAAGGTCATGTAAGGGATTGTTGTCGGATTTCTTGATTACATTAGAGTTATTTCTAATGCAGCTGCTGGGGATGAATGGAGCTCTCTGTGTTAAATGTGATTAATCCCATAATGCACCAGTGTGCTACTTTCACGCTGGACGTGGCTCTTTTCACGCACAGGGGGGAAAAATTGTACAGTCTCAGAGCTCTTGTTAACACTCTTTCACCTCAAGTCTCAGATCATTACCTATATGTCACTCTCTTTCTTCTCTTTCGTTTAAAATGAGACCTGTTATCATCTTTTTTACTGAAAGTGCCTTTCCTTTCCTTATGCTATTTGAAGTTTTTTTTTTAAGTATCTCTAAGTGGGCCATATGACTTATAATAATCCTCTAAAGTCATGTGACAGTCATTTTTCACTGATAATCTTCTCATCCAGTGAGCTGTTTAACCACTGTGAACTGATCATTGACTCCATACAGCTGAACTAATGAAGTGAATCAGTTTGATTCATGAATAATCACTCAGACTGGTTCTGTTAACAGCATCAACCTATTTATGGAAAATAAAAAAATAGCCATGTACACTCACCGGCCACTTTATTAGGTACATCTGTCCAACTACTCGTTAATGCAAATTTCTAATCAGCTAATCAGATGGCAGCAACTGAATGCATTTAAGCATGTAGACATGGCCAAGACGATCTGCTGCAGTTCAAACCGAGCATCAGAATGGGGAAGAAAGGTGATTAAATGACTGAACATGGCATGGTTGTTGGTGCCAAACGGCTGGTCTGAGTATTTCAGAAACTGCTGATCTACTGGGATTTTCGCGCACAACCATCACTAGAGTTTACGTAGAATCGTCAGAAAAAGAGAAAACATCCAGTGAGCGGCAGTTCTGTGGGCGCAAATGCCTTGTAGATGCCAGAGGTCAGAGGAGAATGGCCAGACTGGTTCAAGCTGATAGAAAGGCAACAGTAACTCAAATAACCACTCGTTACAACCGAGTTATGCAGAAGAGAATCTCTGAATGCACAGCACGTCCAACCCTGAGGCAGATGGGCTACAGCAGCAGAAGACCACACCGGGTGCCACTCCTGTGAGCTAAGAACAGAAAACTGAGGCTACAATTCACACAGAGTCATCAAAATTGGACAATAGAAGATTGGAAAAATTTTATCTGGTCTGATGAGTCTCGATTTCTGCTGCGACATTCGGATGGTAGGGTCAGAATTTGGCGTCAACAACATGAAAGCATGGATCCATCCTGCCTTGTATCAATGGTTCAGGCTGGTGGTGGTGGTGTAATGGTCTGGGGGATATTTTCTTGGTACACTTTGGGTCCATTAGTACCAATTGAGCATAGTGTAAACGCCACAGACTACCTGAGAATTGCTGCTGACCATGTCCATCCCTTTATGACTAATCTTCTGACGGCTACTTCCAGCAGGATAACACGTCAAGTCATAAAGCGCAAAATGGTTTCTTGAACATGACAATGAGTTCACTGTACTCAAATGGCCTCCACAGTCACTAGAGCTCAATCCAATAGAGCACCTTTGGGATCTGGTGGAACGGGTCCAGTACTAATAAGGTGTACCTAATAAAGTGGCCGGTGAGTGTATAAAAAGACCACAAAACCAAAAGTGTCTTTTTTTTTGTTGTTTTTGAGGAAATAGAGGATTAAATATCACAGCAAGGTGCAATAAATAATCTTTCTATTGATATAGTTTTTTAGGATCGCACAAAATTTGGGCAAAATGCAACTATTAGGTTTTGATATATTTACAAAAACTAGGTTTTGATATATTTACAACATATATTCCTGAAACATAAACCTTACTTTATTTTCTAATGATTTTTGGCATAAAAAACAAATTTTGACACATACAATGTATTCTTAGCTACTGCCAAAATATACACATGCAACATAAGACTGGTTTTGTTGTCAGGGTCACATACAGTATTGTATATATTCAAAAATGATAAGAAACGCATTTACTAATTTAATTCCCTGAATTTATAAATTATTAGCAAAGTTTTATTTCCTTACTAAAACCTTTTAATGTTTTATGAATCTCTTTCAAGTCAAAATGAACCCAAATGCATTATGAGAGCTAGAGAAGCAAGCCAAGTCACAACACCCCCAGAGTCTCTGCAAACACACACAGATCATAAAAAGCTCTGAGCTGCTGTGACCACTGAGGCAGCGAGTGTGTGTTTACGCACTAATGAGCCCTGCTTCTGGTGTCACCCTGCCCTGATATAAACAGACATGAATATGACATCCGCCGTGTCAAAAGCTTGATTTTGCCAGGTGACTGCTGCAGGAGGAAACTCAGCGTGAAACACAAAGAGTCCCCTTAGGTGCCACCGAAACTTTCTCTAATCACCACCCCCACACACACACACACACACAAACACACACACAAACACACACAGCTGCTGCTCCTCTTCATACACTGGTATTTGCATACAGTTCTGCTCGACCACCCACCGTCCACCACTTCCTTCTGTTTGTTTAGCCACATCCATCCAGCTCTTTAAAAAAGCCCATCTAAATGCTGAAAGTTGTATTGTGTGAACTGTATCTAATGCAGGGGCTATAGATGCTAAGAAATCTGAAATATGATGATCCCTTGCCTAAAATATAAATATAGCAATAGTCTTACAGATGTAAAAACCACTTTATACTGTATAAGAAAATACAGTATGTGATAATTTAAAGATTAAAGATATTTATTTCACACTAACACTGCACTTAAACTCTATTATTTAAATGATCATCTAGAACAACTTTCAATTTAATGTTATACAAACTTTAAAATGTATTCAAATTAAAACATGCTCTAAAAATAACTCTTTTAAAATAGGGTAATGGTTCACATCTAAATTTTATCACTTCACCCAATGAAAAATGAATAATTTGCCTTAAACAATATTTTCTATGGGCAGCACAGTGGCGCAGTGGGTAGCACAATCGTCTCACAGCAAGAAGGTCGCTGGTTCGAGGCCCGGCTGGGTCAGTTGGCGTTTCTGTGTGGAGTTTGCATGTTCTCCCTGCGTTTGAGTGGGTTTCCTCCGGGTGCTCCGGTTTCCCCCACAGTCCAAAGACATGCAGTACAGGTGAATTGGGTAAGCTAAATTGTGTATGAGTGTGAATGTGTGTGTGTGGAAATTCCCAGAGATGGGTTGCGGCTGGAAGGGCATCCGCTGCGTAAAATCGTGCTGGATAAGTTGGTGGTTCATTCCACTGTGGCGACCCCGCAAGGGACAACGCCGACAAGAAAATGAATGAATGAATATATATACACACATTGTACATACACTCACCGGCCACTATATTAGTTACACCTGTCCAACTTTTGTTAACTCCAATTTCTAATCAGCCAATCACATGGCATCAACTCAAAGCATTTAGCCATGTAGCCATGGTCAAGACGATCTGCTGCAGTGCAAACCGAGCATCAGAATGGGGAAGAAAAGTGATTTAAGTGACTTTGAACGTGGCATGGTTGTTTGGGTCAAACAGGTTGGTCTGAGTATTTCAGAAACTGCTGATCTACTGGGATTTTCATGCACAATCACTAGGGTTTACAGAGATTGCCATATTATAAAGCGCGAATCATCTCAGACTGGTTTCTTGAACATGACAATGAGTTCACTGTACTCAAATGGCCTCCACAGTCACCAGAACTCAATGCAATAGAGCACCTTTGGGTTGTAGTGGAACGGGAGATTTGCATCATGGATGTGCAGCCGACAAATCTGCATCAACTGCGTGATGCTATCAAGTCAATATGGATCAAAATCTCTGAGGAATATTTCCAGTACCTTGTTGAATCTATGCCATGAAGGATTAAGGCAAATCTGAAGGCAAATAAAAAAAGGGGGTCCAACCCGATAATAGTCAGGTGTACCTAATAAAGTGGCCGGTGAGTGTATATTTCATATATGTTATAGTTTTTAAAATACTGTCCATTTTATGCAAACATGTATGCGCCCCTTATCTAAAGCAATACTGTAGCTCATCTTCTAGCAGCAAATCAACTGGGGGACTCCTTTCCCATAAAGTTTTGCATTTTATGGCTTGGCTATTATCTGGCTGTTGTGTTAAATGACTCTAACCAGTGTATAATCGCGCCTGCCGTCTGGCTCTGGAGCTCTGTGTTGTTTTTCTGCACAGATGCGATGCTGTTTCTCTAATCAGCTAATCCAAACAGACTGGATTTAACTACCACTGTCTCCCTGCGGCACCTTGGCGTACCAGTTCAGGCTGCCAACGCAAAAGGTCAGGAGTTCATTTCCCAGTTACGTTGATCTTACATCCGAGAAAGCTAAAGCTCCTGCTAAATGACAAACAAGGGGTTTTGCGAGTGCTGATGCGCAGACAAAGAGCCCCCTGTAATAAGCGAACATCTCCGCCTCGCCCACTTTCCAAGGCAAGCGGGGTCGTCTGCCAGACTGGAGAAAAACAGCTGGCTGGCCCAAAACAGATGGTATGTCTATTACAGCCGTTCAGTCACACACACACAGAGACGCAGACTAGTCTGTACCTGCCAGGTTTGTTGATGTACTTCTGCAGACGTGCCTTCACTTCATCGTATGTCAGGAAGGCCATGTAGCCTGGATGTGTGACCGCTAGGAAGTTCCAGTTCCTCAGGATCGAGCCCCATGGCTATAGGGGAGAGGTGAGAAACAGAGATAGAGAGAGGTAGTGGGGTTATGAAGTAAATAATACCAAATTATTTTCAGAGCAAATAGCTCTGAGAAAGAAGTGTGGCCGGATTGTGTTAGTGCACGATTCATTTTTAACACCTGAGACCTCCTGGATCAGCAATAGGCAAGAAGAGCTGCAGTTTTTGATTTAATTCAATTCATGTTTCTTCATATAGCGCTTTTACAATGTAGATTGTGTCAAAGCAGCTTAACATAGTTCTAATAAAGTCCAGATTTCAGAGTTGATCCAGTCTTCACTCATCTATCTGTAGCTTTCTAGTAACACTCAGACATTGATTAACTTGTTCATGTGTGTGTGGTCAGGGTTAAAACTCTGCAGGACTGTGGCTCTCCATGACAGAACCTGCCTACCCCTGTCCTAGATGATGAAATCAACTCATAATAACACATAAATCTACACTGTAAAAAATAGTGTAGGATGTACAGCATTACTGGAAATTTTGCTTGCCAGTAATACTGTAAAATGTACAAGTGCGCTTGTCAATTTTACAGTAATACTGGCTTAATTTACAGTATTACTGGCTAAATTTACAAGCGCACTGTAAATTAACAAATAAATGAACTATGCTGTAGTTTTACAGTGTGCTTTTAAGTTTAGCCAGTAACTCTGTAAATTTAGCCAGTAAAGCCAAACGTTTAAAGCATTTTTTTACAGTGTAGGCTTAGTTGGTCACACAACAACACTAAGTGATATTTTAACTCATTCAAAATACTAATTTATATTCAAAATCCATGGACTGTGGGTTATTAGAAGACTTTTGAACTTTTATGAAAAATTATTTTGTAAACAATGTTGATGTCTCAATGAAACAATGGTCTCAAACTCAACTCCTGGAGGGCCGCAGCTCTGCATAGTTTAGCTCTAACCACCTCCAACTCACACCTGCTTAATTGTCTCTAGTAGTCTTGAACACCTTGATTAGTCGGATCAGCTGTGTTTGATTAGGTTTGGAGCAAAACTGTGCAGAGCTGCGGCCCTTCAGGAATCCAGTTTGAGACCTATGGTTTACCTCAAAGTTAAACATGTATAACAATATATATTTTTAATCTATATTAAAACATTTTTGGTGTTAAAGAATAACACATTTATTGTGTTATGGCTATTTTAATACATCTTAAGTCATTTTAAACTGATAAAGATATGAAAGAGATAAGTGAACCGTTTGTAGACACCACTCTCGGTGTTTTATTAATGTCTTTATGATGATTACTCCAAAGAAATGTACTGTAAATGCTGCAGTCATATTTTAATTAATATACATGTATTAAATGCTTTTAGTATTGGATTTATCTTGTTAAGGTGGTAAAATAATGCACATTTATGACACAAACTGAGTGATTTAAGACACATCTGCATGTTAAATTATTTTACACACTGCCTGTGTTAAGGATAGCACACTTGTTGAGTTAAAAAGAACACAAAATGTGTTGTCCTTAACAAGACACATAGGTGTGTTAAGAAATAACACATCTGTTTTAAGAGTGCATGTGCTTCAAAATATCTTGTGTGTTCCATTAAAGAACGAAATTCATAGAGAAATTATGACAGATTTTTTATATTTGCATACAAATATGCACATTCCCTAAGGTATATTTTATAAAATATACTTCATTAAACATTTTCTGTAAACACCAAGGTACACCGAACAAATGAAAAAGCAAACATTTTTAAGAGTGATTTACCATTCCACTCTTAAAAAATAAAACCCAGAATATCTAGGCCTCCTGATACTGTGAATAAGTGGAAAAACTCAAATCTTAGTGCCATTTCCTTTTTCCTATACAAGCAAACTGACTTAAGCAGCCTCTAAAAATCTTTAGCAGAGCTACAAAGAGGCCAAAGAAGTTTGGATGTTCAACTGAGCAGGGTGTAGTTTTATTGGCTTTGGCTGTTTAGTAGCGGGGGTCATGAGTAGTGATTCAGCTAGCAACCATCACATGACCATTGGAAGCGCAGCATGAGATAAAAACTCCATATTGCTCATTGATTGACTCACGTATAAACAAATCCTCGCTAATGAACCAGTGTGGGTCCTTCCAGCACATTTATGGGAATTTCAGTATTTTTGCAACAGAACGTAGAAAGGAAAAAAAGTGGGTGTTTTGCAGCCGGTACGTAACAAGGCTTATGCGAGCACAGGTTTCAAAGCATGTGTGTTGTGGTTAAAGATGAAGTGCGTTTTTCTAACTAAGGGATTCCTCTGCGTAAAACAAACCTCCACACTCCTCCACAGAGGTGATCCCCAGTGTTAGCGCTATTTTCCATTAGACACAATGCTATAAAACACGTTTTTGATGTGTTCGAATTAATCATGCGGTTAACTGTGAGACATTTATGTACAAGGTTTCTCCTCAAAATGAGTAAATCGACCCGCGCTGGAGACAGAGAGGAAAAAACAAGGGTGATCCTTTGGTATCACTTTCATTATTACCATTAGCAGAAGGTAGCTGACATTTGAAGGCGCAATGCGTAACAATTTATACTGATCAATCCAAAACTTTAAAAATGAGACTTCTATTACTTCCTAGATTGTCCTAAAGTGATTTTTATGTGAACAGAGTATATACAGGAATCAGAAAGTAAAATTCAAAACCTTTTAAGACCTTTTTTAAGACTCTTTACATACATTTTAAGACCTTATAAACACTTTTCAACTGGAAACACTGGCGAGATTTTAACTTACAGTAAATTTACTAAGTTTTAATGTAAAAAACTAATCCAAAACAAAAACATTATTCATACACTGAATAAAAATCTATTAAATCTAGCTAATTCAGCAGGTTGGTACCTATAGAACTGCAGAAATAATGCTGTTGCCTTGATTTTATTGATTTCATAAACTACACAGCATCCTGATATTCGCAGATTTAATTTAGGCAAACTTTAGCATACAACCATACATAACATAATCAAAAATGATATCAAATTTAATACCTTGCAAAATAGCATTTAAGACTTTTTAATACTTTTTAAGGGCCTTAAATTTCTCTACATTGATTTATCAACTTTTAATACTTTTTAAAACACCACTTGAACATTTTTGCCAGAAAAATTAAAAGGATGTGGCACTTACACACTCCCGAGAGCCTATATTTTGTTTTATTCATCCAAGCATCGTTCTCACCAATATAAATGGCATCTGAATGTTTGTTATCAGTATTTCAAAGCAAAAGCAATCCCAAATTGTTTACTTCTAGGCAAAAAGATTTCATTTACTTTGCCATGAGTATATCTGGGCATTTAATCATGTTCATTTTCTTGTATGTTACGTGTACATGAGTGCAAACCACAAGCAAGTTGCTGTCTGTAGTTCACATAACAGCCACCAGTGTCGCTATTAACATGAGTTTTTGAAAACAGATTTAATCCAAGTGACAGGTTGTTACCTGAAAAAGACGAGTGAAGATGTCAAACTCAAAAACAGAGATGTAGTCATTGCAGGTGAGGTCGATGGTGGATTTCAGAGCCATGGCCTCCAACCCCGAGCTGATGGGGTGCACGTCGTGAAGGCACTGCCGGAACATTTTCCATGGCACTATTGTCCTGGAACCACACAAATACACACTGGGATTAGACTCCAGTAAATCCTCCTTGAAAAACTTCTTATTGCTGAGGGGTGCAAACATGGATCGAATCAGACACCAAATCCTTCAGCAACTGACCTGTAAAAACACACTCTTTTAAAAAATACAGTTCTTTACCTGCATCAATGGTTCAATAAAGACACTTTATCATCAATGGAACCTTTTATTTCTACAAAAGGTTATTTACAGTACAAAACAGCTTCTTCAGATTATTCAAATGTTCATCACGCTATAAAAAGTGGTTCTTTTAAATATTCTTCAATGAAAGGTTCTATGTGGGAACTAAAATGGTTCTTTTATATGGCATGACTGTGAAAAACCCCTTATGGAACTGCTTTAGGAGGTCATCTCATATACAGTACTAATAATGATATGCATTGTGATGAGGTTGTGACGTCAGGTGACCAAAATTCAGTGTCTAGCCAGAACAGTGTCTAAGGAAAACTTTATTTTGACGTCCAATAACGATGTCAAATGACGTTGAAATTTGGTTGATTTTAGGTTGTGTTGGAAAGTGACCAAAATCCAATGTGAAGCCAACATCTTAAACCAACGTCATATTGATGTCAAATGCTGACACTCAAGAACACTCAAACTTTAAAAACATATCTGACAGAATGACTAAAAACGCAAGTTCTTACTGTATCGGTGTCTCTGACTGTAAATTCTTATTCTGAAAAGCTGTCGTACATATTCCCCTAATGGTCTTCACAAAATGGAGAATGTGAGGTAAATAGCAGAGCATGTGGAGAAAAGAGCCACCCACACACTTCGACTTCTCTAAAGAACGGTTTCATAAACACTGACCGTCACAAATTGACCAACAAGCGCTTTCAGAAGAATGCACAGGAGCGAGGAAAATTAATGTTAAATAACTAAGAAAAAAAACTAATACAGAGCTGCTGCTTCTTATTAAAGTAATTTTGATTTGGGGTTAATGGCCACTTCGAGAAGTCATATGCCGTTTTTAGGTGAGACGAGAAAAGAAATTTGTCACTAATAACAGGATCGACTTCTCTTCATCTGAGAGTCTGACAGTGTCAGCCACCTGATGTTACCCATTTTGAAAAAAAGTTTACTTATTTTGACAAGGATATGCACACCAATATACAGTTGAAGTCAGAATTATTAGCCCCCCTGAATTATTAGCCCCCCTGTTTATTTTTTTCCCCAATTTCTGTTTAACAGAGAGAAGATTTTTTCAACACATTTCTAAATATAATAGTTTTAATAACTCTTTTTTTAACAACGAATATATTTTATCTTTGCCATGATCACAGTAAATAATATTTGACTAGATATTTTTCAATACACTTTTATACAGCTTAAAGTGACATTTAAAGGCTTAATTATGTTAATTAAGTTAACTAGGCAGGTTAGGGTAATTAGGCAAGTTATTGTATAACGATGGTTTGTTCTGCGGACTATTGAAAAAAATATAGCTCAAAGGGGCTAATAATATTGTCCCTAAAATGGTTTTTAAAAAATTAAAAACTGCTTTTATTCTAGCCGAAATAACACAAATAAGACTCTTGAAGAAAAAATATTATCAGACATACTGTGAAAATTTCCTTGCTCTGTTAAACATCATTTGGGAAATATTTAAAAACAAATTCAAAGAGGGGCTAATAATTCTGACTTCAACTGTATATAATAAATAAATACACAAACAAGCAGACAGACAAATAAATAAGTCAATAAATAAATAGATAAATAAGTAAATAAACAAACAAACAAACAAACAGACAGACAGACAGACAGACAGACAGACAGACAGACAGACAGACAAATAAATAGGTAAATAAATAAATAAAGAACCATTTTCATGTTTAGAAAACATAAAACTGATATGAACATCAACAGCTTCCAGTGTGTCAGCGGTGATAAAAATGAAACACTATTGGCAGTTTTGTTAAAGGTGAAGAGCTACTCGATGTCCCGCCCTGACTTTGTGTTTCAGTTGAGAATACGTCAAACATTGAGGGAAAAAAAAAACATTTCAAAGCACTTCATGGACCTTTAAGGATCAAAAAAATCCAAAGCTTTTCCAGTTCTGCAAGTAGAAAGTGTTCTGAATTAATACCCAAAGTAAAGTCAGCAAAACTGGCTAGAGGATCAGAGCCTGTTAATTAGTAAAAAGCTGAAGTGAGTCAGCTACAGATGGCAGAAACAATGGTGTGGAGGAATCAGACAGAGCAGCAGGTTAACGAGAAGCATCAACTCTGCTTCTTTATAATTAGAGAGGGTAGTGACCTGCCTTTTGAGTCTCGACACGTACAGAAACCTTTCTTACACACTTTTACCCAATTACCTAAATTATGACTTCCTCTTGACTTGTATCACTATTAAATAAAAGTTAGTAACATTACAATTCCCCTCCTATATGACTCACTGGAATACTGGATTAGGATTAGATTTATGAGTTTCTTCACACATATTTTTCTATATTTAGAAGCAATAATGATTAGATTACAGACACATGATTTATACAGATATTTTCTTGTTAAGTTTGACTTTAAACATGGTGTAACACTTTATGTTTTTATAATATTATAATAATATAATATAATATAATATAATATAATATAATATAATATAATATAATATTCAATATATTCACAGTTATACTAAGTTCTAAAAAAAATGTATTGTTAAAACATTCATATTAAAAAAACATCAGTCATTAACAGTCAGTAACAAGTCAAAAATGTCATTGATAAAAAAGTATTTACAATGGGCCCTAAAAATCCACAGCATAACACATAGTAGTCAACATTTGAAGTGGATCAAAAAAAAAAGACAAGAATGTGTGATGTTCAATAGTTCTAAGACAAGTTTAATGAAAGGTTTAAACCACTTCAAATGTTAACTACTGTTTATCCTTACATACAAAAATATAAATTAGCACAATTGTTTTCAGTATAGTAATTCTAATAGCGGGTCAAATCTGCATATTATCATGATCCCGAAATGATCATGTGAAACTGAATGCCTTTTGACAATTCAACATTTTTTTATGACAAGAACCAATTAAATTACAATTTTGTATGAGTGCATGCGACGAACAACCGTATAAGTCGAAAAAAAAAAAGAGAGATAAGAGGCGAGTGGAAGAACCGTACACTGTAAAATATTCCCCAAATTTCACAACATGTTACTATAATTTTTCACAGTAAATTACATTATTATCACTTTACAGGATTAACTGTGAATTTTTTTGTATTCAAAGTTTTATTGTGAAATTAAGGCAGTCATCATGATTACAGCAAATTACTGTTAAAAAGGGCTAAATCTTTTGCACGTTATAGGAATTCCAACACTCTATTTTATTCAACATAGAAATAATACACATGAACTGTACTCTGCTAGTACAGGCACTTTTTGATATTTAGAAATATTTACAGAAGTACTGTTATTATGTACTACCTTAAATACATTTGAATTTACATACAGTACCTTACTGTGAAAGTAATGCAATTATTAGCCAGTAATTTACTGTAAATTTAAGGTAGAATATTTTACAGTGTATGTGATGTGATCTCTCTATCGTTGAATGTGCTAAGGCAGGGGTTCTCAACCTTTTGCAAGCTGGGCCCCCCCAAAGCTGGTTCATTGCAGTTGGGGCTCCAGTGGCTGCGTGCGTGCGTGTATTTCACAAAAACTAAAAGAAAGCTTTAACTGTAGCCTATATTCAGACTAGTTTATTAATTTTATATATATATATATATATATATATATATATATATATATATATATATATATATATATATATATATATATATATACACTAAATACGACCTCACGTTTTATACGTTTGCATCCTCTGCAACTTCTGTCCGTCATAAAAATTAATTCGGATGAAGTATTTCATATTCAATGTTTTCATATTCACAGTTTTTGCGTACATGACTGCGCTCTTGTGTTAAAATAAAGCACTCGTGACATTTGCAGAAATTAATAATTGCGCAATACCTGCATTCCCGCGCCCACATTCAGACTGTAATAAACCAGGCTTCAGAAGAGTGACAGGTCAGAGGCGAGTAAACTTGCCGTCGGAGAGAAGAGAGAGAAATGTATGTAGATTGTCGAAATGGCAGGAAGTATGTCCGCGGTTTACTTACTTTTGTGATAACATAGATATATCTATAGTGAAAACATCCGAAAAGCATTATTCCAATAAAACATTTGTTTTTAAGTTGTTATTTTCTGCCACTGTAACACAGAAGGCCTTTGTCCCACCCTTACGTTTCATGCAAAACTAAACAAGGTCGACTGTGAATAGTCACTTTTCACGTTAGTCAAATCATCGAAATCCCGGTAAATTTTATATATTATATAAACAATATTAAATATATATTATGTATTTTTAGGTGAATTGAATAAGCTAAATTGGCCGTAGTGTATCTGTGTGAATGCAGGAGTGTATGGATGTCTCCCAGTGTTGGGTTGCAGCTGGAAGGGCATCCGCTGCGTAAAGCGTATGCTGGCGGTTCATTCCGCTGTGGCGACCCCTGATTAATAAAGGGACTAAGTCAAAAAGAAAATGAATGAATGAATGAAATGCTTAACAATAACCTGAAGCTTCTGTTACTGTATTAAAACTAGGATAAAGGAATCAGATCTTTAGCGGTTTAAAGTGATATGATGAATTACTGAGTTATCAATTATTCCACACTAACTGGACGTATACCGTTCTTCCACATTTGAGAAATATAAATCACTGTAATTTTAGATTTTCAATACTGACACTGATAAATGTTATCTCCTTAGAATTGAGAAGCTTTTGTTGTCTATCTTCCAGTAAAATAAAAATATATAATATAATGTTCCCAATTCAAAAGAAAAAAATCTTATTACTCAAAATGTGAAAATATGGACTAACTGTATATGGATCTTTGTCTCAAGGCCTCATATGATATTAAAAATAGTGTATTATATATTTATAATTTATTGTCCTTTGTGAAAATATCTCTGTTTTCACCTATTTTCATTTTTTGGAGCTCAGCATAAATGAGTTAGAATAAATTTATGTATTAATATTATTTTAAAAAAACTTATTAACATTTATTTATCAATAACAAGTCAGATTTGTTCTGCTTATCTTTTAATTTTAGCTAAACATTTCAAATAAAAAAAGTGACAAAATCTTCTAGATTTAACACAGAGTCAACTCAAGTCATTTCCTTGGTTTAACAACACAGAGACAACTCAAGTCATTTCCTTGGTTTAACAACACAGAGACAACTCAAGTCATTTGTAGCTTGACTTTCCTTAAGCTGCAACTATCATCTCAGCATTCAAACTCACTTCCATCAAGTCACAAGTTTTGCATTATGCATGTTCAGCATGATTACACTGCAGTTCAGCATAGAAACTGGAAACTGACCATTTTTCTCCAAGTGCAAAAATATGTTTTGCATATGTATTAATCAGCAGCCACAGCGAAAAACTGCTGATGCATTGGCAGCAATAAGTAAACTGGCTCTGGCCTCTGATAAACTTGCTAAACGCTGGTCAGCGCAGTAAAGAAAATGATGAATCAATCTGGAGAGTTTACTGAAAGGCAGATAAATACAATCAGGGCTTATAAATATTATACATACACTATCAGTCAAAGCTTTGGGATCAGTAAAAAGTTTAAAAGAAGCATATTTTGCTCACCAAAGATGCATTTATTTGATCAAAAATAAGGTTAAAGCTACTAAATATTATTTAAAATTACAATAACAGTTTCCTTACTGAATGTAGTTGAAATTTGTACTTACTCCTGTGATTTAATGCTACATTTTCAGCATCATTACTCCACTCTTCAGTATCACATGCTCCTTTAAAAAATTGTAATAGTGTTTTGCAATTTTACGTTTTTTATTTCAAATAAATCAGCAGAATATGTGTCTTTTAAAACCATTTAAATTATCTTACTGACCCCAAACTTACTGTATGACAGATTCCCTTAAAGCAAGTCAGACGTACTGAGTTTTATAAGTCGTTTATCCGTTTCTAATCCACATCAAGTAACCGGGTGGCACAGTAGAGCTTGGATCAGTGATGGACATATGAAGAAAGACTGGATCTAGTTTAATTACATTTATTAGAATAGCTGACCCCTTAATTAAGGAGGACTTTTTAATGGGCTGAGGGCATCTCTCAGTAGACAACACAAAAAGAAGCTCATTACAGATCCTGTCCTTGCCAATTACTGAAGCAGGACAGGTAGAGGCGCACGCATAATGCCATCCTGCCAATAAATAAATGAGCGGAGGGGTGGAAAATCGGGAAAGACGGGGTCACAAAGCAGATTTCTGCATCAATTTAAACAGGCTTTAAAAAGACAGGCCTCTATGATGTCTGTGAAAACACAGGCTGGATTGCAGGATCCAGTCATAAACAATGGATTTACAGATAGCAGGTGAAAATAAAACAGAATAAATCTAAAACAAAATTAATAGGACCAAAAAAATATTGTTTTTATTTATTGACATATTCCTTCAAAATGTAAAAAAAAAAAAAAAAAAAAAAGTACCATGAGTATGTAAATTATCTTTTATTACAGAGTTACTATTTCATCAAAAAAAAATATCAAAATGTATAGAAAAATAATAATGGGGCTGTTTTTACCAAAAGATGAATAAATAAAAGAATATTTTGTCATTATTTACTCAGCCTTCACCTGTCAAACACTTTATTCTGTTGAACACAAAAGAAGATATTTTGAATAATGTTGTAAATCGGTTCCCATGGACTTTGAAAGTCAACAGCTGCCAGTTTGAAACATTTTTCAAAATATCTTCTTTTGTGTTCAACAGAATAAAGACTCTCATAAAAGGTTTAGAACCACTTGAAAGTGAATAAATTGTTTTGTTTCTATTTGTTTTTTTTTTGTTTTTTTTTTGTTTTTTTTGGGGGGGGGTATGTATTTGTAATGAGACTGTATACAGTAAATATAATTATGAAAACGACGTTTAATTTAATTTTAAAAATCTATTTTAAAATCATACCAATAACCAACATTGAAATTTTCTAAGAAATATATTTAAATTTAATTAAAATAAAATAAAACAAGAAATACTTTTTTTTCAGTGTTTTTATTATGTTAATGATGTTTCTTTGGGCGACTGGTTACTGGTTCGAGCCTCGGCTGGGTCAGTTGGCATTTCTGTGTGGAGTTTGCATGTTCTCTCCATGTTCGTGTGGGTTTCCTCCAGGTGCTCCGGTTTCCCCCACAAGTCCAAAGACATGTGCTGTAGGTGAATTGGGTAAGCTAAATTATCCCTAGTGTATGAGTGTGAATGACCGTGTATGGATGTTTCCCAGTGATGGGTTGCAGCTGGAAGGGCATCCGCTGTGTAAAACATATGCTGGATAAGTTGGCGGTTCATTCTGCTGTGGCGACCCCAGATTAATAAAGGGACTAAACCGAAAAGAAAGTGAATGAATGAATGATGTTTCTTTATCTTTGTTATGATAACAAGACATTGTCACCTTGACACTTTTAAGTCCCTCAAAAAAATTATAACCAGAACATTTAAATGTAAAACATCTCATCTTAATAAAAATAATTTGATTGTATGTAATTGTATGAGTGTGAGTTGGGGTGACACGGTGGCTCAGTGGTTAGCACTGTCGCCTCAAAGCAAGACGGTCGCTGGATGGCATTTCTGTGTGGCGTTTGCATGTTCCCCCCATGTTGGCATGGGTTTCCTCCAGGTGCTCCGGTTTCCCCCACAGTCCAAACACATATAGATTAATTGAAAGAACTAAATTGGCCGTAGCGTATGTGTGTGAACGAGTGTATGGGTGTTTCCCAGTACTGGGTTGCAGCTGGAAGGGCATCCGCTGTGTAAAACATATGCTGGATAAGTTGGCGGTTCATTCCACTGTGTCCACCCCTAAGTAATAAAGGGGCTAAGCCAAAGGAAAATGAATGAATTGCAGTTTAATGCTTTTTTAAACACATTTTGCTGATTTTACAGTATAATTTTCACTATTGATCTCAGACTTTGTTGTATATACTGTAATGCACATACGCTGTCATGATATCACTAGATGAATTCTGTAAACTGTCTTATGAAAACAAGACAGTAATTCATCCAGCGGGTCGGTTTGCACTGAGACTAGAAAGATAATAATATCAGAGCTTATGTTCTCTCTATCTCTCTATAATGGAATATAATGCTTTTACTCAGAGTAACCAAAGAATGGAAGAAACGTGAAGTCGCCTCCTCCTCCCTCATGCGAACACTGTTTTCAGCTCACTTTACCATAGACTACAGTGTATAGACTAGCCCCGCCCAGGTGAAGAATATATAATGAAGGGAAAAAAAGAGATTTACATACTACTTCCTCCTCCTCTGCAGCAGCAGCAGGAAGTTTTGCTCACCGTTTTCTCATTATCAGTTCATATAAATGTCCTGCTGTTTCACTGTTAGAGATTTGTTTTCAAGCTAATTTTTCCTTATTAACCTCGCTACTGTCCAGTGGGACTTTAAACTCACGTTTAACTATGGAGCAGAGTTTATGAAGGCCAGCGTGAGTTGCCTGTTTTTGTCTTATTCGGGCGGCAGCTGTTTAGTGAATTAAATATAATGCACTTGCTGATTTTACTCTGATAGCACAGGGGATTATCACACAGCCCAATCGGCCTACAGCAGGCACTCGGATTCACTATTTTACCCAATTTGTCTCTCTTAATGCACAACATGGCTCTGAGAAGGTTTTTAGAGCCCTCTGAAATCAGCTTTATTTTTTCTACAAGTATTTTTTTCATTTCATTTTTCTGGACATCTATTCCACTGGTGCATTTGAAGGATTCTTTGTGAAAATACCAGAATTTATTTTATACAAAATGAAATTAAATTGTAAATGTTTTTACTGTCACTTTTTAAGATCAAGTTTATATGTGCTAAATAAAGTATTATTATTATTATTATTATTATTATTATTATTATTATCATTCATTCATTCATTTTCTTTTCAGCTTAGTCCCTTTATTATTCAGGGGTCGCCACAGCTGAATGAACCGTCAACTTATCCAGGATATGTTTTATGCTGCAACCAATCACTGGGAAACACCCATACACTCTTGTATTCACACACATACACTACAGCCAATTTAGCTTATTCAATTCACCTCTACCGCATGTCTTTGAACTGTTGGGAAACCGGAGCACACGAAGGAAACCCACGCAAACACGGGGAGAACATGCAAACTCCACATAGAAATGCCAACTGACCCAGCCCGGGCTCGAACCAGAGACCTTCTTGCTGTGAGGCGATCGTGCTACCCACTGCGCCACCGTGACGCCATTATTATAATTATTATTATTATTATTATTATTATTGATTCATTCATTTTCTTTTCGGCTCAGTCCCTTTATTAATCCGGGGTCGCCACAGCGGAATGAACCGCCAACTTATCCAGCATATGTTTTACACAGCGGATACCCTTCCAGCTGCAACCCATCGCTGGGAATCACCCATACATTCTCATTCACACTCATAAACAAGCCTTCCCAATTTACCTATACCCGCATGTTTTTGTACCATGCCAACACGGGAGAACATGCAAACTCCACACAGAAACACCAACTGACCCAGCCAGATAATTATTTGATCGGTGTAATGTTCAAAAACACTGTTTATTTGAAATTAAAATGACAAAAGTTTCATCAGCATAAAAAAAAAAAATTATAAATAAAATTATTAAAATTTTTAATTAAAATGTCAAAATCACTTCTAAATCACTTAAAATCTCACTTCTAATGACCTGGAAATGAAAAATATTTTTAAAAATTATTTGATCGATATAATGTTCAAAAACACAGTTTATTTGAAATTAACATAACATAAAAGATTTATCAGCATAAAAAATAAAATATTAAATAAATAAAATTATTTTAATAAAAAATGTGATTTCCTCATAGCATATATTTATCAATAAAAAAACTTTTTTCCACTAAAAGTAATAGTCAATAAACAATAATAAATCTTTCTTGAAAATATTTTTGGTGAATTTCTTTTGTCACTATATGAAACAAAACACTAATAAAAATGAAGCAAGAATCTGTCAAAATGTCAAAAACACTCACTTCCAATGAACCGGAAATTAAAAATCTTTTGAATAATTATTTGATCAACCTAATGTTCAAAAACACTCTTTATTTCAAATTAAAATGGAGATAGCATAGCATATATTTATCATAGCATATATTTATCAAAAAATAATAATAATAAACTTTTGCCCACTAAAAGTAATAGTCAATAAACAATAATAAATCTTTCTTAAAAATATTTGAGGTGATTTTTGCATCTTTTTTGTCACTATATGAAACAAAACACTAATAGAATTAAAGCAAGAACCTGTCAAAATGTCTAAATCACTCACTTCTAATGACCTAGAAATTAAAACTCTTTTTAAAATAATTATTTGATTGATATAATGTGCAAATACAGTTTATTTGAAATTAACATAACAAAAGTTTTTCAGCATAAAAATTAAAAAATTAAATAAATAAAATATTTCAATAAAAATAGTGATTTCCTCATAGCATATATTTATCAATAAAAAAAAATCCCACTAAAAGTAATAGTCAATAATAAATATTTCTTGAAAATATTTTTGGTCATTTTTTTTTTTGTCACTATGAAACAAAACACTAATAGAAGATTCTGTCAAAATGTCATATGACTTACGTCTAATGACCTGGAAATTAAAAATCTTTTAAATAATTATTTGATTGATATAATCACTTTATTTGAATTTATTTATTTATAAATTAATAATAATAATAATAATAATAATAATAATAATAATAATAATAATAATAATAATAATAATAATGGGCGATGCAGTGGCGCAGTAGGTAGTCCTGTCGCCTCACAGCAAGAACGTCGCTGGGTCGCAGGTTCGAACCTCGGCTGGGCTGGGTCAGTTGGCGTTTCTGTGTGGAGTTTGCATGTTCTCCCTGCATTCGCGTGGGTTTCCTCCGGGTGCTCCGGTTTCCCTCACAGTCCAAAGACATGTGGTACAGGTGAATTGGGTAGGCTAAATTGTCCGTAGTGTATGAATGTGTGAATGAGTGTGTGGATGTTTCCAGAGATGGGTTGCGGCTGGATAAGTTGGCGGTTCATTCCGCTGTGGCGACCCCGGATTAATAAAGGGACTAAGCTGACAAGAAAATGAATGAATGAATAATAATAATATAAAAACTGTTTTCCCACTAAAAGTAATAGTCAATAAACAATAATCAAAAGTTTTTCTTGAAAATATCTTTGGTGATTTTTTTCTTCTTTTTTTTGTCTATATACGTACATCAACAGAAAACACTAATACAGTTAAAGCATTATTGAAAAAAAAAAAAGAAAAAGTGTCAAAATCACTCACTTCTAATGACCTGGAAATTAAAAATACTCCAACCCAAATGTCATCTCCAACTTTTAGAAAATAATAAACAAGTTAAACAAGTTCATTTATCCTGAAAGATGCTTGTATACTTTCACCTAGTATAAGTCTGCATGTGTGCGCTTTACTTCTCCATTGATTGATGATATAGGGAAGATGCTGAGTTTTGCCATTTCCACACTGACAGAGACAGAAACAGAGATAGAGAAGAGCTAAAGCCAGGCTGCTCTGTTTCTCGTATCAATGACTCATGCACACTTCCTCTGCACAGAGCGGGAAGTAGACCTTTATAATAATCTATAATATATATCAGAGCGGTAACTCGATACACACTAGAGACCGCGCTGGTCTTTTCCAGTCTCTTAATCTCTCTTCCCTTCTCTTGCTCTAGCTGATCACACCTGTGCCATTACCAGGCCTTTCTGTCCCATTCACACTTCCTTTAACCCACCGCTTTTCTGGAAGATGAAATATGCAGCAGCCGCAGAGATAGCAAATGAATTAAACATGGCAATCTGCGAAGCTCTTAAAGATCAGACGATCTGTGCTTGGAATGGAAAATCAGCTTGCGTCCACATTATTACTTAATTTTTTTTTCTCTTATCAGGGGAGGCAATTAAAATAAGCTTTTTAGTCCTCAAACTAATAGGATCAAAATTCGAGTCTCTTACAGCAGCAGCAGCAACAGTAACACAGCAGGGATTTGCAGATTGTAGGCTAGGTGACTAATTGCCATGTTCTTGTGTTCAGAATACACAGCCACTAAAAACATTGTGATTATTCAAGTTGTTCTTAAAGGAATGAAAAATAAGCAATATATTTTAATATATTATAACATAACATAACATTATATAGATAAATTAGCCCACAGGGTGTTCATTTTGGTGCCAGAGAATGTATTCTTTCTGTTCTTTGAAAACTAAATTATAAATATGTATAAAATATTCACTACCAACGCAACAGCCTTATGCTACCGAATATGGCCTCTGATTTCTCTCAAAACATATTGTGTGCATTTGCTACTACTTGTTTTAACTATGAGATTATGTATTTAAGTTTCATTGCTAAATTTGAAACCTGGACAGATTATGAAAAATATATAAATATATAAACAATAGGCGTCACGGTGGCGCAGTGGGTAGCACGATCGCCCCACAGCAAGAAGGTCGCTGGATCGAGCCTCCGCTCTGTCAGTTGCCATTTCTGTGTGGAGTTTGCATGTTCTCCCCGTGTTCGCGTGGGTTTCCTCCAGGTGATTCAGTTTCCCCCACAAGTCCAAAGACATGCGCTATAGGTGAATTGGGTAAGCTAAATTGTCCATAGTGTATGTGTGTGAATGACTGTGTATGGGTGTCTTCCGCTGTGTAAAACATATGCTGGATAGTTGGTGGCTCATTACACTGTGGTGACCTCAGATTAATAAAGGGACTAAGCCGAAAAGAAAATTAATGAATGATTATAAATAATAAAAAAAACGTAAAATAACGGACTTTAAATTACAGAAATTTACCGGATATTAAATTTAAGGAAATTTCTGTAATTTAACGTCCATTATTTTATATTTTTAATGCAAAATATGTAAAATGTAAAATAACAGATTATGTTTTACAGTGTGGATGAATCCGCATTTTTGAACAAATCTCTATAATATAATATATTATAATAACAGCATATAACAAAACATAACATAACATTATCTAGATAAATTAGCCCACATGGTGTTTATTTTTGATGCCAGAGGATGTATTCTTTTTGTTTTGTATGTGTATGCTAATACTTGTTTTAACTATGAGATATTCTCTGGAAAATATAAAGAGTTCAGATGCAAAAACCTCTAAATGCCATCTGAAATTTTGTCCTGAAATGAGCATTTTTTTTCAGCCTCCTTTGTTTATGTTCAGTTATTTTACTTTACAGGCAATGAAAATAACTTATTTGTCACTGTTAAAGTAAAATTACTGAGCCTAAACACAGGAGTCTGAGGAAAAATACAAATTTTAGAAGAAAATATCAAATGGCATTTAGAGGTTTTTGCATCTAAACTCAGAATATTTACTTTTTATTATATGTTTAAGTTTTATTAAAATATGTCAATTTTAAACCTGGAAAAAGTCTTCAAATATAAATATATAAACAATAAAAATATTTAATGAATTATTCAATAAATATATAAACAATAAAAATATTTCATGAATTATTCAATGACTTGTTCATAAAGACTTCACAAATTACTGGATGAATCAGCACTTTTGAACAAATCTCTTGAATATAATATATTTTAATGTATTATAAAAACATAACATATAACAAAACATATAGATTAACATTATCTAGATAAATTAGCCCACATTTTTGTGTTCATTGGTGTTCATTTTTGATGCCAGAAAATGTATTCTTTATGTTCTATGAAAACTGATTTATAAATATGTATAAAATATTCACTATCAATGCTACAGCCTTATGTTACTAAATAATTGTTATTGTTTTCTTTCAAAAATATTCTGTGTATGTGCTACATCTTGTTTTAACTATGAAGTAATTAAATTATAATATAAATATTAACTTTTTTTAAATATTTACTTTTAATTACGGATTTGAGTTTCATTAAAATGCAAAAACTTTAAACTTGGAGATATTCTTAAAATATATAAATAAATAAACAACAACCAAATATTTAAATGAATTATTCAACAACTTTACTAATTTCATTACTGGATGAATCAGCGTTTTTGAACAAATCTCTTGAATGAATGATCTTGAATGAGGAGCTGTGATAATCTGATCATGTGATTAACAGTTAATCGTACAACTATAAATGTAAACGTTTTCTGATTTGTGTTTTTTCTGGCACACCTGTGGGTACTCACCTTAACACTTCACTAATTTCATTACTGGATGAATCAGTGTTTTTGAACAAATCTCTTGAATGAATGATCTTGAATGAGGAGCTGTGATAATCTGATTATGTGATTAACAGTTAATCATGCAACTACAGTATAGTATAAACTTTTCCTGATTTTTATTTTTCTTGGCACACATGTGAGTACTCACTACTCAGATCGCAATATAAAAATTCACCAAGCCAAACTCCTCAACTATAGTATGAACTGCCACAACCACCTTCGTCTAATCTGAAACTCTTCCAAGCAAACAAGCCCGGACTGGTTAAGCCCTCTGAGAAACCTCATATTTCAGGATAAAGGACTGTTTGCAGAGGCTATGGAGGAAGATCTTCAGCCCTTCCGTGTTATTTCTGGAATTTGAGGATTCACTGATGGCTTGACTTTCCCTTTAATGCTCTTAATTAGCCTGGAAAAACAACTAACCGGTGACCTTCACCTCACAAACGCTGACTAAAGCAGTTAGGAAAGGCATCTTTGTATCTAGTTTGGTGTGCAGATTTATGCTAAATCACACTTGAGCACATGACCAGACAGTTCACCCCACTTACTCGCTGCTAAATGGAGGAGAGAAAAAGCAGTTATCCATGACAAAGAGCCTTAATTGATTGGAGCTGTAATGAAAGACTGGAAAGACTAGATCTGATTTGGCAGATGCATCTGGAAACGGGACCAAAGTGTACATTTTGCCAAAAAACAATCTTCAAAAGTTGGCAACATCTGCCTTGGTTTTGTGAAAAGTGTCTAAATGACTTTTTTAAGAGTACAGTAAAATTTTAAATGAAAAAGACTGAAAAGTCCAGATTTGATTTGGCAGATTGAACTGAAAATGGGACAAAACTCACTTTTCTCCAAATGACCTCCTCCAAAACTCTGCAGCGTCGGCCTTGGTGATGCGAAACGTGTCTCCTTGGAACTGTCCACCAGGAAATATAGCTTTTATTTCGGCCAACATATGACTGAAGATCAGGGAAAGTTTGGTGAGGTTTCGTCTGCAAAAGAACAAACAAAGACAAAAGCATAGGGTCAGTACATGAAACAGACAAGAAATCAGCAGTCAGTGCACACACACACACACACACACAAAGAGAGAGAGAAAAGTGAACTCTCAGCATTCTCCACTGAGTGAGTTTTTTTGTCCTTGAGCTTGTCTGAAAGTTAATGTGCCGCACGAGTCTCTTTGAACAGCATGAGGATACAGTGCAATCTGATGCACGCCGTCTGAAGGGCATGTCGGAGCCACACCAGAAAACAAACACTCACTGGGCTCCGGCCAACACAACGGAGACCAACTGATCCTGCTGCAGCAAGATGATCATGACTGATGGTCTACAGAGGGCTACAGTCACAAAATGGATTTCAGAAATTCTTTTCTTAGGGTAAAATAATATTAATCATATTGTTGCATATTTTCTGAACAATCTTCTGATTATTATTATATGTATTAGTAGTATTCTATGTTATAATTTATATTTTATTAAATAATACATTTAAACTTATATTACTATTAATAATACTACTACTAATGATATTATTAATAATAATAATTTCACCTTTTTAAGAAAATGCATCCTTTAAATGTAAAATATTTACTTTTTGAAATTTGAAGTGGGCAACGCAGTGGCGCAGTAGGTAGTGCTGTTGCCTCACAGCAAGAACGTCGCTGGGTCGCAGGTTTGAACCTCGGCTGGGCTGGGTCAGTTGGCGTTTCTGTGTGGAGTTTGCATGTTCTCCCTGCGTTTGCGTGGGTTTCCTCCGGGTGCTCCGGTTTCCCCCACAGTCCAAAGACATGCAGTACAGGTGAATTGGGTAAGCTAAATTGTCCGTAGTGTATGAGTGTGAATGTGTGTGTGGAAGTTCCCAGAGATGGGTTGCGGCTGGAAGGGCATCCGCTGCGTAAAATCGTGCTGGATAAGTTGGCGGTTCATTCCGCTGTGGCGACCCCGCAAGGGACAAAGCCGACAAGAAAATGAATGAATGAATGAATGAATGAAATTTGAAGTAATCGAGCACATTTTCTCTATTGCAAAAAAGGTACATTGTTTTATTCATAAGTATTTAAATAAATTATTGTTCAACATGCAATACATTTACAAGCAGCAAAAATAAATAAATCTATAAGCAATCAATCTAGAGTTATATATAATATATATATATTTAGGGCCTATAGAAAATCATCATACCCTGTAAAAATCTATATCTTTATTCTGCTTTCAAAAGACCTTCGGGATAAAGTTGTAGAAAGGCACAGGTTAGGAGAAGGCTACAGAAACACTTAAAAGGCTGAAAAAGTTATTTGGAATGTGATTTGATTTCATGCTGTATGACAAATAAAGTAATAATTTTAAAAAGGTATGATGATTTTCTGCACTGTATATACTATAGTTGAAGTCAAAATGATTAGCCCTCCTGTGATTTTTTTTTCTTTTTCAAATATTTCCCAAATTATGTTTAACAGAGCAAGGAATTTTTTCTGTATTTACTATATTTTTTCTTCTGGAAAAAGTCCTATTTGCTTTATATTGGCTAGAATAAAATCTGTTTTTTACAACCCTTTTAAGATCGATATTATTAGCCCTCTTAAGCCAGTTTTTTTTTGATAGTCTACAGAACAAACCATCGTTATGAAATGATTTGCCTAATTACTCTAACCTGCCTAGTTGACCTAATTAACCTAGTTAAATCTTTCTATTGCACTTTAAGCTGAATATTAGTATCTTGACAACTATATGGCAAAGATAAAAAAGAAATCAGTCATTAGAAATTAGTTATTAAAACTATTATGTTTAAAAAAGTGTTGAAAAAATCTTCTTTAGTGTTTATAATTGGATTCAAGCAATGATGTCTGTTTCAGTTCTCAGAACAAATTGTTCATTTGAATCATTCTTTTCATGTAGTCATTTGAACTGATTCACATGAACTCTAAAATAATTTAATTATTACATTCATACTTAACACAAACATACTGATGCACAGATGTGAACAATATTGCTGGTTTCAATATGTCTCCTAGCACTTTCCCCATGTTATACATTATCCTTTTACTCATGTGACTAATTTACAGAATAGTCTTGTGGACAAGAAAAACAAATATAATGAGTTCCACCATCTCTAGGTACCACAAGTCATTAAAGCCTTCAAAGCCGTATTCCCAAGTGACTCTTCCCACAATGCTTTGTGTCAGACTGGGCTCTAGTCCTCAGGGTTTATGCCGTCCTCCTGTGGGATTAAAGCGGGCAGATAACCCACCTTTCACAACAACCTTTCAGGTGGCACTCAATTACGCGGGGCCACTCAGCCCGGGGGAGGTCGAGAGGAACCGGCCTGCAAGCGGTAGATAACTAGCCCCTCTGAGGCACAACAAACACACACAAACTTTCAGGATCCACTGTGGCATTTTGTGAAGCCGCTTTTGGGCACCTGCAGCTCCCAAGAGCAAAACTTGTCTCTCTTGGCACAAATAACTTCTCAACTTTCAAACTGCGCCAGACAAAACCCCCATTTCTTGTCTGAAGCAGGCTGTATGCAGAGAGCCATTAATTAGCGCGCTACGTTAGCCTGTCAAAACACAAGTGTGGCAAAGCAATAAGCATGTTAGCAGCAATGCAGAACCAACGTGAGAGGGGGAAAAAATGTACAAAGTTGAGGGGGTCAAATACGGTTGGTATATTTTATTTCAGCGTTATGAGTTGTTATATAACATAGGTGAATTTAAACAAGATAAAACTGTCAGTGATTCTACAGTGTGAAAAACATATTCATTTTTAAGTGAAATTTGCTTCAGGTAGGCAATAAAACTTTTTTTCTGCTTATCATAGCCGAGGGGATGCTTTTATTTCTTTATAAGTCTCTGATGAACCCACCGGAGAGCATTTCTCTCCATAAACTTCAGTTCAGTTAATACCGCTAAGTCTTCAAGTTTCAATATGGTGAGTCACCGCTCATTTTATCATCCCATTTAATGCAGAAATACCGAAACTGCTGAGGGATTCATATATATTAGATGTCACTATAGAGGAAGGCAAGCTCAACTGACACTCTGTGCCTGCTTTTTTAATATTAAACGTTATGTACACTAACGTTCAAAAGGTTGATATTTTTGAAAGAAGTCATCTGTGCAAGAAGGGTATATTTATTCAACTAAAAATACAGTATACAGCAATGGAGGGAAATATTAAATCAATTTAAATTAACTTTTTCTATGTCAATATAATTTAAAATGTAATCTGTGAATCTGTGGTGTAAGAGTTTTCTGCATCATCACTGCACTCAGTCATTCTAATATGATCATTTGCTGCTCTGTTATAATAAATTATTATTGGTGATTGGTTATTCATTAATCACTTTGGTCACATTTTAAGGTACAATTGTTGCTATTAATAAACTTTTTACTATGACTTTTACCTCAATAAACTCCTAAGTCGCTGCTTATTAATAGTTATTAAGGTAGTAGTTACTGCAAGTTTAGTTATTAGAATTAGGGACATACACTAACCAGTCACTTTATTAGGTACACCTTACTAGTACAAGATTGGACCCCTTTTTGCCTTCAGAACTGCCTTGATCCTTCGTGGCACAGATTCAACAAGGTAATCTGGAAATATTCCTCAGAGATTTTGGTCCATATTAACATATTAGCATCATGTATACAAGGCAGGATGGATCCATGCTTTCATGTCGTTGATGCCAAATTCTGACCTTACCATCCTAATGTCGCAGCAGAAATCAAGACTCATCAGACCAGGCAACATTTTTCCATTCTTCTATTGTCCAATTTTGGTGAGCCTGTGTGAATTGTAGCCTCACTTTCCTGTTCTTAGCTGACAGGAGTGGCTCCCAGTGTGGTCTTCTGCTGCTGTAGCCCATCCGCCTCAAGGTTTGCGTGCTGTGCAATCAGAGATGCTCTTCTGCATAGCTTGGTTGAGTTACCGTTGCCTTTCTATCAGCTCAAACCAGTCTGGCCATTCTCCTCTGAAATCAAGAAGGCATTTGCGCCCACAGAACTGCCGCTCACTGGATATTTTCTCTTTTTCAGACAATTCTCTGTAAACCCTAGTGATGGTTGTGCGTGAAAATCCCAGTAGATCAGCAGTTTCTCAAATACTCAGGCCAGCCCGTCTGGCACCAACAACCATGCCATGTTCAAAGTCACTTAAATCACATTTCTTTCCCATTCTGATGATCGGTTTGAACTGCAGCAGATCGTCTTGACCATGTCTACATGACTAAATGCATTGAGCTGCTGCCATGTGATTGGTTGATAAAAAAATTGCATAAATGAGCAATTGGGCAAATGTACCTAATAAAGTGGCCGGTGAATGTAGAAGATCATGCAGAATACATACTTTGTAAGTATGATAATACTAAATAATCTAAAGTGTTACCATCATGGGTAGCATGACATATTCAAAACAGAGTGGTATACGACACATTTGATGAGACTAGCATGAGACTACCAATAAGTCAGTAATAATACAGATTTAAATTCCACCAACTTTCAGTTTACAAAGCAAGTCAGATGTTGATTAACCAAATGAATAGTTCATCATAAGAGTTGTTTGACTGTGAATCACAATCAATAGTTTCTCTATTTGCATAGTGAAACTCAGCAGATCACATGTCAGTAGAATGTTTACTCTGATCTCTACCATCCAACATATCCATTACCAAACACCATCCAGCCCACATCAAACACTCTCACACCTGCTGTCTCAATACCCATCACAGGAAATTAGAGATTATGCATCATGCAAGAACTACATTAGAACATTTCAACACCTGAAACACTCAAGAGAGTGACACCATTACATGGGTGAATCCTAGCGATGTCAGAGTGCTGACTGTCGAGTTCACAGCGATCATTTAAGCTTCAAAACCTCTGACGCACACAGCGGTTTCCCGGCATGTCCACGAATCATTCAAACCTGATCCATGAGGTACAGACTGATAACATGTCACACGCAAACCACAAAGGCAGGCTGAAAACGGCGTCCCTTTGAGGACACGGAGTGACGGATGCACAGAGAGAGTTAATCCTAGTACAGAAGCATGTCCTGAGGTAGTAGAAATTGAATTTAAGACAGAACAATAATCTCGGCCCGCAGGCAACTAACGTATGCTAATTCCCTCTGCGCTGCTGGGGCGGATGAGGTGTTTTTTTATGTGCCTCACCTCTTATCGAGAAGAGCGGGGGTGTGTGTGAACAGAGCCAGTACTTCTTAGGACGCACCGCTACCTCGCACAACACCACAGCTCAGCAGGAGATGGCTGGAGCTTAATCTGGGATATGCAAAACTCCTCAGCAAAGTCATTTACAAAATGGCTATGTTGGCAAAATATGTGATGGAAATAACTGAGTGCATACAGGATATTCCCGTTTCTCTTTAGAAGTTTAATTCCTCCCTAATTGTTCCAGAGTCAAGATCAACCTGACTCCAGCAAGAAGCTGCAGGGTGATGGGAATGGTTAAGTCAAGTCAATGAAAAAGGTTGGCAATAAACCAATGAATGATTGTTCCAGATCAGGGGTGTCCAAACTTGGTCCTGGAGGGCCAGTGTCCTGCATAGTTTAGCTCCAACTTCCTTTAACACACTTGCCTGGAAGTTTTAGTATACCTAGAAAGAGCTTGATTAGCTGGTTCAGGTGTGTTTAATTGGGGTTACAACTAAAACATGCAGGACACCTGCCCTCCAGGACTGAGTTTGAGCACCCCTGTGATTAATGCAAAGGTGTTTTGGGTCGTCACCATGTGTTCTGGATTTGTTTTTAAATAACAGCCATTGTTTTCTAGTCATTTTAAGGGCACTCCAGATGGTTGCTACATGGTTTATGAGTATTATGTGCTGTTGTTGGGAGGTCATTTAGGGTTTTCTGGGTGGCTACTAGATGTTGTAGTACTAGGTACTTAATGGTTGCTAACAGAATGTGTGCTCTGGGTCACGGGATCATCAGTATATGTTCTGGGTGGTTGCTTGGGTATTCAGAGTCACTGTTATAGAGTTGTACTGATGGTCGAAAAGTGGTTTCCAGATCTTCCAGGTGGTTGCTTGGGCGTTCTGACGGATTCCCATGTGCTTTGGATACTATTTTTGGACAGTTGTTGGGGGTTTTGGCTGGCTCCTATGAGTTCTAAATGGTTTCTTGGTCTGATTTCTGGTATAGAGCACAGGTCTCAAACTCAATTCCTGGAGGCCTGCAGCTCTGCACAGATTTGCTCCAACCCCATCAAACACAGCTGATCCAAATAATCGAGGTGTTCAAAGAGACTTGAACACTTTCATTAGTTGGACAAGGCGTGTTTGATCAGGGTTGGAGCAAAACTGCGCAGAGCTGCGGACCTCCAGGAATCAAGTTTGAAGCCTATGGTATAGAGGCTCTGGGTGTGTTCTAGGTGTGATAAGGTGTTCTGTGTCGTTGTTAGTATAGTCCCTAAGTGGTTGATAGTTGCTAAGTGGATGTTATTGCTTTTTCCTCATTATTGCAAGGGTTTTCAGATGTGTAACAAAATGCTTTTTTAAACCTTTCAAAGGGTTCTGGGTCATCGCCATGGTGTTCTGGTAGTTTTTGAGTGAGTGATAGCAGATTGGGTGTTTTGTGTGTTTCCTATGCATTTTGGGTTGTTGCTGGGCAATTTCTATGGTTTTAAGAGTAGTTTTTAGGTCACATTATATTTTTATGGTCCGTTTGTTGAATTTAAGTTACATTGCATCTACATGCCAACTAATTCTCATTATATTATAAGTAGACTGTTAGGTTGTGGTTAGAGTAAGTTGACATGTACTTGCAAAGTTACTTATAGTCAGTTAAATGTCTGTTGAAGGAGCAGTATCAACAGATATTAAGCAGACAATCTACTAATACTCAAATGGACCATCAAAATTAAGTGTTACCAGTTTTTTTTTTTTAATTTGGTTATGAAAATTATTGCTAAGTGAAGTTTTTATTGGTCCAATTTGTGTCCATAGTCAAAGTTCCCATGATATTCTGGTAGCTAGATAGATACTTTATAATTAAGCTCCCATCATGAATGCAAGTCACCGAGACTGCCAGGTAAAAATAACAGGTCTGATCACAAAGGATCAAAAGATACACATTATCTACAACACATCACATGATTTGAGGTATCATTTATGTTTGCACACCCAATGACAATAGTGAATACTATTAGTTGTGCTTGCTAAGACAAGCATTATTATTACACTAGACTGCTTTTTAAAGGACTCCATTGAAAAGAAATTACTAAAAATGGTGACTCTATGCTCACATAAACACCATGTGACTGGTTTTATAAGCAGATTTGCTCATGCCATGTGAAACTTACAGTAAACCTTCTGAGAAACTTAAAAACAATGACAAAAATTCAATAAAATGGTTTTACAACAATTCGTAGCTTGATAAATAAAAACAATGTGTTCAGGCATCAGGCATGCTGCTTACGACACTTCGACTCCTGTTTAGTCAAAAAGCTGCTGCCTCAGTGGCCAGACCAGAGAGTCAGCCTGTGAACTTTACAAACCCTCAGCTCTTCCTGTGTGTGCTTGGTAGACCGGATGAATGAAACCCTATAAAACATTATATATTATCAGGATGACAGTGCTGTATTTGAACACAGATGATTTTATGGTAATTGCAGATAATGGTAGAGTGCTGGTGTTGGGGTTCATCTGAGCTCATCTGGAGAGGAGGGGGGAAAAACTGCTAAGTGACTCCGGAGGGCCTTTATTTTCAGCCTTCAATTACATCCAGGCAATCTGTCTGGATTTTCAGTCAAAACCTCTAATAACTACCCCCCATTCATATTGGAACACACACACACATAGTGCTTTTGAACTCAGAATGGTGCCACGTAGCTGCTTATGAGTGGTCCGGCGAGGCATGTTTCCATTTTCCACGTTTTAGCTGCTCCATATCCAGATTGTTGCAAAAAAAGAAGTGCATTTGGAATTTTGTATAAGAGGTAATATATAATCCACCTAGCTCTGAAGTTCAATCAACCTCTACGTCATGTTAAAAGGCCGCCACAGCCCAGCAGGAATTGACCTCTATGAGACAAGTCAGTCAATATTCACACGTCAATGGCAGACTGCAAAATGCACCATGGGACTCAATGCCTGTTATTTAAGTCCTATCTTGCTGGAATACATGAGGAATACCTCTAAAATAGGTTTTCTTACAGATCAAAGTCTACAAAACAACAACAAAACATGACCATTGTCACCTCATAAAAACGTCAGGTCTGTGTCATTATTGTTAATGAAGTGTGAGCGTGTAAAGTACTTCATTGCAGTTGGGGCTAAAGGTCCTCATCAGGGAGTGTCAAGTACAGGGCCATAAAGGTAGTTTCAGTGCTGAACTATTACTTGCACATCTGATGGCCGAGCAGAGACCAGGCATTGATTTGATTAACAGCCTGACCATTATGGCAAAGAGAAAACTGCCAGAGAGGGAGGGAGAGAGACTTGCAGCCCAGTCAAACACCCATGATGCTCTGTGGAAACCCGAGACACTGAGTCACATTCAGAAGGCATTTACAGTACATGTGTTATTGCACTCTGAAACAGCTGATAAAATAAAACCAAATACAAGAAATAGCAGATGTATTGGGTTAATAGTATAATTGTGACTTACACAAAGCATTTGATATTACATTCTAAAACAACAGATAACTCCAACACTGGCTCATTCTGAAAACGTAGTCCCGTCGACATTTCTGGAGACCGCGAATTATGTAGCCGGAGGTACGTATGGCTGCATTTCATTTTTTAGGCGAACGCTACGGGGCGGTATGACGCTGTTCCTTTTGGCGCTTACCGGCTGATCGCTTAACTCCATGTGGAGGCCTTTCCCGCCGCAACCAGTTTGCCTTGTTAGCTCGTCGTGTACGTCGGCGACTTGAGACGCAGAGAGGAGTTGACCTCGACGACGACCGGGTTCAAGTCCAGGGAAGAGCGATTCCAGAAATCAGGTAAGACAAAAACAGAAACCAAAAAAATAAAATGAACGGGTGAACAACAGGGTGAGAATGTGGTAAAATCCGAAAACGTGGTAAAAATCAGATGAGGGCTTTTCTTTTTCTGGACGGCTTTTGTAAACAGTTAATTGGGTTAAGGGAATTATGTGGGTGGGCGGGTCAATCTGTAAAATTGGTTGGGTTTAGGGAAGGAGGAGGGCGGGTCAGTCGATTGGCTGGTCGCCCTGTCAATCATTCAGTCATTCAGACAGACGGTAGGTCGACAGCGGCCTATGGTGGGTTTACACGAGAACAGCGCGGGCGCGAGCGGCACTCGCGAGAGATGTTTGATATAGGAAAAAAGCACATACAGCGGCCTCTCACGGATTCGCGAAAAACAAAAACTGCAAAAATACGTACCTCCCGGGACGTATGTCGTGGTCTCCAGAAACGTCCATGGGACTACGTTTTCAGAAGGAGCCTGGGTTGGATAACTCACTTTCCTTCGACTTAAGGCTGGTTTATACTTCTGCATCCAGTGATCGGCATGACCCATGGCGCCTTCCTTGCGCGTAGTCGTGCATTTATATTCTGAGTGCTGTTTGTGTTGCTCTGCAATAACACTTACGAAACGCTAGCTGGCAGTAAGGATATGTTCCTCTGTGTCTTCGCGGGTGTTTTGTTTTTTCTAAACGCTACCTTAAATGTACAAGTAGCTAAAACTTGCTCATTCAGAGGAAGAAACCGGCGGACGTGCAACAACTTTAATCATAAGGTAAACACAAAACATCTGAAGCTCCTTCACGCGTCTCCAAACATGTAAAAACTCGCTCTATCAGGCTCGCGGCTCTCAGCATCGCCCACACTCGTCACAGCTACCAAGTCGACCAATTACAGAGCTTGCGCTATGCGTCGTTGCGATGTGCAGTTACATTTTTTGAGAGGTGCGCTTCAGCATTGGTGTCAGCCATGGTGAGGGCTATGCGACTGCATGAAGGCTGCGCCTGGCCATACATACCAGCTGCAGCTGGCATCAGCGTAAAAAAAATATGCTGGATAAGTTGGCAGTTAATTCCTCTGTGGCGACCCCTGATAAATAAAAGGACTAAACCAAAAAGAAAATAAATGAATGAATGAATGTTTTATGCAGCAGATGCCCTTCCAGCCATAACGCAACACTGAGAGTACACTAAAACGTTAATCCCCAGTGCGGGGAAACACCCATACACTGTCATTCACACAGACTTATACATTATGGCTGATTTAGTTTATCCAATTCACCAATACTGGAGCACCATGAGGAAACCCACATAAACACAGGGAGAACATGCAAACTTCACACAGTGTAATGCTTTCCATTACTCCAGTCTTTAAGGTCACATGATCCTGAAGAAATGTCAAACACTATTTTGCACTCTCTATTTTTGTGCACAGCTGTTTTCAGATTAAAAAGATAAAAAACAACAGCATTTGTCTAAAACAGTGGTTCGCAAAGTGGGGGTCGTGGGACAACGGCAGGGGGTTGCTTGGTGATTTCCAAAAGTCAAATAAATGTTGTTAAACTGTTAGAATTACCATATTTTAACCATAACCCACAGAAAATAAAAATAGTAGTTTTTAATAGTAAAAAACAACAACATGCAAATGAAAAGCCATCAGCCTTTATTTTATTTTTTTACAGGATTGGTGTGTTTACATTAGATTAACAACACAGCAATAGCGTCAGCTGCAGCAGATTTATGACACCTTTATGGCAATAAATACATTAAAAATAAATACAAGTCATAACTGAATAATGAGAATGATCTCTGATTAGAGGACTCCAAAATTTAACCAAGAATAGACTTGTGCTAAAAACATTGTGTCCACCAGCCTCTTTATTCATTCATTCATTTTCTTTTCGACTTAGTCCCTTTATTAAACCGGGGTCGCCACAGCGGGATGAACCATCAATTTATCCAGCACCTTTTTACTCTGCAGATGCCCTTCCAGCCACAACCCATCTCTGGGAAACATCCATACACACTCATTCACACTCATACACTATAGACAATTTAGCCTGCTCAATTCACCTGTACCGCATGTCTTTGGACTGAGGGGGAAACCGGAGCACCCGGAGGAAACCTATGCGAACATGGGACAGGGAGAACATGCAAACTCCACACAGAAACGCCAACTGACCCAGCCAAGGCTCGAACCAGCGACCTTCTTGCTGTGAGGCGACAGCTCTACCTACTGCGCCACTGTGTCGCCAGCCTCTTTAGTTGAGGTTAATATTAAACAAAGTAATAAATGACTATAAAAATGATGTGGTTGTTAGACTGTTGCACATTTTTGTGTTGTCAATATGCTTATGTTTATATAGGCCTATTGTTGTGTGCGCAACATTTGCATATAACCACCTAAGAGAAATTTGGGGGTCGCGAGTCACTGGCAATGGCTGAAAGTTTGGGAACCCCTGATCTGAAACAGGATATATTTTCTAACATTATAAATATCTTTACTATTACTTTGGATCATTGCTTGCAATCATTTTTGAAATACAAATTTTTTTAAAAATACTAAATGTTAATAACCCCACACTTATGGACATTAACAGTAATATACATAAAGATCCATATGTAATATCCTGCCCAGTACTTATTGATGTAAATGATAGAACTGCAGCACTACATGCAGTCTGCAACACGCACAGCCTATTGCATAATGCAGTTTATATGTGTGGTTCACGTGGAAGCACCTGTCATGTTTAACGGCCTGTGTGACATTCTCTTAGGCTTCCTGACACCTGTAGGACTCAGCACTGCTATTGTCTTTCACTTTTTTGTTGACCTACATTCAGCAGCACACACCCACCTCCATAAATACTGTCATTACGCTGGCCAGCTGTCAGTCAGAGCACTGAACATTGTAGATGAAATTAAATTGATTTACAGAACAGCCTTCTCACTTTACTGTTTAAACAAGAGCATCTTGTACTTTTTATTGGAGCCACAACCTGATAGTTAGTGACAGTTACGGGAACCTACTAAATGTAGTTTGACCTACAACTTACATATGATTTTAACTATAATGAAGCTATACTTGATCATGTTCAATTTGGTGTGATTAAGTACAATGTGAAATTTGCAGCACATCTTGAATGCTGAGTGTTTTATTCTTTTGTAAACTGACAGTTATTAAATACCTACGACGGAAACGATGTGCATTTTAAAGGAGTAAGTTAAATTTTTGTTTAGTTTGTTCAACATTTAAAGCAGTGTGTCACCATCTTGTGCACTATCATGTGGTCTGATATTTTTTATGACTAGAATACTGTAAGAATTTCTAAACTTTAATCGGAGTTAGTTTTTATCTTGTAATTTTGAGTTGTAAAATCCGAATTACAATAGTGTAGCTCAAAATTCAGATTTCATTCATTAATATCTAACATTTCCGAGTTCATATGTCACAATTTCAAGCTAACATATTGCAATTTCAAATGTATACCTTAATTCAGTTCAAATGCCATAATTCCTAGTTTGCATCCCACAATTCCTAGTCTACATCTCACAATTCCTTGTTTACATCGCATAATTCCAAGTTTACATCCCACAACTCCTAGTTTGTATCTCACAATTCCTAGTTTGCATCCCACAGTTACTAGTTTACATCCCACAATTCCGAGTTTACATCTCACAATTCCTTGTTTACATCCCACAATTCCTAGTTTACATCCCACAATTCCTAGTTTACATCTTGAAATTCTTGTTTCACATGTCACAATTCCTAGTTAACATCTCAAAATTCCAAGTTTTAACCTTGCAATTCCAAGTTTACATTCTAAAATTCCTAGTTACATTGTAAAAATCCTAGTTTACATCCTACAATTCCGAGTTTACATTTCACAATTCCTAGTTTACATCCCACAATTCCTAGTTTACATCCCACAGTTCTTAGTTTACATCTGACAATTCCGAGTTTGCATCCAAAAATTCCTAATTTACATCCTACAATTTCGTTTAAATCTCACAATTCCGAGTTTACGTTCCACAATTCTGAGTTTACATTTCAAAATTCAGAGTTTACATTCCACAATTTCGAGTTTACATCTCACAATTCTTAGATTACATTTCACAATTCCAAGTTTACATCTCACAATTCCGAGTTTACACCTCACAATTCCGAGTTTACACCTCACAATTCCTAGTTTACATCCCACAATTCCTAGTTTACATCCTACAATTTTACATATCACAATCCTAATTTTACATCTCAAAATTCTGAAATGACATCTCACATTTCCGAGTTTAAATCTCTCAATTCCAAATTCATATTTTACAATTTCCAAGTTTAAATCCCACTATTCCAAGCTAACATGAAACATAATTTCAAGTTCATATCTTAATTCAAAGTTCTTATATCTCAGTTTTACAAGTTAGCATCTCATAATTTGCAGTTTACATCTTGCAATCTTGAGTTTACGTCTCAAAAGTCTAACGTCTAAGTTTAAATCTCAAAATTAAGATGACATCGCACAATGCTGAGTTCATATTACACAGTTTCGAGTTTAAGTCTCACAATTCCAAATTCACATTGTACAAATCCGAGTTTAAACTTTACATCGTGGATATTTCACAATTCCAAACTTACATCTGTCAGATTCAAGTTCATATCTTAATTCAGAGTTAATATCTCATGATTTTATGGGTTTGCATCTCACACTACCAAGCTAAGAGGAAAGGGAAGACACATGTGCCCAAGGAAATTAAAAAGGGGGGTGGTATACACAAACGGGACCTTTCCCCTGCAGGAATCCCCCTAACCCTCACCCTGCCAATCAAATCTCACAATTCTGAGTTTACCTCTCACAATTCCAAATTCACATAGCCCGTTTAACGCATGATTCCATGGAGTAAACAAGTTTCCATAACATTCAAATCACCAAAGGCCAATAATAATGGCAAATTCATGTCATATTCACTTATTCTCTTCCTCTCCGTCCTGCTTTTATATTCGAAAGCTCCCTACAGAAGTTAGCCCACCAGGCCATCGACGTGACTCATCAATAAAACACCTGGCAGACACAGCTCCACAGCAGGACGGCCCGAGCATGACAGCGAGTACGGTAAGAGCGGCAGGACCCCTCAGAGCTGGAGAACAGATGAGATTTCTATCAAGACCGCCTGCTGCAGGCCAATCTGCCATACACTCACACATTACCGGCAACACCCAAACACAAATCACAATGAATTATTAAAACTGTCAACAATCACATTGTGGAGGAACTGACAAACAAGCCTGTCCATTAGCCAAGTATAGGGCTGTCTGTTCTTGGTCTAAACATCTAAACCTTGAAGTGGTCTTCTAGTGTCTGTAATGAGGGATGAGGGGAGGATGCAGGAAGGAGAGACTCGCATATGGAAGCGCGGGGGGTGAAACATCACAAGCCTCTGTTTTATGACTAAATCAATGCTGCCACAACCCTCTCTCGCTTTTCTCGCTCTCTCCCACACACACATGCACACACTAATCCACTCCAACTCCACTGCTTTGAACACGTTCATGAAAAACGGATGGGATTCTAGCAACTATATTGTTGAACTTTTTGGTTTAATGTTCTTTTTTTAAGACAAAAGAGATGGAAGAAAAAACTATAATCAGAATAGCTTGAGCTTCAGATGTGAATGATACCTTAAATTGCAGGGTTTCTTGTTTTGTTTGTTTGCTTGTTAGTTTTTTTGAGGAACAGGAGAAGAGGTGTGTTATTACTTTGCAAATTTGTATGATTCTTTTATTCCTGCTTTTCTGCAAATCTGACAGGTGAAAATGATTTCTTAGCAAAGAATGTGAAAAAGCTGGATATTTGGAAACCAATAGTAGATATACAGTGGGAAAAATAAGTATTGAACACATCACCATTTTTCTCAGAAAACGTATTTCTAAAGGTGCTGTTGACTTAATTTCAACGGATGTTGGTATTGGTAACAACCAAAAAAATCCATATATGCCAAGAAATAAATCTAATTAGTTTACAAATGAAGTTATGTGTAATAACATAAAATTACACAGGAAAAAAAGGATTGAACACGAAAAAAGGAAGGTGTAGAAAGGCAGTGAAAGCCCAGACAGCAGCTGAAATCTCTTAGTAGTTATTCAGCAACCCTCTGCCCTTCCTCATTGTAAATTAATAGTATCTGCTTCAGTCCAACATCTACATTAGCAGGATGATGAAGATGAAACCAGTGTGGACATTTTAGTAAGACAATGATCCAAAACACAGCCAAGGAAACTCTCAAATGCTTTCAGAGAAAGAAAATCAAGCTGTAGAACGGCCCAGCCAGTCACCTGACTTGAATCCAATATAAAATACAAAATAAAGATCAGATTTTATAGACAAGACCAACAGAACCATCAAGACACTCTGTTGAAGAAAAATCACCCCTAAGCAATGCATTGACTTCTTCCATATGAGAGATGTCTTTAAGCTGCAATCAACAAAAAAAGCCTGTTATATAAAGTATTAATTACATTTCAGTAGTTCAGTACTTTCACTAGGGCTGGACAATAATTCGATATCAATATATATATCGCGATAGAATTTTTTTCAATAACGATGATATGATTTTTGAACCCATTTCCGATATTTCAATATAAATTTGCATATATATAAATAGATATATTATTATTTATATAAGATCTTATACATGTATCACTTGTCACTGAATGACGTTCAGTGCTCAGCCGTCAGAAAGAGCGTGATCTGATCTCACTTACGTGATGACGAAAAACACAGACACGCTGCCAGCGCTCAGCACAGCAGGTGGTTTAAGCTGCGCCGCAGAAAGTTTTAGCTACAAAATGAGTGCTCTGAATACAGATGCGAATGAACAAGCTTCCACAAGTAAGAATGCAGACGAAATAGTTGATAAGAAAGGAAAGACTAATGCAGTGGTGTAGAAGTGGTTCAGTTCAGTAAAGTTAGCAACAGATTCGCAGATTCGTCTTTTCCGGATCAATAACTCATGACCGAAACATTGTTCCTACACAAATAGCACATTTTTTCAACTGTCGCAATGTATACAACCACCTACAACCTTATTTTCCTAAAAATGAGCTTTCCTACGCGCTGGACGCATTATATTGATCTCTAAGCGCAGGCGGCAAAGAGACCGATGCTTAGGGACCGTCTACAAAGAGCAAAACGCAAAAATCAATACTACAAAAGCTGTCAATAACTTCCCTCTAACTCATTATACTGCCATCAAACTCAGATCACACGTCACTGCTGTCCTGCTGGTTAGACTACAACACTTATTTTTCTAAAAAACTATTTTGTATATTTTTTATGAATTTTTGAGCTTTATTTATTTGATAGTTTATTTCACATTTCTTGTTTGTATAGGCTAAATACAAATAAAAAGTGAACAAATTTTTTTTTACTGTTTTTATTTAAAAAAAAAAAAGTTATGAGAGTCTGGAGGTATTATCGACTTTGCAAATTCACTTTGCAGACATTTGTAGGTACAGACATCCATTGTATGCGTTCTTGGGAGTTTTTCCTTTCTTTTTAATATTGTCCATATCGATATCGGAATTATATCGTATCGACCGAAATAAAAAAATATATCGTGATATAAATTTTTGCCATATCGTCCAGCCCTAACTTTCACCTTCTGTCATTCTATTGTATTACACATAACTAATTATTTTAGATTTTTATTTATTTAATTTTTTTTATATTTGTTTAATTGGTTTGTTTAATTCCATGTCAACAGCTCCTTTAGAAATATTATTCCCAGCAAAAACCATGACATGTTCAATACTTATTTTCCCCGTTATATATGTTGATAAAGGAGAATGAAAATGCAGAGGACAACTGACATGAATGCAGAAAACATCAAGCACACTTCAATTCTTTCTTTTCCCCGAAATCATTTACAAATTCTTCACTTCTAAAGTCAAACTGCGTGCGACATGTCACGTCATGTAGAAGAAACCAATAAAACCCTCACGGCCTTCTGAAGTGGTTCAAACAATGGAAGTAAGCAATTCATAATTCATCAGCTGGTCATTTTTGTTATCAGGTCAACAACAATAACATTTCAAAATAAGCATTTATCAGCCAATAACCATACAGATCTCAATATCATGCATCACTTGTGAGAGAGTGGTTTTGATTTAGTATTGTTTTGCGGCATCAAAAGATGGACATGTTTATATACGCCTGCCTTTAAAAACAGTGTTTTGGCCATCTCAGTGCACTCACATCAACAACACAGGGGGCATTTTCTGCTTCAGTGAAACCAGCAGAGCAGAATGTAGGTTTCACACAGCGCTGGTCTTCTGAGGAGCTCTTCGTGACAGTTACCTCATCCATATCCTACACACTTATCTCTTTCATTTCCACTTCTATAACCCTCTAGAAACCTAGCAGAAGCTAAAATTTAGAGTTGAGATAAGTTTTTACACTCCGGTTGTGGTGTGAAAAGCAGAGTAAACAAATGTCTCTCAACCTTAAAAAGAAACCACATCTTGCGAAAACGCAAAACGCTGACAGAAACGATCAGAAACTTCTAAGACCTGCTGAGATCTTAAGAAAGAGGCGAGACTTCAGAAGTTATAAGACGCTCTTAATCTCATCTAAAAGTTTTATTCTCATCATTTTATCTCCGTTTGAATGCCTAAGTCTATCCTGTCTGAAGCGCCGCAGCTACTCTGATACAGTAAGAGCTTTGTGAGTTGAAATACACAGAGCTTTTACAAAAGGCAACAGAGCTTCATTCATTTCATATGAGGCAATGCATGTTTTATTAAAGAGCTCCAATGTAAACAGATTCGTAGCTTATGCAATCTAATGAAAAAATATTCAAATAATTAAATGGTAATGCGTGTCTCTGCTCAGGGCTAAATCATTAACATGCAAATTCTGCCAAACACGAATTCGTGTGGCTGGAATATTTCATACGCTCATTAGCAAATCCTCCCTCTCTTTATGCTAAAACCACTAATTCCGCGCCATAAATGCTCTTTGAAAAAAGACTACATGGCAGAGATAACGGAGGCAGCACGCAGGATATTACCCGCAATCTTATGAACGCAAAATTGTGGGGCAAAACAATTTCTATAAAAGAGCAATCTCAATCTCATTATCCTTCTATAATGAGTCCTCGGAGACAGCAGGCGTTCCCTGCCGCTCACAGCAGTTAAGATGCAAAGTGCAAGCTCGAATTACACAACAATCAGTTCGATTACGAGAAAAGAGACTAAAGGGGAGTGGTGTACATCAGTCTGTACAACTGTGCTGGAGTCTTGGGCGTGATGTGCATAATTAAAAAGTCAAGTTCAATGTCTCGCAGTGGAGGATTAGATGGGCCCAGTACAAAGCCCCGGGGAACACCGGAAGAATTGAGGTGAACAACAGACCATCAGTGTTCTTATTTTTGTGTATTAATTAATATGTTGTTTAAATTCGGTCAAAACTTTTATTCCATTCTTTCAGTCCATTTTAATATTAGAAAAACTACATACTACAAAATATACACTAAAATTGACTACAGTAAGGCACATTTCATACACAATGGTAATTCAAAGTGCTTTACATAAGCAGGAATAGAAGAGACAAGTATAAAAAATAAAAACAATGAATAAAAATTATTAAAAACACATAAAAATGTGTTAAAACAGGTTATAAAAGAACGAAAAAGAAAAACATAATAGTGCAATCTGTCGGACGTAGCACAGTGCTCATTCAGTAAAGGCCCAGCTAAACAGATGTGTTTTTAGTCTTGATTTGAATGTGCCTAATGTTGGAGCACATCTGATCATTTCTGGAAGCTGAACCCAGCTGCCGGGGAGGGGGGGGGGGGGGGGGGGTAGGCTTGTAGTAGCTGAAGGCCGATTAACCCTGCTTTGACTGAACTCTTGAAAAATTTCAAGTTTGTTTGATCCTAAAGATCTGAGTGATCTGTTAGGTTTGTATTCAGTGAGCATATCTGTAATGTACTGAGGTCCTAGGCCATTTAGTGATTTATAGACAAGTAATAATACTTAAAAGTCTATTCTGAATGTAACTGGGAATCAGTGTAAAGACCTGAGGACAGGTGTGAGGTGCTCTGATTTTCTGTTTCTGGTCAGAATCCTGGCAGCAGCATTCTGGATGAGCTGTAACTCCCTGACTGTCTTTTTGGGATGGCCAGTTAGGAGTCCATTACAGTAATCCACCCTGCTGCTGATAAAAGCATGAACAAGTCCTCAGTGGAAACAAAGCATCTAATTATTGCAATATTTTTGAGCTGATATAATGCTAATTTAGTTAATGCTTTGACATGGCTACTGAAACTCATATCTGACTCCAGAATATCACCAAGAATCTCATCTCTGTTGATAAACGCAATGACTATCATGCAATGATATAGTCAATGCATTGGCAGAGGGTGTCAATGAAGCTGTAGTCATTATAAGTAATTATACTTATATGGAATATAAGTCTGTACAATTTAGCTACTTTTCTAAATTTCTGATTATGTGATAGTACATTATAAATACCGGTTGACAATGTGACAACACATTCCTTGCTTAAGCATAGCATAACAAAGAGTTTTCAGTTTACAGCTCTAATTTACTATAATTGGATTTTTTTTAAATCACGTTGTTCTAGTTTCTTCTTTCAAAACAGTATAAACTGTACAGCTGTCATAAAAAAACATCAACAACAATTCCACTGACAAGAAGAAACTATCCATCATTTAGGATTTAGTGTTCAGCTCTCTCTATGTACAGCAGATTCTCTCATCTCCAACCTGCAAATAAACACAGACTCAAAGATGGAATATAAAAGACAAGATTCTCTTTGAAGTTGGCGGTATAAGAATATTAATTCCAGGCTTTTCGGTCTCTGCTTCAGAAAGCTAAGCTGTTGGGACTGTGTGTATGTGTGCAAACGTCTGAAGAAAACTGCCTGGTGCCAACGACAACAAAGAGAGGGGACACTTCTGTCTCATCAGACCACTGCCTGGTTAAGGTCTGTCCCAGGGGAAAGGGAGGACACATGTGCCCGAGGAAATGAAAAAGGGGGTGGTGTGCACAGACGGGACCTGTCCCCTGCAGGAATCCACCTAACCCCCACCCTGCCAATCAAACCTTCTTGGTATACTCCTTCCACATCCTGCATACCCCCTATTCTCTTTGTCTCGTCCTCCATCTACTCCCTCTCTTTCAGCCTTCAGTGTAACAAATTATACATAAGTTGAGAGCTGGGCAAGCAGCCCATGTGCACTTCATTTCAACGGCCTGCCCTAGAATGGGCACACTGCCCTGACTACTACAAAGTAAACTTCACAATATCAATACAAGTAAGATTCAACAAATTACGTTTTGACAACAAAGCAACTGTAACTGAATGCATCGAGTGTACAATAAAAGTATATACAGTGCTCAGCATATATGAGTACACCCCACAATGAGTACATATCCATTTCTCATTGAAAATGGGTAATATATAGGTGCATTTGAACAAAACAGATTTATTAAACAGATATATTTATTACAATAATATTTTAGTCACAGAACATCTTTAGAAATGAAAAGATAATACATTTAAATTCATGCAAAATATTGCAAAAAAAAAATTACAAAGTACAAAATTTCAACAAAATTGCTATTTTTGAAATTTTTATTTCATATTTTCCCTAACATATAAGTTTGGGTTACTAATTTTTTAACCATTTTTGTAAGTTATTTTGTTAGATAAGCTCCAGATTTGGCTTCAGTACAGACTAATCTAATGTACATGCACACATATAATATGGTAAAATTATTATCATCCTATAGAAAATATGAATTTAAATGAGAGATTTGTGGGGGGAGTACTCATATATGCTGAGCACTTTATGTGATACTGGACCAGGTACGCAGTCAGAAGTGGGTGTTTTTCTTCAAATTAAGATTAAAGCAATACTTGGAAGCTGAATAAATTACTTTCCATTGATATATATATATATATATATATACGCGGTTATTTTTGGGCGAGATGCAACTATTTGAAAATCTGGAATTTGAGGGCTCAAAAAAAAATCTAAATACTGAGAAAATCATTTTTAAAGTGGTCCAAAGTTCTTAGCAATGCACTTTACCAATCAGACACTTAGTTTTATTATAGTTACAGAAAGAAAAATTATTTTAAAATATATTAATGAAACAAGATCTTTACATAAAATTCTAATGATTTTTGACATTAAAAAAAAAAATCTTTCATTATGACCCTCTCAATGTACTTTTGGCTCCTGCATTAGACAGTAATTCATTGTTTTCTAACTGAGATTATTGCAGTATTAATGCATTACCTGGAAGCTGAATAAATTACCTTTCCATTGATATATACATGGTTATAGTTGGGTGAGATGTAACTATTTGACTATCTGGAATCATTACATTTAAATCAGACATTTAGTTTTAATATAGTTACAGAAGTAAATTTATTTTAAAATATATTTATGGAACAGGATCTTCACTTAATATTCTAATGATTTTTGACATAAAAGAAAAATCTTTTATAAAAGCTTACAATAAATAGACCGATTTTACCCTACTGCCTTATCTTCGTTTTGGAAGAATCCCCCCTTCCACCCCATCTCCTCCTTTTTCTCCCGTTTCTAAGGGAAGGTCTCGAGACTTACCTGATCTCGGACCCCGTTTATATGCTTATTGACCAGGTAGGAGCTTTGGGCTCAATTATCTCCGAACTCAGGGTTCTCTCCCAGGACAGCATGCCAAACCTGCTATTATAAACCGCCAAGCATATCTAAGTGTAAACTCTTGAAGACCCATACAATGAATCTTTGGCTTCTGCATAAGACAGTAATTTGTTGTTCAGGGTCACATATAACACTTTATTTTCTGTTTAGCTTTGGTGTCAAAATTGATAATACAAAAAGTTAAATATACATGCATAATATAAAATAACAAATATCATGCAGCCTAATATTGTTGCAATTTTTCTTTCCCAAATCAATCTGGTGCTAAAGAGCTGCTACTTTTGACCTCTATATTCATAATGACACACTGATTCATTAAAGAGAGAAAGCATGGGAGGGAAAAAAGAGAGTGAGTGTGAAAGAGAAAGAGAGATGTGCAGCACAGAAATCAATTCCAACGTTCCCACCATATTGACTTATTGACTCAAATCTACTTTCAGCAGAATATTATCTGACAAACCATAATCAGCTTGTCGTGCTATTTCTTAGGCTACACATTGTATGAACATTTGTTGAAAAATCTTTAAATATATAAATAGCAATGGAGTCTGTGAAGTATGTTTAACGCCAATTTGAAGCAGAATGGAGGTTTTCATTGATCAGTCTCTGCTGAAGTGTGTGTGTAAGGGTAAGTGTGTGCGTGCATGTGTGTGTGTGCATACGTGCGGCGGTCAGCCATCCCAAACGCAGCTCTCTGATTGGCTGCTCACTGTCAGCTCTCTATGCTAATAGACCGATAGACGTTATAGGGATTCTCTCACTTCACTCTCTGTTAGATGTGATTAGAAATGTTTATCTGAGTATGTTTGTCCACTCTTATGGCTTTAAAGACAAAATCCTACTAATAAAACTCACTCAGACTAATTTTGTATGTGTGTGTGTGAGTATGTGTTCATTCATTCATTCATTCATTCATTCATTCATTCATTCATTCATTCATTCACTTCATTAATTCACTCACTCACTTCAGTAATTAAATCATTCATTCACTCACTTAATCACACTTCATTAACTAAATAATTCTTTAATTCATTCATTCATTCATTCATTCATTAACTCATGCACTCCCTCACTCAGGTAACTAAATCATTCATTCATTCACTCAATCACTCGCTTCATTAACTAAATAACTCTTTAATTCATTCACTAATTCATTCATTCACTTCAATCATTCACTCACTCACTCAGGTAATTAAATCATTAATTCATTCATTCATTCACTCACTAACTCACTTCAGTAATTAAATCATTCATTCATACATTCTCAATCAATCACTCACTTTATTAAATAAATAATTATTTAATTCATTCACTAATTCATTGATTCACTTCATTAATTCATTCATTCATTCATTCATTCACTCACTCACTTCATTAACTAAATAATTCTTTAATTCATTCACTAATTCATTCACGCACTCACTCACTCAGGTAATTAAATAATTCATTCATTCATTCATTCACTCACTTCAGTAATTAAATCATTCATTCATTCATACATTCACACATTCATACAAATCACTAACTTCATTAAATAAATAATTCTTTAATTCATTCACACTTCATTATTTATTCATTCACTCACTCACTCACTCACTCACTCACTCACTCACTCACTCAGGTAATTAATTTATTTTTTCATTCATTTATTTACTCACTCACTCAATCATCCACTTCCTTAAATAATTAATTCACTCATTTATTCATTCATTCATTCACTTTATTATTTAATTCATTCATTCAATTATTCATTCACTCACTTCAGTAATTAAATCACTCATTCATTCACTCAATCACTTACTCAGTCACTCACTTCATTAATTAAATAATTCATTCACAAATTCATTAATTCACTTCATTAATACAGTCATTTATTCATTCAATCACACACTTCAGTAATTAAATCATCTATTCATTCACCCACTCACTGACTTCAGTATAGTTAAATCATTCATTCATTCATTCATCCACTCACTCAATCACTCACTTCATTAATTAAATAATTCATTAATTCATTTGTGTCATTAATTAATTAATTAATTAATTCATTCATTCACTCACTCACTCACTTCAGTAATTAAATCATTCATTCACTTCATTCATTAAATAATTAATAAATTCGTTCAATAATTCATTCATTCACTCATTTTCCCCATTAATCATTAATATTAATTACAAATAGCCATTTGAGCAATTAAAATTCACGATCTGTCGCAAAACAAGTGCAGTTGAGTGTGTGAAAGTTTGTGCTATCCACACTAGCGCATGAGTAAAGCACAAGTATATACTGTATGGCTGTTTAGTTCAAGTCAGCTCTTTCACACTGCAATCGAACAACTGTGAACTGAGAACACACACAAAAAAACACCCACACACACACACAAAATATGGACAAGAATTCTTGCAAAAACAGGAACAGGAATTAACACTGTACACAGGCGCACACATCTCCCGTGTGCTGACAGCAGAAGATTACTGTTCGCCTTGTGCTGCGCTTAAACTCAAACAAAACAGCATTGTGTCTGCATGTCAGATTCATCTACTGCAGTTCTACACGTACCACTGCGCTCTTATTGTGTTGTGTGCGTGCATGGGGAGAAGTCCCGGCAGGTCACATGATCGAATTAAACTGTGTGTGTGGGTGTGCATATATATGTCTTCAGACACCAGGTGTGAAAACATCTCGTTATGTTTACCCAGAGGGAATATTTTTAGCTCAGAGCAGGGGTCACCAAGGTTTCTGACACAAAGAGACATTTTTAATTTCAAATCAGCAGTAAATGTGACACCCAGCCACCAATAAAGAGCCTCATTTATACATATTATACTCTCTATGCAACAGAACACACATTTATTATGTCATAAAATACACATTTGTAATGTATCATAAGTTACATATAAATTAGGGCTGCCTGATATTGGATAAATCTATCATAGCGATATTTTGTTATTCTGCAATTACGATATGAACACAATTTCACCACATGACTTGAATATCTCTATTTAGAAAGAATTATTACATTTAGATTGATTGGGATAATTTTGTAAGGGAGTCCATCTTAATAAAAATATGATAAACAATCATATTCAGGTACAAATGGTATAATTTCTTATGCAGGGTTCAACGCTAAGGATTTTTTCTACTGGCCAGTGGTTCAGATTTTGACTTGCCTTGCCAAAATTTTCACTGGCCCCACCAAAAAAAGGAAAGTTAATAGCTATTTCTTAGCCACATATTTTAAATAATGTGTCAAAAGCCAAACATAGCCTATTTGTATACACATACTTTTTAAATTATATTATATTATATTATATTATATTATATTATATTATATTATATTATATTATATTATATTATATTATATTATATTATATTATATTATGTAATAAATATTATAAGTAATTAATGAAGTGAGTGATTAAGTGATTGAGTAAATGAATGAGTGATTTAATTACTGAAGTGACTGAATGAATAAATGATTGAATGAATTAATTAATGAAGTGAATGAATGAATGAATGAATGAATGAACAAATTAGCGAATGAATTATTTCATTTTGACACCCACAGACTTTGCTACCAAATATAAGTGAGAGAGGTAAGACTTTCTCATAGGTACATAGCCTCATTTCAGTTGTCAAGTTTTGTAAAAATCTATCTATTAATCTACCTATTGAAATAATCAATCTATTTTTTTTTAAATGTTGGCTAGAATTATGCATAGGCTTAAATTATAAAGAGAAATAACAGATGAAGCGAGAGTGCAATGTTGATCTTTCTTTGGAGGTGTCTGCCGAAATGAACAAAACAATGTGCCTAATACAAAATATGATAAGATTAAAATATGGAAAAATTATCAGATGGTAATTTCTGTCAATTTTCCTAACGGATAACAGCACTCTGTAATATTTGAGCATGGTTTCACTTTCGTTTTCGACATGAATTGCACGTTTACCGTTGGAATGGCATCTCGCCTTACTCATCATTCTCTCTTCATATAGCCTTATATATGGCTATTACACAACCATAACACTGTGATATAGCCTTGTTTGTTAGTTCATTGGATCATATTGCTTTCTCACTACAATCGATCCGCTCCACAGTTCGTTTCAATCGAGCCGAGACCACCTCATTCAGGAGATCTCGGACCAATTGATTTGGTGTGGATCTGAGCGCGATTGCAGGTTTTTACATATGCCAAACGAACCACGCTAACGGGGAAAACGAGACAGCTTCCGAAACAAATGTCTAGATGTGAAAGTACCCCAAGACTGTATTTGCATGAAATTGACAAACAGTCACAGCCAAATTAAACTTTAGTGACAAGGCAGCACGGTCGGGCCAGTAACGATTCTGTCTACTATCCTGAGCATCTCGCACACTGGCCCCGGGCCATCGGACAGTTCTTATTGTCGAGCCCTGTTATGCATATCATGCGATGTGACTATTGCAAGTCAAATGATATATTGTGCAGCCCTAATATAAATATTACAAAAATGTATGATTATTTATACGTTTTAGTTTAGTTATTATATATTTTAATTTAAGGATGGAATAGTCCAATATACACTACATATTAATCTTCCACTACATCTTTTGCTCAAGCATGTTGATTTGGTACTCAGTAAACATTTCAATGTCATAAATTTTATACACACTTTTTTAGATTATGTGCTGCTAAATATTTTTAATGGAATATATAATATTTTAGGGCCAAGGACACAAATACTTATTCCAGTTATAAAGTTCACTGTAGGGTTGCACGATACTGAACTTTGGTACCAATCGATACTGAAATTTTAAAAACGTCCATTTCCCACAACATTTGAGCTCTACTGAGCACGTTCTTAAACAGCGCTGATTTGCCGTTGTGTTCATGTGCTCAACAGAAATGACTGTGATTGGCCGTGAAGGTCATCAGTTCACCTTACTCATTGCTGTTTACTGAGTGTAACCACAGATACAGGGACACTGGAGCGTTTAAAGTCAGGTCGATCAGCTGGTTTGTCTATAAGTTGACATACAAGCAAACCGCTGATGAATTGCGGCTTTAAATGCTCCAGTGTCCCTGTATCTGTGGTAAACAGCTGTGAGTTTGGTGAACTGATGACCTTCATGGCCAATCACAGTCATTTCTGTTGAGCACATGAACACAACGGCGAATCAGCACTGTTTAAGAACATTCTCAGTAGCGCTCAAATGTTAGCGAGGAAATGGACGTTTTTAAAACTTCAGTATCGATTAGTACCGAATTTCAGCATTGTGATAACCCTAGTTTACTGCATAACACAGAATTTGGCAAACTGAAAAAATTGGAAAAATAAAAACTCTTAAATGATTGGGGGAATTAATCAATGAACAAAATGATCGCATGCATCATTGTGTTACTCAGTTTCACTTTGGTGACTTCATGTGAGGAACATTCCACTTCAAGGTCACCTCGTATGCGGAAAGAAAACAAACGTAAAAACTGACGATGATAAATTTCCCAAAGAGTCAAAATTGTTAGAACATGCATGAGTCAAAAAGATTCATTTCTTCAATTGGTTTGCATTGCACACATCACTCGACAACAAACAGATCAGTATATGTTCAATTATAAAAAGATTCATAGCTGGGATGCCTTGGCTTAGACCTTTTAGTTATGCAATAATTTGCTAAGACACGTTAGACTTTTAAAATATCAAGTTGACTTTCTTAAACTTGTCGATTTGAGTCCTGAATTAACAAGACTCGTGCCTTGCTAAGATCTCATTTGAGCTCTGTTTGGTGAGCGTGTGGGTGTCATCCTACACTGATCTCAGACCAGCAGTGAGTCACCAAACTCAACTCAACTGATAACTGCAGTTATTACTACACCTCGCAGAGCGGCCTAGGACAAACACGCAAACTCCTCAAGCGGAGCCCACCATCAATCAGCAGATAACTAATAAATGTCACTCTCTGCCGGAGCCCCAGCCTGGCGCCTCCACACTCGCTCACACATACAAACACATGCATACCACACAGACACAAGCAAACAATCGCACACAAAAAGTCAGCAAACAAACCCACGCATCCCATCTCTTCTGGAGCCCAGATGCGAGTTTCTCCAAGAATATTTCCTTAAAGTCTTGTGGACAAACTTAAGAGTTTTCAAACTCTAGTGTAGATCAATACTACAGAACAAGAGAGTGACAACAACAAAAAAACGATGCGTTTTTGCTGTCCTACAGAAACAGGATGTTCAGGAAACGCAATGCAAAATCATATTCACAGTATGTATGTATAGCCGATATTTAGAACCAGACAGAATCTGCAGACATTTTTTGCTGTTTCTGCACAGAATTTTGTAAACAAAAAAATCTGTGGATTTATATGGAATGTTTTTGGGGTATCATAACTAAAAAACTTAATATATGAAATACAAATAATACCTTTTTAACGTTTATTTAATGTTTACAATGCAAATCCAAATAGATTCACTTAATTGGTAAACAAAGCAAATCTCTTATATAATATATAGAAAATATTACTTAACAAACTGTATTGTGAGTAAATCATATGAACATTTTTGTATTTGTCAATAATATTACTGAAATTAACTTAAAAACTGAATGAATATAAATTTACCCACATTTACACAACTAAATAAATAGACTCAATGATGGGCTAAAACTCTGCGCATTTCTGCGAGCACAGATTCCTTGTGGGCCTACAATCCTACAATAAGAGGGTTATCGCATTAATAACAATACTGTAAAAAGCGATTAGTTACTTTACATTAAAAAAGTGAGTACACCCACTGCCTTAAGTGTAACACGTTGATTTTAGATTAAGTCGATACACCCATTGAGTTAACTTAACTTTTATAATTATGCACATAGTTTGTTTACTAAATAATTATAAGGCAATGAGTTTACTCTCTTTTTTTAAGTTAACTAATCGTTTTTTACAGTGAATAAAACCTACAATTTGCAAGTGGTTGGGTCAATGCTGTACATAGCGGGATTTGAAAATAAATAAATGTGCTACAGTAGCATTCAGTTTTGCATGCGTTTGAGCCTGTTTACAAACACTTTACAGATATACTTTTACTACAGATTAACTTTATAACTTCAGTTGAGTGTTTGAAATAACTTTGAGAGCAAACATGATTTCACATTGTGCAGTGAGGAAGATATCATACCATTTTGTAGTATTCTATATGCCGATGAGGGCTATGTTGAATACCAAAAAAAACAATATGTGAGAAGTACCCGAATTACCTACTTCCGGTGAGATTCTGAAGTGCACATTGGATGGACGCTACGCTATCCCATGATGCCTGGCGAGAGAATTCATGAATGGGAGTGAAGCGACGCAACTGACATGGGTAGGTCAGGTGATCATGACAAAATGGCAAATTTAGTAGGTCCGAGTTCCATTCAATTTCAATTCATACTGTATAGAACGCACTTTTCTAACCGCCGATTAGTACATTTAAATTCAAATGCAGTAGTAGGTGATTTCGAACGCAGCCCAAGTGTTTCAAGCATCTTTTTACACTGATGTCTTTACTTCTGCTCTGCACATGTGGAGTATATTCATGGTGTCACCTTCTAGCTTCCAGTATGAATTAAACAAATATTACATTACATTATATGTGCTCACAACAACCTATTTTCGCTTTTGTTTTTACAAAAAAAGTAGTAAAGATGATACTTTTTCCAAAAATACAGGACTATTTTTGTCTCTCAGTGGATATGTTTGAATTGCTGATATCACTGATATCATTATTAGTACAATAAATACCAGAACATATTGTGGTATACGTCGCTTCCTGTTCACTTTCTGTAACGCTTGCATTTCCTCAGGAGATATAGCATTTCTGACCCTTTAACCAACAGTAAGCGTGACTTGTGTAGTTAAAAAGGCATTTTTTTTCGTTTAACACGAGAAATAAACGGATGAATAAAGCAGCACCCGCACCCACAAAGTGACTAAGCTTGTGTCATTGAGTCTTTATAGTCAGCATTTCTAAAGAAAGACATTGTCCTCCTCCTCCTCCTCTCCGCCTACATACTGCACCTCACTCTGGCATGACCTGAGCCGGAGACTTGTAATTACTGGATGGATCGACTCCACTCATGTCCGTCTCACCACATCCGAGCAGATGGAGCCCAGACTTCAGGATCAGAGTGGGTTGTTTCTGAGATGCACATCCAGTTATAGGGCTGATTGCTGTCATATTTGCTGGAAGGATGGACGTTGTTGGTCATTATAGTGAGGTACTTGACAGAAAACAAAGAACTAAGTTATTAAGATAAGAGATTGAGATAAGTGATTGATTGATGAACAGTATTTCCTATAATATTTTTTCTTCTGGAGAAAGTCTTATTTGTAGTTTGGCTGGGATAAAAGCAGCTCTAAAAAAATGTTTAATATGGTCAATATGATTAGCCCCTTTAACAAATTATTTCTTTTTATTGGCTACAGAAGAAACCACTGTTGTTTAATGGCTTGCCTAATTAACCTACCTTGCTTTTTTTAACCTAATTAACACAGTTAAGCCTTTAAATTGCACTTTAAGCAGAATACTGGTCTCTTGCATACATATCCAGGGGTATGAAAAATTTCTGGCTTATCTAATACATATATAGTTAAGTAGGGTTGGCACCGATTATGGCACCGATACCACCGGTATGTACCAGACTGAATCAGCATATTAATTTCCGTGCCTAATTTCGGTGCCACTGGTGCTGCGACAAGGATGTAATTCCAATAAAACAACACTCTTCCATTAGTCCTTACTTCATGTTCTCATTCAACACCTCAGTTTGTCACAGGACATGAAAAATATGTTCCTAAATGAAAGTGAAACTGCCAAACTGCAGTTAAAGTCGAATAATTAAAAATGAAACACCTGAAATTACACAAAACTCTGGAGTAATCGTGGATAGCACAGAGACGCAATGACGTTAATGGATCTATGTGCTAACATGTAAGAGGGGATCATGAAAGCAATATTCAAAAAGCAACTTATGTAAACACCTTAATCATATTAGTGTCTTATTCAGATTAAGGCAAATTATTAGATTACTGATGTCCATGTAAACATAGTCACAAGAGCCACCCCATGAAAAAAAGAAGTTCACTATTTTGATAACAGCCTGTCCACAGGTTAGCAGTAAGCTAATTTAATTGCATAATGCAAATCTTAAATTCAAACAAATGATCAAAAGAAATATATGAATGCAATTCAAATATATAAATTGATGTTTACTTAAAACTTTAATTATATTCAATTTAAATTATTTAAAAGAGTCATCCACCATAATTTTGTGGCTCAAAAGTATCGGTTCAGGCACCGTTTTGGCACTAGTACGGTTTTAAAAGTATCGATTTAGCATCAGTATCGAAATAACCCCAAACGATACCCAACCCTATAGTTAAGCCAGAAATTATTAATATATAGTCTAAAATTAAAACTTAAACAAATATAAAACTTTAAACAAATTAAAGAATGTATATAGCAAAGAAAAAAATTAAGCAAAACAAAAAACAAACCAAACAATTTTGAAATACAACCAAAGAACTACCATTTATAAAACAAAATTGCAAGAAAAACACAAAACAAACAAAAAAGAACAAGTCATTTTAAAAAAATCTCCTAAAAATAACAAAAAACTATCATTCAAAAACGCTAAACACAAGATTAAAAACACAAAAAAGAACACAATTTGAAAAATGAGAAAAAACACACACAAAAACTAATCAAAACAACACAAAAATAAATTCAAAATGCAAAATTAACAAGCAAATAAACATGTTTAATGGATCAATCCATTGTCATCACTCTCCATCCCAATTTCCCACAACAAACTAAGAAAAAATGAAGATCAAAAAGGAAATGTGTCATTCCAAAAGCAGGATTTTCCCTTATACTGTGCAATCATGCATCTGGAAGCGGCGTGAACCGCAGACAGGAATAGCCTGACATGCACAACACAAGCACTGTAAAACTCTGCCTATGTGCATGATCCAGAAGGAAACTCACAGGCATCTGAAGGCATTACGTATCAGAGGAGGGGACTCCCTCAATTTGTCACAGTGAAAGCATGCCTGTCAGTGAGTGTAGCTGGTTATTCTGGGTGATCCCCAGGGTTAGTTCATACTGTGTGAATGGCTCAGTTTTTGGGTAAAAGACTCTGTCATACCTTCCTCCTGTGTCACTCGCTCCATGACTTACTCAGAGACGTGAGTAAAACAGGCCTTTTTTTTCTTTAGATTTTTGCTCGGCTAAATCCCCACACACACACACATACTCGACCCCGCTTTTTCTTTCAAGCCTATTTCCTCTGCAGATGGTGTGGGTTAATAAATAGATTGAAAAAAGATGTGCTTTATTGATTCATGAAGGAAATTATGTGCAAGAGCAGCAATAATGATGAACAAACAGGCAACACGAAATGCAATACACTGCAGGCCTCTATGAAAGAAAGGGGTTTTGCTGTTCAAAGAAGTAGTGTTTATGGTTATTGGCATATTAGCTTAATTGGATATTATATGGAAGATATATTATAAAACATTTATCAATCTAAAATCACCAACAGAATGCACAAAAATCTCATTTAAGAAAGATCTAATGGTTCAGAAAAACATGCAGCTTTATTAAAGATTCTTTAAATGTACTTTGGATAAACTCTGTAAATGTTTTTCTGGGTCCATGAATACATCTTTAAATGTATTTGATTTTTCAAACAAGTTTTGGGCCGGTCAGTATTGGTGAACAAAGCAGCTATAGAGAAGAACAGCAGTCAATTTAACTGTTTAGAACAAACAAGAGACTCGTGAACAACCATCACAAAGCAGATCACCAGGAAACCACACACAGTATTGAAAACCAAGGGTATATAAACTTTTGCAGGGGATTATTTTAATAATTTTAGCTAGAATTTTGTGTAGTGAACTATATGTAGACATATATTATGTAAAATATCTTACACAGGACAGTACTAAATTAAAATAACATGCATTTTGTATGATCCCTTTATTGAAATTATTTGCATTTTAACAAATTCTTGAAGGGGTATGTAAACTGTTGAGCACAAAATTACATTGAACAGCTATAAATTTAGGAACACACTTTGGCTGGGAGTTAAGACAACTAGTCATTTTCTATAGTACTTAATTGTAGGCATTAGGCATGGGCCGGTATAAGATTGTGACGTTATGATAACCTTGGATAAAAATATCACGGTTTCACGGTATTGTAGTACTCTAAAATATGTTGTTTTTAAATGTCTAGGTAAAAAAAATAAACAATTTTCCTTCTTGAACACAGTCTATTTTATTTTTAAAAACATAAAATTTTGGAACAGTAGCTTTTGATGTGGAGAGTCCTTTTCTGCCGGAGATACCGTTGCCCTAAAAAACTAAATAAAATAGTTGCAAAAAATACATTAAAAACTGTACAGCACATATATCATTGGAACGGCATAACATAAAACTCCACCAAAAAAAAAAACACCAAAATTTTCTGTAATAGCATTCCTAAGGTATGTGTAATCTATGTGGTTTTGAAACAAATGAAGACAGCAGTGACTTCACTTGACATGTTTACTGTTCCAAAATACTTCAAATAAAATATATATGGTGTTCAAAGGGGAAAAAAGTTTTTGTTTTTCACCCAGACATTTAAAAAGAACTTATTTTAGAGCAATAATCACAATACCGTGCAACTGTGATATTTTTATTCAAGGTTATCATACTGTCAGAATCTTATAGCAGCCCATGCCTACTTAATTGCATATTTGTGGGTTGTGTTTTTGGTCATGGCATGATGATAAAATCCATTTACCAAAGCACAGCTAATGCTCATGCTATTACAAGCTCACTTATTTAAAAAAAAAAATCATAATAATTCAATAAAAAATAAATACACTTGTCAGCAAATCTTTACTAACCAGCTAGACATCATACCCTTGGTGACATTTACAGAAAAACAAACATTTTTCAACAAGTTTGCAAGTTTGTCAAAATGAGGATGATCAACATACATAATCTTAAATCTGTGCTCTTTGTATTTATCTGTAATCATCTGTACTTTTTTCAGTTCTGCCAATTATTAATGTACTTCTGCAAATTTACAGCTGTAATGTGTTTCATAGTCCACAAATCAAAAAAATACATTAAACTCTTTACTGCCACTTTTTACTAAAAACTGTGTTCTTTGAGAGGTAGATGATTTGCTAAGCTCTTAATAAAAAATCTGCAGATTATTTATTTTAGTCTATCTGTATCTGTAGCATGCGGTCAATTATCTCTGTCCATCACTTACGAGTCAAGCCAAAGTATCCCTGTTAATCAACTGCATACTACAGATGGGCTCCATAAACATCAAGTTGTAAATAACCCAGAATTTTCCATTAAATTACTGTTTGCGCAGCCTTTAGTATCCCAGCAGTCAAACAATGTCAAGTTGTTTCCTAACCTTGTCTTGTAGTCTTAATCTAACGGTCTACGCCATCATGAGCTTCACTGAAAGTTTAGTTTAGCAGAAAATGTGGTCCTTGGAGATTCATAAAATGCAAAACAACATATATTGGCAAATAAAGAGACAAAAAAAACATATAGAAGCAAATAAAATTTGTAACCTGTGGCTCATGATGATACACTGAAATCATCTGAAGTGAAATGTCTGTGTAAGAAGCAAAACATTACAAACTTATTACATTGTAAAGTTGATAATTAAGAGTTACTCGTAGCTTGTAATTGATGGGTGTTTTCTGTTTATTTACACCTTCGAATTGCAGTATCCAGGAAAAACACATACTCATTATTTTGTTTACATTTATTTTCATGTTTTAGCACAGTGTATCAATTTTCATTATTGTTTTTTTTTCTGAAAAATGTAAATACAATTCATCCTACACTGCACATTTATCCAATCAAATTATCTCTAAAATGAAAATGAGCATTAAACAATAACCGGTCACATAACCTGCCACAGCTAGTAAAATCAAGTTCCAAATCGTTATTTTGCAAATACGTTACATACACTCTAAAAAATGCAGGGTTGCACACAATTTGTTCATGTTGTGCCAACACAAATCCATTAAATAGTTAATTGAATATAAAACAATTAAGTTCCCCCCAAAATAATATCCAGAATTGTTTTGATTCAGCTCATTTTAAATAAGCAGTTTGAAAACCTCTTTTTTGAGTGTACAGTAAAACTAAGTAATTGTTGTGCAATGACATACAGTAATAAACAACAGGAAACTGAAATGTCTGTTGTCCAGACAGGTTTTGCATGCAAATGTAATCCAACTTTTGTTTCACTTTACAAGATCCCAATAATGCACAAGGAGCTATGGGAATTTATGTTTTGCCTGTTTTTTTTTTTTTTTTTTTACTTTCAAAGTGCTGGAAGCCATTGACATTAGGGCTGCACAATATATCGTTTTAGCATCGATATCGCAATGTGTGAATCCGCAATAGTCACATTGCAGAATCTGCAATGTGGCATCAGGTACAACTCTGGAGTCATTTCAGTTTAACCATAAAAAGAATGAAGGTTTATCAATTGTGTGCGTTTTTAAGGCCTGTGACAGTGTACGCATTTTTAAAAAGTAAAGTTTAAAGCATCTGGGCACAAGGAATTGCTTTATATTTTTAGCTTTAACAGAGATTAATTGTATTTAATTATCTATGCATTGAAGACTATATAGTTTTATTATACACTTGATTATTTTATTTCTGTACCTGAATACTGTTCAGTATACTCTGTCGCTGTATTTATCCATGTTTGTATTTTGCATATTATATTTTATGCAGATGCACTTCACTGCAAAATAATCCCGATGAATCTAAAATTATTAATTCTTTCCAAATTTAAAGTTACCTTCTGAAATATCGCAATAAAAATCACAGAAAATCTAACTATCGCAATGTAAGTTTTTCCAATATCGTGCAGCCCTAATTGACATGCATTTTATGAATCACCAAGGAAAACAATTTCATAAAATCTTCTTTAAATTTAAAATCAGAACCAGAAGTTGCTGAGACTTTTATTTAAGTATTTTGAGTTACTTTCAACTGAAACAGAATATTGAGTAGGGTGTGAGGCTTTCTTTTTGCACATCATTCACTCATGGCAAACTAACGATATGAAAAGCATGGTTAGAAATATTGTGGCTAAGCTGTCAAACTGAAAGCTGTCAAACATATTTTTCAGTGGATTAACTTGCACAGATTAATTGTTCAGCTAAACCATAAACGATGTGCGCTAGCATAATAAACATTGTAATTTTTGACTTCACGTGGACTTTAATGTTCTACTGAAGAAAGAACAAAAAGAAAGTTACCTAAATCTTGGATGGCCTGAGGGTAAGCAAATGAACAGCAAATTTCCAGATTTAGTAAACTATCCCTTTAAATCCATACATGATGATACAGACCTTTCATTTACAAAATAAGAGTTGCTTTGCTGTCCTGTGTGGGTATTTTGATGATTTCCTAGAGAAGATATTTTGATCATCACATCCAGAACACCACAAAGCCACATCGTTTTATTTCCTCTAACATTAGGGCATTATGAAAGCTGTATCTCTTTAACAAAACAGAAACATCTCTCTAATTGTCCCATAGCTCTGAACTTCAGCGGCCTTCTTAAACATCGACCAAAACTGACATTTATTTTGTTTTATTTATTATTTTTTTTAGCGAGTGACCGAAATGTCAATCAGCAGAACAACTTACAGTTAGTTCACAGTGACAAACAGGAAAACGAGGTTTTAGATTAGCTTTTACCATGATCAGTTTTGTGAAACCAGCTATAAGCACATCTGCAAATTCAAACCAAACCAAAAAGAAAGAAGAATGACATCACAGCCACGTGAAGGACACTGTTTCACGGTCACTTCCTGTTTGAGTAGCAGATAAGAATAACACAGATACTGGTCACACTTAAAGGGTAGGAAACGTGAGAAATAGTCCATTTTTCAGTTTCAGAACTACGTTAACTAGTTCACTGATAGTTAACACTCATTTTCAGCCTCTAGCTGGTAGCTATACAATGTTGAGTCCAAACAAATGAGGTAAACAAAGAGAAAAATAACTGTGGCCCGGCAACATCCTGTTTCCTGGTGCAAACCTACAGAGCGGAGCAGATAGAGTGGTGATTGCTTCAGGAAGCAGTGGTGGGCACGGCTGTCAGATTGGCCATGAGAGGCAGAAACTTATCACAACAGCTGGACACATTTCCCTCGCTTCCATATCAGCTGCTCTGAGAAGCATGAGACATCATGCGCTCCACACCAGACGGAGCTCATCTAAGAGTGTTTCTTGGTGCATATCTAAGACCATATTTGTTTAAATTTATCTTCATGTTTGAGCACAGTCTAGGATTCAATAGCCCATGAAATGAAAAGTGCTAGCTTTGATGGTACACAAAAACTTCTACAAACTTAACCATCAGATGTCCTGTTTATTTTTAAAGGGCTTTTATTCTGGATAAAAAAACAATGACTCATCCTGCACTACATAGATTTTTGTCCAATCAAATTCTCTTAACAACGAGAAAGCCCCTCCCCATAGCGTAACCTGCCACTAGCAATACCAGTAATCTCAAGGACTAGTAATACCAAAGAACAAACTGTGGTCTAAAAAAAAATTATAAATAATTTATTTGTTGTTTATTGTAAATATACAAAATATTATATAAGATACATAATAAAAAAAAAGGCGATAAGAACAAATAAAACTGAAACACAAAACAAAATACAACAAAACAATATTAAAAACAACAAAACACAAATAAAACACAACAGAAACTCCAAAAACAAACAAATCACCCGAAATAATATCTAATCCATCCAAAACAGCCAAAACATTAATATAATACAAATATAAACTATACAAATATAAAAAATACAAAACAGGCTGTTTGGTTTTATTTTCTATTATTTTGGGTGGTTTGTTTGGTTTTAGAGTTTCTTGTTGTGTTGTGTTTTATTTGTATTTTGTTGCTTTTATTTGTGTTTTCTTGTACTTTGTTTTGTGTTTCAGTTAGTTTTGGCTTTTTATATGGAGTCTATTTTTTGTTTTTTAATGAGCAAAAAAACAAGCAAATAAGCCAAAACAAAACACAAACAATAGCAAAACACAATGTGCACAAAAGCCCAAACAAAACAGGCACGAAACAATCAAAACATGTTATTAAAGTCTGTTCTGTCAAGTGAAAACATGCTTCAAACAGAATAGCAATGCGATATAGACCAGGTTGTGTATTTTCAGTTCTTAGGTCTGATTCTCAGAGAACTGGCGTTTATGAAAGAGTGATGAGTTTGTTTCTCATCATCTCTCGTTTCACAAATCTGTTCACAGGCTTAAAAGAGGAGGATGCAGCATCCGGGACGAAGCAGATCAATACTGGTTTCAGTTGAGGAAGGTTGTTGGAGGATCTATCTTTCCTTATCAATGTAAGTGCAGCTCTGAGCCTTTAGAAAAAACACACACACTCGCAGCACAGGCATGTCCCAGCACTTATCAGTGATGTTTAATTAAGGAAACGTTGGAGATATCCAATAGTTTCATTAATCTAATTAAAAAAAATTAAGATGCTTAAAATTTTTGGAAAACTAGTGAAGAAGCCTTCATCTTGAGGCAAGACACTTAATGCATAAACAGTGTTTTTTTATGCATCTGTCAACTTTAAGATTTTAAATCTTTAATAGCAAAGTTATTTTATTATTATATTATTTTATTATTATAGTGAAGTGTATTTTCAACCTAATGGATAGAAACATCCAAAATACACTAACAGCAAGTGTTTATGAGTTTCTTTTTTTGTGTACACATATGTTTTGTCGATAGACAGTCCATTGCAGAGGGCCGATAGAAATCACAAGGTTGTGCCGGCATCACCATCCTCCGCAACACCCAACCTCGCAAACCAGCTTGCAAAAAATGCACACCTAGGCCTGGTTTACACTAATATGTCTTAGTTTTAAAATGACATTTTAGAACGAAAACAATCCACATCCACACTGGCGTTTCATCTAGCATTTCTGAAAAGCCATCCGTCCACACTATACCGCTGAAAACGCACATCACGTGACCACACACAAACACACACACACTCTGCCATGCACTTGTCTGAGCTCCAGCAGTGAGCAAGTGCTTTGACCACAAAACCTCATAGAACAGTGCACGTTGGACAGTTTATCAAGGATGTACCGCTGGATCACGTCTCACTATAGTTGTTAAACTTGATATTTAATAAATCTTTTCTCCATCTAATGACTCTTCAGTCTTTTTTACCAACCAAGTTTGTCGACGCCATTATAACGACGCAGATCACTCTGCCTATTCATGCCAGAGTCCTGCGGAAAAAAAGTGGTAATTTGTGTGTAACTTATCCTCATTTATTTATGATTTGGTTATGGGTAAAACAAAGACCATGCGGATCAGGTAGTTAAAACGGTAGGCATATAATAATTCATTCGTTATGAATTAATTAATTATTCATAAATAATTAATTCACTGCCGCCTATGATGACAATGCTATCGTTCATAGCAATGTTTCACATTAGACATCATACAATGCCAAATTGGTTGACATCGCTCAACCCTAGTACACGTTTTAAAGTGTTTCTCTTATAACCCTTTATCTATTTGTCTATGTAGACTTACTGTACATAACAAATCCTATTTTTAAAGGCCTTTTTCTAAAAATGTTATTTTTTTTCTCTGACACCGAATCATAAATCTTCACTTACAGACACCAAATTTCAGTTTTATTCATATTTGTATTCTAAATAATTTTGGCTGACTATATACTGCATTTTATGATACAAAATAATTGTGATGATGTTTTCAAGCTGTTTGCAGAGATACCCAAACATCCCCTCTGTAAAACCCTATAATTTTATTAAGAATATTTTATCCAGTGTTCGATTTTTATTTTGCTAGAAATATATGCAAATATAACAAAATATCCTGTAATAAAAAAATTGCAATCTTTTTTTGTATGTAATAATCAACTGTGGTGTGGAAGCATAGTGAGAACTATTCCTTCATTTCTTAAACTTATTCACCTGCAGTCTCTTGCTTTAATACACACCACTTCTACAGAACTCAAAATCACAATGAGTGGCCATCATAAAATCATATGTTTAACAGTAACAGCTTGATAACTGACGAGACCGCACTCTTCAGAAACATCCCTCACACCTCACAATGCCTGACACACGTCTCTTGCTTTGAGTGGCAGACAGGAGGAAAGCGATCCCAGAGGGACTAATCCAGTCTGACAGTCCAAAACAGGCTTTCACACTGGAGGTAGCCAGTTGGTCACAGCGCTGCGGGCAGTTTCAGGCCACATTACACTGAGTTGAGTCTACTGTTGAGTTTCTGATGAAAAAAAAAAGTCGTCGCCAGCTCAGAGTTTCCATCCTGTTCACTTCATGTACAGCAGCCCTGACAGAAACGTTTATGTGGTCTTTCAGATGAGGTCACCACTTTTACGGTGTGAAAAGACAAGAGGCTTTCAGAGCTCCGGCAGGTGTTCATCTGTGGCTGCTTTAAAAACACCAGCCTGATGTTTTATCATCGCACATGCAGACAAATGTTTCATTGACATCGGTTGGGTATATGGTGACAGCTATGAGAGTTCATGTACAGGGAGACATGTTTGATCTCCTTGAAAAGGTCTATTTACATTACAGTAAAGCAGTGATATTATGAAATGTGATTACTATCTAAAGTTACCATTTTCTAGTAGAGTTGCATAATTAATTGTAGGGCTGCTAAATATATCATTTCAGCATCGATATCGCAATGTGTGCATCCGCAATAGTCACATCATAAAGATAAGCAATGTTGAGTCTGAATTATAGTTGAGCCGGAGCTAAAGAATTGTATTTAATCACTGTATTTATATGGAATTTAAATGATTTATACAAAAAAAAAAAATTCTTACTTAGAACTTTTGTTCAAAGCCAAAAGAAGATTATTTCACTTACCCCATTGGCTGACAATTTTGCTTGTTTTAAGGAAAAACTCACTTATTTCTTCTGATGGTGAGAACTATGGCCCATTTTCACTGAGGGATACGGTACGGCACGATACGGTTCGGTACGCTTTTATGGCTGTTTCCACTGTCAAAAGGTACCTAAAAGCGAACCATACAGTAGCACTTTTTGAGTACCCTTTGCAAAAGGTATTAAATACGTCAAAAGGATACCAAAAGGCAGAGCTAGACGCGCAACTGGACGCTATTGGTTTACAGAAATAAGTCACTCGCTCCTGCAACAAGCCAGGAGAATGAAAACAAAGGAACCGCCATTTTTAAAAACACAGCCGAGACAATACACTGTAATAATATATACATATAATATAATAGTATAATAATATAATATAATAATAGCCATGGTCGATCCGAGCTCAAACAAACCTTTTCGTCGTCTTGATGAACAGCCACAAAGCCAAGAAGAAGAACAAAATCTGCCTTGTCCTGTTTTTGTTTTACGAGGCTGTCTAAAATTGCAAGCGGTTTCACTTTCTCCAGAGTTTTTGCGTGCACTCACCGCCCGTCTATATTTGAAATAACAAACTTCTGGAGCTGATGATATTAACGTATGCATGATTATTGAAGTGCTTCTGACATATGATCCTTTCAGAAACGAACAAACACAAGAGTGAAGCCAGAGAAGCCAGAAAAAACAAAGAAGCAAGTGATTCTTTCAGCAACCTAAAAAACGAACAAACTGCCATGTTGAATTATTATCATCGCTTTTTGGACTATTATGAACTGGGAATGACGGAAATACTTTCTAACAAGAGATTTCATGTGCTGGTGAAGATTAAAGACACAGATGAGAGGTTTGCACTGACTGTGGGCTATATGTTGCGTGTTTTTAAAGCCAAAAAAGGACTAAATGTATGCTGTGTGTAGTTTTTCTGTAATTGGTAATATATCGGAGACTGTAAGGGGCTGTATATGTTCATATATGTTGCATTTATAACGTTAATTGTAATTTATAATTGCAGACATTACAGTAAGCAATTTTTATCATTGATCTGCAGTTATAATCAAAGCCTGTTGATAGAAAGATTAGTCATGGACATTTATAGTATACATAGTATACACAAGTATTTATGTGTATAAAGCATCTGTTTTGTGAAAAGTGGTTCTCATGTGATATATGAATGACCCCTACAGCTTTACTTTGACATTTCCTCGAGCGAGAATAAAGTTGACCGGCAGCTATAGCTCTCTGCAACTCTCACATGGTCGCCCACTGAAGCTAAGCAGGGCTGCGCCCGGTCAGTACATGGATGGGAGACCACATGGGAAAGCTAGGTTGCTGCCGGAAGTGGTGTTAGTGAGGCCAGCAGGGGGCGCCCAACCTGCGGTCTGTGTGGGTCCTATTGCCCCAGTATAGTGACGGGGACTCTATACTGCTCAGTGAGCGCCGTCTTTCGGATGAGACGTTAAACCGAGGTCCTGACTCTCTGTGGTCATTAAAAATCTCAGGATGTACTTCGAAAAAGAGTAGGGGTTTAACCCTGGCATCCTGGCCAAATCTGCCCACTAGCCTCTGTCCATCATGGCCTCCAAACCCTCCCCATATCATAATTGGCTTCATCACTCCGTCTCCTCTCCACCAATCAGCTGGTGTGCGGTCTGGCGCAAAATGTCTGCCGTCGCATCATCCAGGTGGATGCTGCACACTGGTGGTGGATGAGGAGATTCCCCCCAATATGTAAAGTGCTTTGAGTGCCCAGAAAGCGCTATGTAAATGTAAGGAATTATTATTATTATTATTATTTGACCGAAACTTTTTGTCGTACCCTATTGGTACCCTTTTGGCAGTGAAAACGCAAGCCTCATAAAGGTGACCCATACCGTACCACTCAGTGGAAACTGGCCATACAATACTTTACTTGGTCTAAGAACTTTGTTTGATATTTGGACTAGAAAAGAAAATTCTAGAAAATCCTTGTTTGCATTGAGATTATTTAATTTATGTACCTGAATGCTGTTAAACTCTCCAGAGCTACTCAAACTATCTTGTGAAACTGTATTCATATCACAATATTTAAATCGCAGAAAAATAAAATATCACAATATCAGATTTTCCCAATATCGTGCAGCCCTATTTAATTATTAAAAGATGGCAATCTCAATTCTGTACACCACAAAAAATGCTTTTCTTACTTGGATGACTTTTTTTGTATCATTTTTATTCCAAATCTAGTTTAAGTCTTGTTTAAAGAAATAATATGCCAATATATTTTTTATTTTGACATAAGATTATTTTTCTTACCCTATTGCCAGATTATTTCCCGGAGATGGGTTGCGGCTGGAAGGGCATCCACTTTGTAAAATCGTGCTGGATAAGTTGGCGGTTCATTCCGCTGTGGCGACCCTGGATTAATAAAGGGACTAAGCCGACAAGAAAATAAATGAATGAATATTGCCAGATTATTCGGCTTGTTTTTAGGGCAGGGGTGTCCAAACTCAGTCCTGGAGGGCAGGTGTCCTGCAGATTTTAGCTCCCACTTGCCTCAACAGACCTGCAAGGATGTTTCTAGAACAGGGGTGCTCAATCCTGTTCCTGGAGTTCAGCTCAAACCCTCAAACACACCTGAACCAATCAATTAGAACACGAACAGCACTTGATAATTACAGGCAGGTGTGTTTGGTGTGGGTTGCAACTGAAATCTGCAGATCTCCAGGAACAGATTTGAGCAGCCCTGTTCTAGAAAGCCAAGTAATGCCACGGTCACACTCGAGTTTGAGCATGCAAAATTCTGTAGTATGGTACTGCGAAAAGGGGTGGGATTAAACAAGATGATTAGATATTTAAAAAAGCAAGCGATTGATCCATATTTAAAATTTCTGTCCAGAGAGGTCATGTTTTGATCCTCGGTTGGTCTCACGCAGTCAAGTGAAGCGATTTCGCAGGTCAGAGTTCACCAAGCTTGAACTTTCCAAAGCAGAAAACTGCAAAACATGTCGCATGAGTCTGACGCATTTGCATGGGTATGAATGGAGGTCTATAGGGAGAAAAGTCCAGTGTGACCGCAGCTTAAGAGCTTGATTAGCTAGCCCAGGTGTGTCTGGTTGGGGTTAGAACCAAACGTTGCAGGACACTGCCCCTCCAGGACCAAGTTTGGACAACTTTGTTTTAGGGGAAAGCTCAACTAATCTTGACATTATTTCTTTAAACAAGACGAGATGTATTGCTTGTTTGAAAATGCTTCTTGATTTAATGATTTTTAGATGTTTGAACTACAAACAATACAAAAAGACAAGCATTTTTTGCAGTGTAGCACTATAGCAGTCTTAATCTCACATAATAATGATTCGGCAGTGTCTAATAAACATTTGGCGAGCACAGCAAACATTCAGATCAGGATTTGCATTGCCAATGATGCAGAGAGAGCATTCTGATGTGCAGTATAGCTATGAAACAGATTCAGGATTTAGTTTAACCACACAGTATCATCATTTCTGTTGTTTGAAAGTGGCTAATTATCATTGAAGTACACTGGGATAACAGTTTATAGTTCAAATGTAAACAAACGCTGATGTCTATGGTAGCGATCACAGCAAAAAAAAAGATATTTGTACTTAAAGGTGGAAACAAAAAACATTCAACGCATTATTCTCAATTCTTCTAGTAAATTACTTGTTATTTTGTTTAGCTTTCCTATCAAAATATGTGTTTGAAGCCAAAAAAATACAATTAATGTAGGACTGGGCAGCATGATTGTATATATTGCTTCTGTGGAATAAATAGTTAACCGTAATAGTTGTTTTAATTGTGTGTATTGCGACATGTAAATAAGTGGGCGTGGCTAACTTATATGCAGTGTGTTGACTGGAGCGCTTGTAGTAAGATCAGTCAGCAGATGAACTTTTTACCTTAATAAAACTGACTTGAAACTGCAAATGTGTGTGTACAGAATAACTCTACAATATTGTGTACAATATCCATTTCCTTTATATGATCAAACAGCAACACCGTACACTAGGGCTGCCAGATTCTGGCTAAAATGAGAATCACAGCTTTTTGTTTTTTTTTCCTTAAAATCAAGATCACGGTTTTCTTACGATTCTGTAGATGTAAAATAAAGGTTAATATAGGTTATTATTACTTCTCACGCATATGGTCAAACAACAATAATAACAAATAAATAAATAAATTTTGTATAGACTTTGAATGGTGGACTTGAACAGACTTTAAATATGTCCTGGTTGTTAATTCACAGTAAAGTGATGACATCAAAATACAACTATTCATAATTCAAAAGTTTAATTATTATGTTTGAGACATATGCTTGTCACTTGTCATTGACAACATTATTAGACCATTTTTTCCCTCTTGCATCATATTCAACGTTATATAGGCTAGAGTAGTATTACTGACCCAGTAAACATTTATTTTTACACTTTGTGTTCGCTATGAAAGAAAAACCATATCAAATGCTTGTCGCAATCTGAACTCTTAAATGTGATATGATCATTTAAATGATGTGCGCGCTGGTTTCGCTGTCACTGCCGAGTGCGCTCATGCCTCATGTTGAAAAAAAAAAAAAACACATGCAAATCATACCTCCCGCACGGCTCCCAAACGATCACTCAACAACAAACTGAATGTTATTTACAACTTTATTACCTGTTATCCTCAGCCTATGCAGGTTCTGTTTACTAAAGTAGACATCATTGGCGGGAACAAACAGTGCGTCAGCTCATGTATGATTTCTCGGCCGCAAATACATTACATTAAGATAGAAATGAAATTTTTGGGTGAATTATACCTTATAAATACAGTATGTGACACTTTTAATGCCATTTGGAGGTGTCCATGTTGCTAAGCAACGTATATAAAACAATGTTACGCTTCACTCCTGACCTTGAAAATATAATTGGCGGAATCGCAGAAAAGCTGAAGATCGTGTGTAGGATCGAATAGAGATCGCAATCTTTTTTTGATTCATCTTGTAGCCCTACCCCTTACAAAAACAAGGTGAAAACAAACGTAAAAAGCCTCACAGGATTACTGTTATTTCTTTCAAAACCTCAAGTACTGAGCAAAACATGTTGTGAGTATCAGAACATATTCCATATGTATTTAGCATGTATAAGTGCTCTGGCTCAGAGCTGTTTGTTCACGGTCTGCCTCCTGGGAGTTCATTCTCAACAGCAGTGGAGGGTGACTGGGCTCAGATGGCCTGCTGTTAAGTGTGTGTGTGTGTGCATGTATGTGTGTGTCTGAGTATATGAGGAGGAAAGAGGCGAACGCATCACAATAAATCAAGCCTGTCAGCCAGACTCCCACAAGACCAGCACCACATAGACACACACAAAAAAAAACGTAACACAGTCACATATGGACACCCTTGAAACCCCAGTGGACAAATCCTCATTCTCTGTCTGAACTGGACACACATGCTCCACTCCCCAAACACCTTGCAGGAAACACAACACAGGTTTGTGTTCTTTAAAGCACACATCTGCCAGGACGGACGTAACCCAGAGCTCAGTCGGGACGAGACATTACTAGATGTAGAGCAAACATGGAAACAAAAGGGCCGTTCTCTCATCTTCCGCTCTCCTCTCTCGCTCTACAAGACACCTAACCACTTGAGACGCAGCTGTCGAGACTAGTATTGATTCGCTGTTGGGTTGATTTGAATCCATCCTGAAGTTCCACCTGCTGCCCGCACCATCCGCTAGAGAGAAAAAAAAAGCCACACACACACACTTGCAGTCACTTAGACGACAAGAAGCTGTCACAAATGAGGTTTCAGAGAAGCACATTTTCACTTCTACAGAAAGTGTGACATTCACCCACTCAGTTCACCCTGCGACACCTGAGACGTTCAACTTAAAGGCTGAGAGGTAAAGATGGAGAAAACAAGAGAGATGTCAGACAGAGGGAAGAGATGTTCTGACATTTAAAACCACCAGCAGAGACACAAATGAAACCTCAAAAGCTGATAATTCATTAGATGTAAACCTGAGGAGGCGTCCTGTCTGTCAGCTTTTCCAGATGAGATCAGCAAAGGTTGAACCCCTAATTTCGAGGGTGCAGGGGCACAAAGAGATGTTCACGTAGAGATTAAAGAATGATGTATAAGAGACAGATCACCCTAAAATGATCATTTGCTGTTAGTTTACTCCTCTTTATTCCATTTGAAACATAGACTATTTTATTTTTAGCTGAAGCTGTGGTACTTGGTGACTCATAAAATGCAACCAGCATTTGAAAGGTCAAACAAGCATACTGTACACAGGCAAAACTAAATTAATACCCGTGGCTTGATGATTCTTACTGCAAGTTTAATTATGCTGCAAAAAGATTTTCTTTAAAGGGATAGGTCACGCAAAACTTAAAATTCAGTCATCATTTACTCACTCTTTACTTGTGGCAAACCTGTTTGAGTTTCTTTCTTCTGTTGAACATAAAAGAAGATATTTTGAAGAAAGCTGGAAACCTGTGATCATTGACTTCCATTTGCTTTTTCAGTAATCCATTTGCTTTTTTAATATGTCAATAGTTAGAGGTTTTCCCTTTTCTTCAAAATATCTTCTTTTGTGTTCAACAGAATCTCACAAAGGTAAACTCATAAAGGTTTGTAACCATTTTAGGCTGAGTAAAAAATTTTTATACATTTTCATTTTTGAGTGAACTATTCATTTAAGCTGCCATAAATACTTGATATAAAAACAACACAAACGTCAACCCTTGAACTATGGCATTCAATTAGGGCTGTGCGATTAATTGAAATCATATCGGAATCGCAATTTGGACATGCGTGATTTCTAAATCACCTTACAGCTTGATTTTCCCGCGGTATGCTATTTGAACCAATCATAACACAGCACACGAGGCACGAAGCTTCCTTCAGCATTTCCAACACGCTTTGCGTTCGCGCTCCTTTGTGATTTGTCATTGTTCAACGACCATAAACCATTTTCTTAGATGACAAACTAACGAAACATTGCTGCAGCTCTGATACAAGTTTTATGGAGAAAATTAAAAAGCACTGGATCTTTGGGTGTTCTGTGTTTGTCTTTGAGGTAATTAGTTTACTGAAATGTTTGTATTCCATAGAAAGTATAAAGCTGATCGGTCAGTTCTTGTTACATGGTGACTCGTGGTGCAGCATTCTTAAAAGTTAAATTTAAAGTTTGTCTGAAAAGAGATGTTTTTAACTGGGCGCACCTGGAATACGCTTGCGTGTCGCTTTCAATTCTGATCTATTTCACATGCTATGCAGCATCACAAAGAGTTCTATGATCTATGCATGGCAAAAAAATCTGTGGACAAGCAAACTACTTCTGTGGTCGAGCAGAACATCCGAGCCTGCAAGTAAGGCTTGTAGGTAAAGTTTTTTTACTTTGATGGCACACACACACACTCACACAAATAAGTCTACTTATTTGTTTTGCCATAGGTCTGTTTACTGTTGTTTACCTTTGCCATAGGTCTGTTTACCTCTACTAAGTAATTTTTTTCTTTTTTGCCTTATGTCTGTTATAGAGACATGTTACATGTCTTTGATAAAGATCTAGATATTTTCATTGGAAAAATGTTTCAGATTCACACTGTAAAATGTCTGTGTGTCAAAATCGTAATTAAAATTGAAATTGCAAAATTGTTCAAGAAAATTCTAATAGGTTTCTTTTGCCCATATCGCACAGCCCTACATTCAGTCATCTTGAAATGCATTGCTCGCATGGATAAAAGCCTTACCAACTGTACATACTCCAACCTAAATGTGTATTCATAGCAAAAGGATAATTGTGGAAGGGAAACACAAGAACAGGATGTTGTGGGGCACTTCCTCCTTGACTTTTCCTCCAGATGACTGAAAAGGCAGGCGCAGTGCATTAGAATCCAAGCAAACAAAAAAAACAGATTCCTTTACTAATTGAAACACAAAGATTGGGTTGCACAGAGTGTATGGTCATGAAAAACTATATGCAGTGTGTGTTTGTGTTTACCCTTCATCTAGTGCAGGGGTCAAGGGGTGTCAAACTCAGTTCCTGGAGGGCCACAGCACTGCACAGTTTACTTCCAACCCTGCTTCAATACACTTACCTGGAGGTTTAAAACAAGCCTGAAGGACTCAATCAGTTTGATCAGGTGTGTTTAATTAGGGTTAAAGCTAAACTGTGCAAAGCTGTGGTTTTACACCTGTGATCTAGAGCTTGTATATCCTAGGGTTGCACGGTTTACCGGTACTACCACGATACTATGGCTCCAAAATACTGGTAATGCTACTGTAGTTCTTAAACAGTATTATCGTCATTAACGATTCTACAATAATAAATGTTGCATGTGGAATGACTCAATCAATCAATGATTTTATTTATTTTATTATTATCAGGGCTTAATTTGTGCCAGAACAAAGCAGATCCGGAACCTCTGAAATCTAAACCGGCACCTTATTTTACCGATCTCCCTCCTCACACGGCTCTTCACTTTCTTCTCCCCAACCCTCTTCACTTTCGTCCACGGCACCTACACCCCCGCTCTTTACTTTCGTCTGTGGCCTGATATGTTCCGGGACCTCGCAAATTAAGCACTGATTATTATTAAAACAACAAAAGAGTCATAGTACATACAAATAATGTCTGTACAAGTAATACTTTTTTCAATAATAGGTGAATTATTAATTAAATGTACGTATTACAACATATAAAATATAGTATTTCTCACAATTTGCTTCATCTCATTCATTCATTTATATTCTTTTCAGCTTAGTCCCTTTATTAATCAGGGATTGCCACAGCGGAATGAACCATCAACTTATCCAGCATATGTTTTATGCAGCGGATGCCCTTCCAGCTGCAACTCATCACTGGGAAACACCCATACACTCTCATTCACACACATACACTACGGACAATTTTAGCTTACCCAATTCACCTGTACCGCATGTCTTCGGACTTGTGGGGGAAACCAAAGCACCCGGAGGAAACCCACGCGAACACGGGAAGAACATGCAAACTCCACACAGAAATGCCAACTGACCCAGCCAAGGCTTGAACCAGCGACCTTCTTGCTGTGAGGCGACAACACTACCTACTGTGCCACCGCGTCGCCCTTGCTTCATTTCAAAGATTTGAATTATAAATAAATACAACATCGAATTACTACCTGGTATTGTGATACTTTAGCTGTTATACTATAGTGACATTAATTGATGGTATTGTGACAAGCATCTCTGTTTTCTGGTTCTGCACCCTTTCCCACAGCACACTTACTGTACTTTAAGGTCTAGATAAAGCCTAAAAATCAAGTTTTCAGTTTTACAGTACTCAAGACAGTCTCAAACATAAACATTGTATTGCATAAAGACATGTGCGTCAACATAAACATAGTTTCATGATACTTGTGTCACGATACAATGCAATACCAATATTCACGATACAATACCAATATTCTGCATTACTTAAAAACTTTTTTCAATCTCTCAGAAACTAAACCCAAACATTTCTCAGTTTGTGTATTGTTCAGCTCAATTTTAATGCTGCAGAGCAAATTAGAATGGTCAAGCAGACAAACCGAACAACACTTTGAGGAAAACCAATCAAAAATGTTGTATGCACATTTGCATGATGCCAGCTTCTTTAATTTACTAACCTACTGCAAGCTGAATGTGATTCAGCTCACCAGAAAAAGTTTAAAACCTTCATCTAGTCTTATGTAGTGTAAGAAAATGTATTCATCATTCATCCAAATAGTATAATAAACTATTTATGATATACTGATATGAGTGTCAGTGTATCAATATAGTTTTGCCACAGTACATGCTGCGATACTATGCTGTATTGATATTTCCCCCCATCCCTACAACCCACATTTAAAACATTTGCACCCATGCATACATCATTATGTAACAAGACGCTTGTGGTCCAGACTGGCATGAACATGCTTAGGACCACGTGCAGAGGCCTTATTGCAAATAATGACCAGTTTCATTCTCTTCATATGACCTCAATATATCATCAGGAGCCATGGGTATTGATTTTGTTTTTCCTGTATATGTTTTATTGACTCTCAAAGTGTTGCCACTGACCTCTTTAACGCTATTACTTGCATCTTGAATGGCCTGAGGTTTTTATATTTAGGTGAACTATCCCTTTAAATCTTCAGTTCTTGAGAATTCCCATCCACTTAAATTGCAGACAGCATAGGACACTAAATTTAGCCAGGAGTTGGCAGTCTCTTCCAATTAAGGCTAACTCAAAGCTATACAGAGGTATCACCCAGATGATCTGAGGATCGCAATCGGTCCGTGACTTCCTCATTAATGAAGCTTTTTTACCACCATTAGCCGGGAACCAGATGAACCCCATCATTGCACTGCGGAGCAGACGGCGTGGCAACCGAAGCGTGCTGCGGTGGGGGAGTCTGAATGTGAGCTGCACCATCTGATTGGTGGCAAACTGAGGGCCACTAATTGCGCTTTTAGCCAAACGCAGACCTCCGCTCATTAATCACAGCACTGGGCCTACATCTGACAAGGCGGCTTAAGAGAAATAAACACAAACATGACCACAATAACAGAGGACTGACTTGCCACTATGATCCAGGACAAATACATTAAACGACGCAATTGAAGAAAAAGAGCGGGAAAACATGAAAGGGTGACCAGAGACCCCTAATTGAGTCGAACATCTGGCTCTGTTCCACTGTTATTTGGCTGTTTGAACTTCATTGTTGCCTGTGTGATGGATGCAGCTGGAGAAGGCTGAGATTGGGGGTTGGAGAAGGGGACGAGGGGCCCATTTTGGTCTGAAGGATCGGAGATGAGGGGAGCATATATTTTCCTTTCATTCTCCATGGGAGGGCATTCACTTACTCTGTAAATAACTCCAATTAACTGCAGTCAAGGGCTGACATGCCCTGCTGCAGTACATCATGTGCCCATGTCTGGCTGTTGTTGGACATCACTGCAGTCCAAGATATGTTTTTGTTTACTTAAAAGATGAAGTGTGCACCTTCTAGGGCTCAAAAGGTTAATATATAAAACTGAATGCCTCTTGCCAAATTTATTTATTTTTTGACCAAAGAGATTTAAAATATTTAAAAATGTAAAAACTGATTGCATTATTTAAGTATTCATTCATTATTTAAATTGTTAATAAAACAAGTACACACTGAAGCTTTATGATGTATAAAGCAAGTATGAGTTAAGTAACCTTAATATCATTTAATATAGTATAAATATTTTTGCATTATTTAATTAAAATATCATTTAAATAATCAAATGTATTAAATGCCACCGATAACTTCCATTATTGAGCAAAACAAAACAAAACAAAAACACAGCAAGTGTATTAATTTAGATGAGAGAAATAATCTGCAGCATACTAAATTAAGTTTTGGACTATAGGGCTGGGCTATTATTCGAAAAGTTATTGAAATCAACATTCAGAACCTATAATCGATCTAGTTTTTCCAGGATGATTTTTTCAATTATTTTTCCTACCGTGTGTGGAGTCACATGCCGCTGATTTATACTTCTGTCGAATGCACGAGTATAGTCTGGCACAGCCTTCGTATACCTGCACACCTCTCAAAAAAATGTAACTAAATGTCATATATTTCCACTACATTAACAATGATTGGAAGCTGCGCCAGAGATTCCTTGAGACGGCATATTTTCTATTACAATAAAATTATTATTCACATTAAATTATTTGTTTACAGAAGATGCAAGAAATGCACTGTTTAAAATATTATTTACAGTTATTTTATTTAGTTATTATAATTTATTTTGTGTCCAAAAGTGCAAGTTATTAATTGTCAATTTTTATAAGTAAGCGTAAAAGTGACAGTTCTTTTTAGGCAATGCGTGCTTTAATTCCAGTTGTTTAACATTGATGTTCAATAAATAATCATAGATAGTAGATAGTGTGTGTGTGTGTTTCCTTAATTTAAAATCAAGTAACGTACCCTTCATTCAGAAATCTCTCACTTGTAATATGTAAGCATATTTACTGTATAAAACCTGTCAGTGAACTAGAAGGGCAAAAAAATAAAAAAAAATGAATAAAATAATCATTTATTAATCATGATCGAGTTAAAATGTTCAATTAATCGAGATTTGAATTTTAGGCCAAATCGCCCAGCCCTATTTTGGACCAGAATTTCGGGCTATGCAATTAATCGAAATCGGACCACGATTTGAAATGTTGCGATTAGCTAAATCGCAAGAGGCTGCCATATGAAATGTATATTATTTAACATCCCCCACTCAGAGCAAATGCATGACTGCCATCTTACTAGCTAATTGAGGAAACACACTTTTATTCTGCCCAATCAGAATTGCGCAACTGAACTATGCGGAACGCCCACAATAAAAAAACAAACAAACAAGTAGTATGATAACATCTGCTGCTTCAGAAGCATTAATAGACTAATTAATATCAAAGAAAAACAGCACTACAGTAATATGGGAATATCTTGGTTTCAAAGTCACAGACACCAAACAAAACCAGGCAATTTGTAAGACCTGTCGCAGAATTGTTGCCACAGCACGAGAAAATGCAACAACCAGCACCTAAAAAAGCACCAGAGGCGGCTTTATGAGGAGCGTCTTGCATAAAAGTCAACTAAAAGTACTGTCAGTGACACTTAATCTAGTAGCAAGCAACAGCAAAGTACAATTTTAGAGATGTTCACTAATACTGTACAAGGTAATATCTTTGAAGTTTCTTTTTTTAACTAACACTCACTTCATTTTAGCAGTAAGAAGCTACGATACAGATTATTGAGCTGAAGCTTGACTACAAAATTAAATTGCAAATCAAATCAAAAATCGCAATTAGATATTTTTCCCAAACCGCACAGCCCTACCAGAATCTACATTTTCCTCCACCACAAATAATCAAGCTATCATATAATTAGTTCCTCCTTTTCTAAGAAAGCACTGAACATTAAGTTCTACTTGCACAGTAAAAACATTCAAGCTAACCTTTTAAGAAGTGCTCTCTGCGATGTGCTTACTCAAGGTCAAAGGAAATAAAGCAGGCCAGTCTCTCAGTTCTCCTACCAAGCAGTTTCAAATCCACAACTCCGTTTCCATCAAGGTCTGCACTTTCACTTCAGCTTTTCATCAGCAACTGAGACGGCATCTTGAGATAGCGCTACACCACTGACCTTTTCCATCAAATCTGCAATTACGTTCAGTTTGTTTCAGCATAGCATTCAGTCCAAATGAAGTTCCTGCAGCCTCCTGAACTTTACAATGTTGATCCTTTCATGTTTACTCACAGCAGATGGAAACGGGCTCGAAAAGAACAACCGGAGCATTGTGTTTATCTATAGTGAGTGCTCTGAAACATCTGCGTGGAGACTGTAATAGTAGCTTGTGGTCAGACGTGAATTAAAAAAAGGTTTTTGGGTGAGGGCAGTAAACATCCTGTGCTTTAAGCAAATAAAACATTCGCATCATGCTGTGAACACCTACATGAATTTTATAGGTGCAAGAGTTGTCGAAGTGCAAACTGGGGAAAAAATTCACCTCTTTGCACATTTGCAGAAGAGAAAAACTTGAATGTTCTGTAGAAGTTAATCGGAGTAATTTTATAAAGGAGATTTTAAACATACGGCACCCAGTTGTGAGCCAGTGCAGTGTATTACCTTTCTCAGAGGGGAATGAAGAGCTCTCGATGAGCTTAAAAATTTAGTTTTTGGAGGTGAACATGCTAGAGGAGGTGGAGGAATATACACAAAGCCTGCCAACATATATGTGCGTATGTACAGTTGAAGTCAGAATTATTAGCCCCCCTGAATTATTAGTCCCCCCCACCCCCTTTTATTTTTCCCCAATTTCTGTTTAACAGAGAGAAGATTTTTTTAACACATTTCTAAACATAATAGTTTTAATAACTCATCTCTAATAACTGATTTATTTTATCTTTGCCATGATGACAGTAAATGATATTTTACTAGATATTTTTCAAGAGTGACATTTAAAGGCTTAACTAGGTTATTTAGGTTAACTAGGCAGGTTAAAGTATTTAGGCAAGTTATTGTATAACGATGGTTTGTTCTGTAAACTATCGAAAAAATATATAGCTTAAAGGAGCTAATAATTTTGACCTTAAAATGGTTTTTAAAAAATTAAAAACTGCTTTTTGTCCAGCTGAAATAAAACAAATAAGAATTTCTCCAGAAGAAAAAATATTATTCGACATACTGTGAAAATCTCCTAGCTCTGTTAAACATCATTTGGGAAATATTAAAAAAAAAAAAAAAAAATTCAAAGGGGGGCTAATAATTTTGACTTCAACTGTATGTGTGTATGTGTTCAAGTATGTATGTATGTATGTATGTAACATATTAGGAATGGTAAAACAGAAAACTTTAGTGGTTTTTAAACCTTGACTTTTTGTATGTATGTATCAGGGATGCACAACATATCGTTTCAGCATCGATATCGCAATGTGATCATTCACAATAGTCACATCACGAGTATACACAATGTCTGGATTATAATTGATCATTTCTCAAGTGTTTTTTGAGGCCTGTGATTGTGTGAGGGTATTAAAAGCATTTAGGTCTAAGAAACTGAACCGTTTGTAATTTTGACAAATTAATAACAACTTAATTGTTTATAAAACGAAGACTGCAGTATTATTTTACATTTGATTATTGTACACTTGAAAACAGTTCAACAATTAAACGCCGTTTATTTAATTTGTGTCTTTTTCTTTGTTTAATTTACGTATGCTTGTAGGTTGCTTCTCATATTTTATGCATACTGTTAAAAATAAGATGATAAATTTGTCCTGACAGCATATGTTTTAGGTTATTATAACTTATTAAACTAAGTTAATCATGTTCTAAATTAATTTTATAAGTTATGCAAGCTGTTTTAAGTCAGTTTAACATAATACAAGTTAAATGGACTCATAAAGTTAATTTGATTCAGCTTAAAATTTTAAGGCAACCAGGATTTTTGTATGCCCTCCCCTATAGAATCATCCCAATCCATAATTATAGTTTTTTTCCAAATAGTTACTCAGCACATCTAGGTAAATTGTATTCCTATTGCAATATATATTTAGAAATAAAAAAATGTCACAATGTTCGATTTTTCCAATATCGTGCAGCCCTAGTATGTATATATGCAAGTATGTATGTCTTATAGACCTTTTTCACATTTCCGGGTTTCTCAGCAGCAGAGTTGGTTATAGTTGGGTAAACTTAGAGTGCACTGAATGGGAGAGTACAACAATTCTTTTACAGTCATATTTGCTGAAATAATAAACGCCACAATGGTGTTATCAAGACTTTCAGAAAAAGGACAAAAATAGTGTCAGACTGATGACGGCAGCCAGAGGAGAGAATAACGTCAAATTTACCAAATGATATAATACATACATAAATGCACATAAATGTTCACACGTTTTTAAAAAAACTTTTCAAGAATTTAAGATGCTGATGACCTTGTAAAAAGAGTCCACTATAACCCTCCTGTAAATATTCCTAATTCTTTTTCAAGTATTTCACAAGTTCAACACATTTTTAAAGATAATGGTTTCTTTTGTCTTTGACATTATGAGAATAAATAATATTTTACTTTTATATTTTAGTTATTCTGATACTATATTAAGCTTCAAGTGCAATTTAAAAGCACTTAAAAGGTTAATTAGTAGGTTAACACAACAGTGTTAGGAAAGCATTGGTTTGTTCTGCAGCCAATCAAAAATAATAATCTCTTAAAGGGGCTAATAATACTGACCTTAAAAATCCTTCAAAAGAATTATTGTTTTAATTATTTATTAATTAATATGCAAAGCCAATATAAAAAATTATTATTAAAAAAAATTAAAAACTGCTTTTATTTTAGCCAAACTAAATTAAATAAGAAAATATATAGAATATTAGAAAGCACTGTAAAAAAAATCCTTGCTCTGTTAAACATCAACTGGGGAAATAGTTTTTAAAATAATTACAATTTGAGGAGGGCCTCTGAAATCTAAAATAAATAAATGAATAAATATATTATTATTAATTACATTGCACAATGTACACAATATATTTTATAAATATATATTTAGTACATATAGGATATTTTACTTTGTTTTCAATATGTTAAATTCTAAAGTATTTATTTAGTTCGAGTCGAAGTTCTTCTATGTTGTTGACAACAGATTTACATAATTGCAAACTTCAGAAGATGTTGGACATGAACATTATAAGTAAAATGAACATTATAAATGACTCAAAATTACAGTTCTTGTAGGAATGGAGTTCAAGTGGATCATTTAACATGGACCGAGATGCTCTGAGACACTGAAAACTCTTTTAGCATTTAAATGAAGTGTCACATGTCCGCATATGCCGATTTGTACTATTTATACTCGCCATGTATTTGACGAGAGTTCATTTTAGGCTCTGAAAACAGGGTTAAGAAACAGCACACAGTAAATGCACAATGTGATTTCACAGTCGGCGTGAATGCAAAACACCTCCTTGCACGGTCCCTGCTGTCTGTGGCCTGCTTAAAGGCCAAACCTCATATATATTTTCTTCAGCGAGCATGTGTCTATCTCTGCTGACAGCATTCTCACTCTCATCTGCTCACACCTCAAAGCCACAGGAACATTAAAACATCTGCCAATCTTCTCTTGATGCACGACGACTGAGAAGCAAACGCACGTCAATGAGGCTTCGTCTGAGGCTTCGGCGAAGTTCAGCATCTACTGCGCAGCTCCATGCTTCTCTCCACAATACCATTCATCTCTGTCACCAAAGAAGACACTGCTGAGATTAAAGCAACACTGCAAGGCTTAAGACTGCCACCTCAGCTGAGCTTGCCAACCTTCTCGAGATTCAATACATCCGGCACATTCATCTCTGTTCCAGATCACCGTCCTGTCCACCTCTTAACATCAATACTAATAGATAGTAATGCATTTAGATCTTTCCAGTAAGCGCTGAAAGTCAGAATTCAGCAGTCCTCTTATAATCGTCAAACAGGGTTGACAGTGGCAAAAGAACAGCAGCACATTCTGAAGATGAATAAAAGTTAAGGACTGCTATTTCTTTTTTGCACTATTCCATTACTGGCCTTATTGTATTTTTTTAATGCAACTATAATAAATATAATTATATCAATTATAATATATACATTTTATATTATAAATAATTGTATAATTATTCAATTAATTTTAGAATGCAAATATAAACTTGATAAATGACAACATAACTTATGTGACACATTAACAGAACAGGCTGTCATATATACACCTGCACAAAAAATATGTATATCAATAAATTATTACAAATATAAAACACATATCTATTTAATATTGCATTTGGTGCCTATTTTGTATATTTAAATACGTGTCAATTTTTATAATATGCTATTTTCCAAGTGATGCAATAAAGCACTGTTCATATACGCCATATAAATTACATATACATAGGGCTGTGCGATTAATCGAAATCGAATCACAATCGCGATATGAAACACTGCAATTAGCTAATTGCAAGAGGCTGCGATATGAAATATATACAGTTGAAGTCAGAATTATTAGCCCCACTTTGAATTTTTTTTTTTTTTATATTTTTCCAAATTATGTGTAACAGAGCAAAGAAATTTTCACAGTATGTCTGATAATATTTTTTCTTCTGGAGAAAAAACCATCATTATACAATAACTTACCTAATTACCCGAACCTACACCTAATTATCCTAGTTAAGCCTTTAAATGTCACTTTAAGCTGTAAAGAAGTGTCTTGAAAATATATATAGTAATATATTATTTACTGTCATCATGGCAAATGTAATATAAATCAGTTATTAGAAGTTAGTTATTAAAACTATTTTGTTTAGAAATGTGTTGAAAAAAATCTTCTCTCTGTTAAACAGAAATTGGGGAAAAAAATAAACAGGTGGGCTAATAATTTAGGGGACCTAGTAATTCTGATTTCAACTGTATGTTTTATATAATTTTCCCCACCCAGAGCAAATGCGTGACTGTCATCTTACTATCCAATTGAGTGAGCACACTTTTGTTCTGCCCAATCAGAATTGCGTGACCCAACTATGCGGATTGCCGCAATAAAAACAAACAAACAGGAAAGTGCGGACAAGTGGGATGATGGCGTCTGCCACTTCAGAAGCATTAATAAATGCTTCTGAAAAAATTCTGAAAAAATTAATAAAAAAAATTAATAAACCATTTGAGGAAACCAATTGCAACAAACCATTTAAGTTCAAAAACTAATCCTAATGAGTACTGTGAACTTACTCCATTTAAGTAAACGAAGCAATTTGAGCACAGTAAAACCCAATAAATGAAGAGAACTCAAACCAACTGAGTACTGTAAAACCCAATAAGTTAAGGCAACTCAAACCATTTGAGGAAACCCATTGCAACAAACCATTTGAATTAAAAAACTAATCTATATGAGTACTATGAACTTGCTCCATTTAAGTTGAAGTAATGAGGTATTTCATTAACTCATTACCTTCAACACTGAGCTCAAATCTCTTTTCAAATGAGTAGAATTAACTTTCAGTCAATTTTGAGTGAACTACACTCTCAACTTTCATTTGATAATGGTGACTGTTGGTGATAATGGTGACGCTCAATCTAATAGCTAGCAGCAGCGAAGTACATTTTCAGAATTGTTTGTAGCTGTTGGGCCATATGAAAAAAAAAAATGTAAAAAAATAAATAAATAAATTTACAAAGTCACAAAGGCACCAGGAGATAACTCACTACTGTTTGCTCTTGTGTTTAATTTCTGAATATTTATAAACGAATTTGAATAAATGTTGGAGTAAGTTAATATCTCTTCAGCTCCTTTTTTTAACTAGCACTTTTTAGCAGTAAGAATCTACGATACAGAATATTGAGCTGAAGCTTGACTACAAATTTAAACCGCAAATCAAATCGAAATTGCTATATGTCAAAAAATAAATTAATAAATAAATACAAATAAACAAATACAAATAAAAAATTAAAAAATAAGTAACAATAATAATATTAATAATAATAATAATAATAAAACAAAATAATAAAACAAATTGCACAGCCCTATACATATGCATCATAAATATGAAACTGGGTTTCGTGAAACATTTTTTAAGGTTAGTGGATTTAGATTTTTATCTATGTTATATTTTTATATTTACACTCAAAAAACTTTTGCTTGTTCAAACTACTTATTTAAAATGAGCTGAAAGAACACAATTCTTGAGATTTATTGGGACAACTTAATTTTTTTAGGTTCAATCCACATAAATTTGTTAAAAGTGTCAAGTTAACTTAACTGATTTGTGTTGGGGCAACATGAATGAATTGTGTGGAACCCAGCATTTTTTACAGTGTATATTAAATTTACTAACTCAATTTGTTTGTCTAAATTCAGCCCATATGAATTGTTTACAACCACTAACCTTAAAAATAAATTTGTAAATCCAATGAATCATTTTTTCAGTGTATGTAAAAATAAAATAGTAAAGTTTTTTTTTCTGTGCATATCTGCCGACATTTGAAACTGGAGTAAAACCTGCAACACACTAAAACTACACGTTTAAAGTTGTTTGGGGACTCTTCCACAGACTGTCTAAAGTTGCATGGCAGAGATGATATTTATGGCAGGAGGGTGCTGGGGGAGAGAGAGACAGAAAGAGAGAGACCCATTGTTGGTCTCAGGAGCTGCAGTATAATTACTAAAGCACATGCGGGGCCTCAGTGAAGATGCCTGGCTGCAGGCCTGGGACCAGCTCTCTGTACTGATGTATCCCCGCAGCCCTACTGCACTGTGATTGAACTCGCTTTTCCACCGGCCTCTTTCTCCTGTTTCCCTGCTGTCTTACTGCCTCTTCTATCCTTTCTGCACATTTCATTCAGTGGGCTCAATATCAAGGAATGTTTCTTCTGCTGACTTGAGATAATTACTGTATGCTTCATGAGACGTGTAGTGTTATTAAATTATACGAAATATTTATTTTAAAAAAATATATATATATAAATATTGCACTGCACCAAAATGACAGGTTTTATATTTTAAAAACTATCTATATACATTTTATATGTCTATTTTATACATGTATATACATGTACAGTGTTCAGCATAATTGAATACACCCCATTTCGAAAATGAATATTTTTATCCATTTCTCAGTGAATATAGGCAATGCATTTTGGTGCATTTAAACAAAATAGATTTATTAAACAGATACATTTATAAAATAATATTTTAGTTACCAAACATATTTAGAAATTGAAATATAATACAATTAAATTCAAGCAAAATATTGCAAAAAAAAATTACAACCTACAAAATTCCAACTAAATTTTTCAATTTTTTTGCTTCTCTTGATTTTTCCTCTTTTTTTAAATGTGTATTTAATATTTTTTTATAACATATACATTTGGGTGTACTGGTTTTTGGACCGTTATCGTAAGTTATTTTGTGAGATAAGCTCCAGATTTGGCTTTAGTACTGACTAATCTAATGTATATGCACAAATATAATATTGTATAGCTTCCTATTTTAAAAGATAGATTTGTGAGGGGTGTACTTATATATGCTGAGCACTGTATATATACTTAATTTTACATCCACAATGTTTTGCCCTATACATTAGTATATCCCGTACTAAAATTGCATCAATTTTTGTGGAAAACATTATTTAATGATTTACAGAAAACACTAAAATGTCATTTAACAATATATCAAAACACCTCAACTCATATACTGACCCCACACACATGGACTGGATTAAAATTCACTTAAATACTGAACTATTGAAATATTGAACTTTATGCAATACGCATTTTAAGTATTTTATCCATTTTAAGGTCAAAATTATTAGCCCCTTTAAGCAATCTTTTCTTTTGAAAGTCTACAGAACAAACCATCATTATACAATAACTTACCTAATTACCCTAACCTGCACCTAATTATCCTAGTTAAGCCTTTAAATGTCACTTTAAGCTGTATAGAAGTGTCTTGAAAAATATCTAGTCAAATATTATTTACTGTCATCATGGCAAAGATAAAATAAATCAGTTATTAAAAATGAGTTATTAAAACTATTATGCTTAGAAATTTGTTGAAAAAAATCTTCTCTCTGTTAAACAGAAGTTAGGGGGAAAAATAAAGAGGGGGGCTAATAATTCTGACTTCCACTGTATTTTTACTGTAACTTGTTGTTTAGTGTGATTTGTATTGTAAAAAATATATTTACATGTTTGCACTGAGAAGTGAGATGCACTTAATATCATCATCATCACACACACACACACACACACACACACACACACACACACACACACACACACACACACACACACACACACACACACACACATATAAATAAATCTACATCGTATATGTGTACAATGATGATAAAAGCCATTCTATTCTATTCTTCTATTCTAAAATCTCGCCAGACCACTAGGTTTCAGCCATTTGTCAGCAATACATTTTTATTCATTTAAATTCCAATAAAAGTCAGTATGATCCGCTATTCTTTCATATATTTGAAGAACAGAAAGTGTCGGAACAAGTTTGGGGTCAGTTTGTTTTTTTCATGTTTTTTTTTTTTATTATTCAGTTCATCAAGGCGCGTTTATTAAATGTAAAATAAAAAAATTATGTTAAATTAAATAACTGCTTACTTATTGTATGTAGTTTCAAATTAAATGATTACTCCAGTCATTATTGCTTTTATTGCTATCACCATTAATAATAATAATAATAATAATAATAATAATAATAATAAATATTAGAGTGATTTCTGAAGGATCATGAGACTGAAGACTGGAGTAATAAATCTGAAAATTCAACTTTAAAATCACTGAAATAAATTATTAAATTAATTTATAAACTGCTTTTGAACAGTTATATTATAGTGCAATAACATTTCACAATTTTACAATTTTTACTGAATTTTTAGTAAATAAATGCAGTCTTGGTGAGTGAGTGTGTGTGTGTGTGTGTGTGTGTGTGTGTGTGTGTGTGTGTGTGTGTGTGTGTGTGTGTGTGTGTGTGTGTGTGTGTGTGTGTGTGGAGAGCACACTTTTATGATTTAGAGAGAAAACACTAATTAAAATGTCCTTTAACAATATACTAAACTTCTTGCCAGACCACTAGGTTTTACCCATTTGTCAGCAATGCATTTTCAATCATTTAAATTCTAATCAAATGCAGTGTGATCACCTATTCTTTCATATATTTAGAAAAAAATCAGAAAAGAGAATTTAGAAAAGAATCAGAACAATCATTTGGAATATAGTATCAATGGTATATTGTTTCTTCTTTACCTAAAAATCTGCATGAATAACAATAAAACATAGTTTAGCCATATTTGATACACGGTACTTGCATTCAGTATGCGTTTAATGTACATAAAATCACTTTTGTACATTTATTTAATATGAATCCCAACATTTGAAATCTCGTCTTTGTCTCATGCACATGAGAAAATTGTACATTATTCAAAACAATATTTTGATCGTACTGATCAATATTTTCTGATGCTTTTCAATACCAATTCTAGCACCAAAAGCTCCTCTATGAGATGAAGCTAGATCATGTTACCCTGCCAGCATATTTAAATGAGCAAAAAAAAAAAAGCATCACTTTGCAAGCCACAAAAACAAGTATGCATGATCATGAAGCGTAATTTACCACAACAGACCACACTAATGTCAGCTCCATCAACCAGCAGAAGCCTTGCGCTCATCTCAATTTCATCTCCTTTTGTTCTTCCTCCCTTCCTCTGTCTGCAATCTCCAAAAGGACACGTTACAACCTGACCCCTGTCCCCGCCTTTGTGTGGGACAGGGACCCAAAGGCTGGAAGGCAAAGCCGAGGCTCTCTTCTCCCCTGAGATTTAAGTCAGAATGACACAGCAGACATGGACGGGCTGTCAGCCGATATCCCTGCTCCTGTCCAACGCCAGTGTCACCACTTCTAGATACAGCAACGTGTCAGGACGGCCTGTCAGTTGGCGTCCGTGGGCTAAACCAAATGCAACTTTACCTCTCCCCTCCCCAAAAAAATAAACTTTCAACTCAATCCTTTCAGCCCTGCAGGATCTGGTTAGAAAGGGATCGAAAGCATTACTAAAATTAAACTCTTCTGCCAAAATCCCAAGCCAGAGTTGCCAATCAAAAGCGCTGGGATATAAACCAGCAGCTGAAACGCTATTATTTCCTGGTGGTATCAAACTGTGTGCAGTATTTACCCAAATAGTCAGTGGCTTAAATGCAGTTTAATTGATGTGAGGCCACGCTCTAAACCAGATGCTTGGGAATGTTACGCTTGGCTGTCAGTAAAACAGAATGCTAAGATTTTCCTCTTTAGTCAAGGCCCGCGTTTCATGTCTGAGCTCTAATGGCCCCCGGGGAGAGTATTCTGCATGTGTCAGCTTATGCTTGAGACACACTTGCTCTGTTAGTAATCTCACTTTGTTCTCACCCTAAACAGAGTCTCTACGGCCCACCAAGGGGTTTGATCAGCCAGCCTCTTTCATTAGGACTTCTGCTCTTGATCAGAGTTACAACCAGTCTCATATCGCAATAGAAGTCATCTTATATCCTGATAATGATATATATCACAATACAATACCATTTCAGTACTTCAATCAAATTAATCATTTATATAGAGAGAGAGGAAGTTGAAGTGGATCAAAAAAAGTTTCCCAAGATAAGAATGGGTGCTGTTGAATAGTTTTAGGACAACTTTGATTAAAGGTTTTAAACCACTTCAAATTATATATTGACTCCTTTTTTACATTTTCAAGTATATAATCAGAAATAGGGCTGGACAATATATCGTTTAAATATTGATATCGCTATGTGTGTAACTGTAAGTCGCATCGCAGGATTAGATCATTTATTAAATAGTATAATAGGGCTGGGAGATTTGGCCTAAAATCAAAATCGCGATTAAATGAACATTTTAACTCGATTTACTCTTATATAAAAATTATAAGTGAGAGATTGTTGAACGCATTACTTGATTTTAAAATAATTGAAGGAAACACACACACTATCTACTATCTATGGTTTTTTATTGAACATCAACGTTGAACAACTGAAATTAAAGCATGCATTGACTTCTTTCTTAGAAAAAAGTGAAAATTAATAACTTGCACTTTTGGAAACCAGTAAATTAATATCAGTAATATCAGTGTTTTTCCTATTTAAAGTATAAAATAAGCAGTATCTCTTCTAAATAAAATAACTTGCATATTAATTTGTATGTCCTGTAAATAATATTTTAAACAGTGCATTTCTTGCATCTTCTGTAAACAAATATTTTATTGTAAATAATAATTTTAATGTAATAGAAAATATGCCGTCTCAAGGCATCTCTGGCGCAGCTTCCAATCATCGTCAATGTAGTGCAAAGTAAGGCTCAAGAATGGGTCCTACTGTACTTGACCAAAGATCAGATGTGGCTGCAATGTGGCCTCAGAAGAATAAATCAGCCACAGCCTTTAACACAGCTGGGTCATGTGACCACACATAGGGGAAGCGATTGAAAAAAATCGTCCTGAAAAAATTTGATCATTTATAGGTTCTGAATGTCGATTTCGACTACTTTTCGATTTTAATATAAATACATTTTTTAGATTTATCTTTTGCGCATTTTTGCTTTTTATTTTTGACAGGACAGTAGGTTGACAGGAAGTGAAGTGGGAGAAAGAGAGAGAGGGTAGGATTGGGAAAAGGTCCACAAGCCGGGATTCGATCTCAGGACACCCAGAGCGATTCCGCACTATATGTCCGCATGCTAACCACTGGGCTATTGCGCCAAATATGATTATATTTTTAAAAAATTCATACAATAACGGGCATGCTATTTTATGATTGTTACATTTTTTGTACCTGCACAAAATCTGATCCAAACAAGAACATTTTAATACCCCAAAAGTACAAATGTGTACCTCTTAGTAACTTAAAGGTGCAAAAGTGAACCTTAAAGGTAAAAAAAGTGTACCCTAAAGGTACTAATGTCCACCTCTATGATAGAAAAGTGTACCTTTTGAAAGGGTACTGCCTCAGTGACAGATTTTGTACCTTTATTTCTGATTGTGTGGATATTGATAGACTCTCCAGAAAACTGTAAAGCACTGTTTATTTCACTTTTATCTTTGCTCTGATCTATTTATATATGCTTGTAATTTATTATGATTTATGCAAACGCACTGCATAGAAGAAGACTTGATCAATCCAATTTATCTAAGTTTTTGAAATCTCTCCAAATATAGCTGTTCAATTCATCTGGTGAAATTATATTCATGATGTCAGATTTTTACACAATATCAGATTTTTACAATATCGTGCAGGCCTAGTCAGAAATGTGTTTATTCATATATGGTCATATTTCTCACCTTATTTAGAACTAAAAGTTAACTAAAAAAGAATTAAAAGTGAAGAAATATAAAATAAATAATAATAAAATATAAAACACTTTTAAAAAATGAAGAAAAATTAAAAAATTACAAATATTGCTAAATAAAATGCAACATGTAAACATTGCATTTTCAAGATTGCAACTTTCTCACGATGCTGTTATTCATGTTTGTCTGCATCCCCAAAAATTGCATGTAATATTGCACTCACATAAATTATGAAAAAGTATGTATTTTGTGACACCATTATAAACAATAAACAATAGAGCATAATATGACTTTTATTTTGTCCATACGATACGACTGGAGCTGACATGAAGCACCAGAGGAAATTCAACAAACAGACCATTCATGTGACCTGACCTCTCCAATGTCTGCATCTGTCCGGCAAAACGTTCAAAGGGCAACAGATCAGTGTCAAACAAAAAAGGCATACGAGTTATGAGACTGACAACCATGATAGCGCTTGAAGATGACCTTTAAGAACATCTGCTAGTGCTAAAACAGACATCTCATGCCTGATCCACGTTGAGCACAACAATTATATCTCTGCTCTATTGCTTTCAATTTGCAATAGACAAAAACACTTTTTTTACAAGTGCTGACCAGAAGAGTGAAATAAAAAGCATCCTACCTGTCTTGTGACTGCTCTTCGTACATTCTCTCTTTGGCTTCCTTAAAGAGGCGAATTGCTCTTTTGGATTTCTTCATCAGGCTGTCGATGTACACTTTGAAATAGTCATTCTCGCTCAGCTGGGTGAGTCTCTGGTTCTCCTCGTATTTGCACAGTATCAGTCGAAGGTGCTGGTAAGTGTCAGGTAAAATATCCAGGATGTATGGAGGACTGTTCTTCAGCTGTAGTCTGGGGTTCTGACATAACCTCACCTAAAAGAAATAATAAAATATATTTGAAAAAAACCACACAGCGATTTTTCCTGAAAAATTATGAATGAAAAACATTTCAAAGTTAGGTGATATTTCTGACACATCTTAATTCAATATGTGTGGCATAGATGATTGATGATGAATGGGTTAATATTAGTTTGGTAAATTATGTTTTTAAAAGTGCATAAATAAAAGTATGCATGTAGGACTCAAGTGCTTCCTCTGTTCTCTCGCATTGAGTGGCTTTTCCATATATGGAACTTATCCATAAATGCATTTATTTAATTATTTTATCATTGACATTTGCAGCAAATATACTTCAGTGACAATTGTCTATATAATCAATAAATGATAGACAGACTGAGAGACAGGTTCTTAGGTTAATAGATGTATGAATAAATATTATATATGGAGACAGACAGACAGACAGACAGACAGACAGACAGGCAGACAGACAGACAGAGAGATAGATAGATAGATAGATAGATAGATAGATAGATAGATAGATAGATAGATAGATAGATAGATAGATAGATAGATAGATAGATAGATAGATAGATAGATAGATAGATAGATAGATAGATAGATTTTAGCTAACAACAAACTCCTGTCTTGTCGGCCTTGTCTGGTCTTGGATGGATGGATGGATGGATGGATGGATGGATGGATGGATGGATGGATGGATGGAAAGATAGATAGAGGTTTAGATGGAAAGGTAGAAAGGTGTATAGATGGACAGATAGACAGACAGATAGACAGACAGATAGACAGACAAGTAGATAGATAGATGGACGGACAGATGGACGGACAGACAGATAGACAGTATGGTTAATTTTAGCTAACAACAAACTCCTGTCTTGTCTGATCTTGGATGGATGGATGGATGGATGGATGGAAAGGTATAAATGTGTGTAGATGGATGGACACAGACAGACAGACAGACAGACAGACAGATAGACCGATAGATAGACCGATAGACCGATAGATAGATAGATAGATAGATAGATAGATAGATAGATAGATAGATAGATAGATAGATAGATAGATAGATAGATAGATAGATAGATAGATAGATAGACGGACAGACGGACAGACGGACAGACGGACAGACATATAAATATAGACAGACAGATAGACAGGTAGGGCTAGCTTGGTTGATTTTAGCTAACAACAAACTCCTCGGTCTTGTCGCCACCCAGTAAACAGTTTGCTAGAATGTATCAAACAAACGCTTCCAAACAAGCGACTTCGTGGAAAAGTCTCTCAGAGCGGGAGAGCAGAGGAAGCACTGTTGCGTCATCGCCAGGAAGATTGTAAACACACACTTACCACTTTGTCCATGAGTTTCCATGTCTTCTCTACAGTCCGGCGGTCCGCGGCCGCTTGCTTTGGGGGTCCGACAGCGTCCTGAATGGCGTCAATAATGCCTAAAATACGGCCTTTCCGATTGTTAGGTGGGCGTCCACTGAGAGCAGTTGCCATTTTCTGCACACTATAACACACAGAAATGTTTCTGATGGCAACAAACACATGTGTGCAGATGTGACAGTACAAATGAACTGTAACCTAGCGGAACTGAAAACCTTTTTATAGCAGTTCAACGATTGTTACCAAGAGAACGATTGGCACCAAGAGAAATGATTGCACTTTGCAACTGTAAGGCTATAATGCATGTTTGAGGCCATTTTAAACTTACAGTGTGGTACTTTTAATATTTAAAAGATCTGACATTAACGTATTAATTTCTCCGTCTCATAAAAATCATGATTGCGGTGCTCCAAAAATCTCCAAAACCCTATTTTGAATAATCAAGTAACTCGACAATATTATAAAAGTTTGTTTTTGCTTAACTTTTTAAGAAGAAAAAGCATGCAGTTTGATCCAGTTCTTTGGGCTGCCTATTAAGTAGAGTTTTTGTGCCCTGCAATTAAACAGACTGAGAATAATTTGTTATTAAACTATTATTAAAACACTAAACAGAATGCAACAAAACGCGTTGTAATAAGAAACAGCTGATCTTAGAAGGGTATGGCAACTCATCAGACAGAGAACAAAATCTTACAATCACTGTAAAATGCGGAAAATTGCTATTTTGTTTCATCTATAAACTCCAGACTTACTGCGGCAAAAGGAAAACAGTGTAGCTGCCAAGACAGGGAATGTCAGAGTTCCTGAGTTGAAGCTTTAGGGAGGTCCCCACAACAAATTGCAACAAAAGCAACAAAAATACAACGCCAATGCCAGGAAACTGTTACATCTCTGCCCAGATGTTCAGAAACTAGAAGCGGCTGTTTCGTATCCTCTCGCAGAAACCGCTTAAACGCATTACAATCCCGCTTTTCTCGCTGTCTGATATGGTCGTGACACTGCTCGGTTAAAAATCAGTACTGGAACAAGAAAGCGGAGAAGGCAACAGGGAGGAGCCGAGTGGGCGGAGCCGGTGAAGCAATCGTTCTCCAGTGGCCAATCAGGGGGCGAGAGCGCTCTCAGAGGTGACGGAGTTCTCCAGTCGCCAATTACAGTGGAGACTTTAAGTGCATACTTAATATTTCCGTAAATGAAGAGGCAATGAAATCGTGCAAAGCGCTTTGTAGGTTGTTCCAGTTATGCAAATTGTACTTTCAGTCATCTTCACTTTCTCCGATGGAACAAGTAATATGGCAAGCCGAACTAACATTTATGTTTAGCCTACCTAAAATCTTGAGTGCCCGATCTTAGTTTTTTATCACTAATAATCCCATAGTATCTATTTTTGTTTTCATTTTTAGTAGTACTATTCAAGGGTTACTTACACATATTTTGATAACAAGCTGTCGTTAACTTTCATGTTCATTAGGTTTGACTACTCATTTGTCATCACTGTGTAACTGTGCCATTGATTCTGGTAATTAAGTAATTATAACATTTTAACAACAGGCATTTGTTAAAACAGACACTATTGTAAGCAAGGGTGTGTTCACACTTGTACTATATATTACATAATATTTTAAAAGACACTTTGTTAAACTGCAGTTAAATTTTAAACATCAAATGTTGTTGAATTAAAAATCAACATTGGATAATGCAATTCAAATGTGCAAATAAAATGAAAATCTCAATAAAGTGAAAGTTAACAGGTCATAATCATAACTATAATTAATATAAACATAATTAATATAACAGATTATTTTTATAGTGTAATAAAAAAAATCCTAATACTGAAGAATAGCTAACAGCGAAGTGCTGTAAATAAATTATGTCCCATCCTTAAATAACCATTAATTTATTCATTTTCCTTCAGCTTAGTCCCTTTATTTATCAGGGGTCACCACAGCAGAATGAACCATCGACTTATCCAGCATGTTTACGCAGTGGATGGCCTTCCAGCTGCAACCCAGTACTGGGAACATCCATACACTCTCACATTCACACTCATACACTACAGACAATTTAGCTTATTCAATTCACTATTCAATTCTTTTGGACTGTCGGGAAAACCCGAGCACCCGGAGGAAGCCCACAAAAACACGGGGAGAACATGCAAACTCTACAGAGAAATGCCAACTGACCCGAACTTGAACCATCAACCTTCTTGCTGTGATGCGACAGTGCTAACCACTGAGCCACCATTAATATAATAAATTATATAATTAATATAATTACAATTAATCAAACACATAATTTTTATAGTGTAATAAATTAATCCTAATACCGAAGAATAGCTAACAGCAATAACTGGAATAGTACCAAGAAGTGCTGTAGATAATTCATATTCAATCTTTAAGTAAACATACAATTAATTTAAAAATTGTTACTTGTAACACTGGATCTGTTAAACTGGAAAAGTGATGATTATCAGTAGGATTTAATAAATAAAAAAATATTAAAAAGTAGACTACTGGTAATATAAAAACAGATAGGTCAACTACAGTAGTTAGATTTATGATGACTAAATGTTAAAATGGCTTTCCACACAGGTCCGTTGTTTAGGTGCCCTAAAACCACGTGGGCCATTGGCGGAACATTTTGTCTTGGTCCTTTAATAAGGAATGTCTCGATTTTCCTCTACTGTTTATTCTGTTCTTCTCTTTTTGAACTTTATTTAATCTTAATCACATTAGCTGAGTATTCACAGTCATGGAAATCATGGAAAGAGCAGTGGTTGCAACATTGTTTTATTTTTAGGCCTGGGGAATTCAATTTAACCCGGTATTTTTGGTACAGTAGGTGAAGACTTTTTTTGTTAGTTTCACGCTTTAAATGATTTTTTTGATAGCACTTCATAGCATTAAAGCACAATAAAATATGGTAAAACTTTAAAATGAGGTTGTAATAATGTTGGTTAATGTATTTACGAACATAAACAACATTGATTACCATGTTAATTCAGCTTTGTTAACGTTAGTTACTGGAAATAAAGTTGCTCATTGTTAGTTCATGTTAACTCACACTCAATTTTAATAATAGATTAGGCCTAAATGTTGAACCAATAAATGCTGTACAAGTATTCATCATCATTAGTTCATGATATTAAATATATATTCACTTACATTTACTAATGAAACCTATTGTAAAGTGTATCCAAAATACTATAGTAATGTATAGTAGATACTATAGTGTTTAATCATACTATATTAAAGTCTATTATTCATTCATTCATTTTCTTTTCGGCTTAGTCCCTTTATTAATCAGGGGTCCCCACAGCGAAATGAACCGCCAATTTATTCAGCATATGTTTTACGCAGCGGATGCCCTTCCAGCTGCAACCCGTCACTGGGAAACACCCATACACTCTCATTCACACACATACACTACAGACAATTTAGCTTAGCCAATTTACCTACAGCACATGTCTTTGGACTTGTAGGGGAAACTAGAGCACCTGGAGGAAACTGACGCAAACATTGGGAGAACATGCAAACTTCACACAGATTTGCCAACTGACCCAGCCTAGACTCAGCACTACCCACTGCACCACCTAAAATGTATTATAATATAATATTTACAACTCTTTGTTACTGAATGCTACAGCATACTGTACTATTAACTATAGTGAACTGATACTGTAATACTAAACTGAAATACTGTGGTATGATTTAATTTTTACTACAGTAAAATATTGGGTATTGTAGTATATTGTTGTAGAAATCTTTGTACATGGTTCTGGGTACATATGTATTACCACAGCAACTTACCTAAGCAGATAAATTCAAGTATAGTATGGTAATACAATGGATCTCTATAGTATTTACTATAATTTACTATAGTATTTTTTGTTGTGGGAATAAATAATAATGTTTGAATTGGTTTTTAGTTTATGATCATATTCACAGTCATACATTGCATTCTATTGCATCCCTTTAAACATCTAAGCAGGAAACTCACCGTGAAACTTTACGGTTACAAGAATGAGTGAGTCTCCACCCGACCGATGTGAAACTGTGAGGTCAAACCACTACAAAACACGGTATAAGCAGCACTTGACAGGGGAACAGGAAGCAACCAAAAACAATGAAACATCTTTGTACCTCAAGATACACCAGAAAACGCTATACTACACTTTAAAACCCAAAAAGTTAAGGTAACACAAATCATTTGAGGAAACCAATTGCAACAAACCATTTAAGTTCAAAACCTAATCGTAATGAGTACTGTGAACTTAATCCATTTGAGTAAACAGAGCAATTTGAGCACAGTAAAACCCAATAAATGAAGAGAACTCAAACCAACTGAGTACTGTAAAACCCAGTGGTGTAAGGTAACTAATCACAAATACTCAAATTACTGTAATTGAGTAGTTTTTCTCAGGAATTGTAATTTACTAAGTAGCTTTAAAATGTGTACTTTTACTCTCACTTGAGTACATTTTTAGTGCAGTATCTGTACTTTAACTCCACTACTTTCCTTTAACCTGCAGTTACTATTTTTTCTTGTCTATGGGGATTAGAAAAATCCGTCCTGTGATTCCTGTCCAATCAAATCGCACATAGAAGGTAATTTGCATCATAATGAACTACCTCAAGACATGTCAGATTTACGTTGTACCATAACGTCAGGGGGACGCTGCATTTTGTTTGGAAATGAAAATCAGATTGACGTCAGAAATCAACGTCAGGCCAACGTCTATGTCCAACGTCCATGTCCAACGTCCAACCTAAAACCAACCAAATATCAACATCTAATGATGTAATAGCTTGACGTTGTGTGGATGTTACCACTATGACGTCTATTAGATGTTGGATTTTGGTTGCCATACCTGACGAATAAATATGAGTATTCGACATCAATATGACGCTGGTTTAAGATGTTGGCTCGACGTTGGATTTTGGTCACTTTCTAACAACCTAAAATCAACCAATATCAACGTCATTTGACGTCATTATTGGACATGAAAATAACATTGTCCTTATACGCTGGCTAGACATTGAATTTTGGTCACCTGACACCACAATCTAAATCTAACCTAATATTAACGTCCTATGACATTGTCTGCCTGCTGGGCAATAACTAGATGCACTACAGAATGTTACGTTTACACATCCACAAATTGCATGTGCATCAGCTTTTTACAGCGTAATACTCACTACTCACTACTCTTGAGTACTTTTAAAAGGGCTACTTTTTTATTCATACTTTAAGTAATAATCACAACAGATACTTTTACTCTACTTGCACTACATTTTTTTTTTTTTTTTAATTTATTTATTGGATTTTTTATGACAGTTAACAAACACAAATAAAAAAAACACATTAACATTACAAATACAGAAAAAAAGTATAACAGTGCAAAATTGATTAAAAGAATAAAAGTAAACCACACTATAACCCTCATATTGTGCGACACACAGTATATGATGTGCATTAATTTTTCAAATTAAGCATATAAACAGGTCAGTACTGAAAGTTGAGGTTGACAGCATGGTGTATTAAGTAAAACAATATATATATATATATATATAATAAAAGAAATAAAAGAAAAGAAAAAATTTAAAGAGAAAGAAAAGGGAAATTATATTAAACTAAATAGGCTGGGGGGTGGGACGATCTTCAAACTTGTGGTTTTATGTCACAAAAGAATTGTATGCTTGTGCTATATTAGCAGCACTAATACTCATCTGGAAGGCACAGACCAAAACAAAAGTGCAAGATTGGCAACCATTCACTCCACAGTAAGTGCCTCAAGTCTCAGAGACTTGACATGCTCCAAGAATGGCAACCAAATGTTAGAAAATTTGATCACTGAACCTCGAAGACTATGTTTAATTTTTTCTATTTTAACAAAAAATAAGGCATCTTTAATCCACTGAGTATGGGATGGGGTTGAGGAGACTTCCACTGCAACAAAATTCACCGCCTAGCTAATAATGACAGAAAAAATATTAATTCAGAAAAATAAAATGGTAACTCACAGTCAGGGGGTAGAACTCCAAACAGGCCAATTAATGGAGAAGGATCAATATTAATAGATGTAATTGCTGAAAATGATTCAAAAACAGACTCCCAAAAAGGAAACAAAGCTGGACAGGTCCAAAACATGTGAACTAGATTTGCAGGTTTAGCATGACATTTGTCACAGTTTGGATCAATAGCAGAGAACATGCCAGTTCACACTTAGACCAGTGAACTCTGTGGACTACTTTGCACTGTAGAATCCCACGACGAGCACATACAGATGATGTATGGACCTTTTGTAAAATTGTTGACCAAATGTCTTCTTCTATCAATATATTAAGATCCCTAGCCCAAATAAAGCGCAAATTTTCAGATGTAGATGTATGGGACGTGAGCAAGGAGTTGTATATTTTAGAGATGGCTCCATTTTGACCAGGATTGATATTAGAGATGGTATCGATTAGGGTAGAGGGTGGTATAGCAGGGAAACCCAGAAAGTGTTTACGGACAAAATCCCGAATCTGAAAATATCTGAAAAGTTGTGACTTTGGTAGACTATACATTTGAGTTAGTTGTTCAAATGACGCAAAAATATTATCAATGTAAAGGTCTTTGATAGAAACAATTCCACATCTCATCCATGTTACAAAAGCCTACTTGCACTACATTTTTAGGCAAGTAATGGTACTTTTACTTGAGTATGATTTTTCAGTACTCTTTCCACCACTAGTAAAACCCAATAAGTTAAGTCAACTCAAACCGTTTGAGTAAACCGATTGCTACAAACCATTTTAGTTAAAAAACTAATCTATATGAGGACTGTGAACTTACTCCATTTAAGTTGAAGTAATGAGATATTTAATTAACTCATTACCTTTAACACTGAGTTCAAAACTCTTTTCAAATGAGTAGAATTAACTTTCAGTAAATTTTGAGTTAACTACACTCATTTCATTTGATAAAGTTGACTGTTGGGTTTTACAGTGTAGTAAAATGCTTTACTGTATATATAGATTGTGATACAACACAATCTGACACTGTTGCAATCATTAACATAATTCAGAAATTGAAGGCGTGACTCATTTAAGCAAGAAATAAGATGCGGGACTGTAATGTGTCAAGAAAATGCTCAGACATGTTCGAATTCAATGAAACTATTTAAGTGGTTTGCACATCCCTTGTATGTTTTTCTCAGATATCAGAGGGGGAAATTCAGTGATTTTCGAGTGAAACGAAGGAGTGAAGATTTTAAAAATGAATTAATTTGATAAAACAGACATTTAAAAGGTTGTCCTCGTCTGCACTAAAGCACCATGGATGATGTTTGTAATGAGAATGGGGGTCCCTGGGGCCACGACCAGGAGGTCACACGATACGACACAGCAGCGCTTATTAAAGCACAGAGCTCTCAGATTCACTTCCATGACACCACACACACACACACACACACATACACACGCAAACACACACAGGATATGTGATCCAGTGTCTCCTGGGCATATCTTTCAGCAAAGAAAAAAGAAGCAGAAGCAGAGAAAAGAGCAATAGAAGTGCACAAGATGAACAATCGTGTAATTACAGAGGTTGATAATGACTTTTTCCTTTATGCTTCAATTCTCTATGCATCATGGTTAGTTTGACAGAAAGATATAAACCTTTAATATATAAGGTTAATATGTATTATAGTTATTATTAATACTTCTTAGATGTTTTCCCCATTGTGTGTGTGTGTGTGTGTGTGTGTGTGTGTGCGAAAACATATGTTAAATTAAAGTCCCCACATGCTCATAAATTATACAAAATGAGGTATTTTAAAAATATTAAAATGCAGATGTTGTATGTGTTTAGTGTTTAATATTAAAACATTTACATAGAAATACATTTTTTTTACTTTTATTTTAACATGATGTGATATAAAATCTTAACAATAATTCAACTATAAGTAGCATTCACATACATGTAAAAGTTGTTTATGATTTATTGCAAATTTTGTATATATATGTGTGTACATTATGTATATAAATCTTTTAGTTTGACATTACAGGATGTAAAACTATTGTCAAGCGATGGGTGACAGGTCAGCATAACTGATTTCCTCTCAAAAGTACGCACCGGTCAGCATAATAACTTGCCTCTCTGTTAGAATGTGACCCTGCTTTCGATTTCCCTTTTCCTGACCTGTGGAGGTCAAGTATGTGATAATAGCTAAGAGAGGAGGAGACAAAAGGGCCCAGAGTAGTTTCTGGTAAGTCTAAAACCCCAACACTGAATTAAAGTGACACACAGTGAGCAAAAACATGCGTCTGTTGAGATTTTTTACCTTTTCACATTTTATTTCTGTCTAATGGAAAGAAAACACCTAAAATACACTTATACATGTTACTTTTATTTAGTCTAAATAAAAAAGTCTGTAAATTTCAATTACAATACATATTTTTAAAGACTTTTCTAAAAATATATATATTTTAAATACTGTGTAATGCTGTTCGGAACCTGAAACACCAACCTAAAGTCAGGTGACACCTACAGTATATCTTATCACCTATATCTTCTAGCAGTTAAATATGCACAGTGGCTTTTCTGTGCATTTGGTCTGGTTTTACACATATTGTATGACCTTTCCTTGTGATGTTCCTACTTGGGAATGGTTTATAAATCAGCTATTTTTACAGATTGGGATATTATAAAGAAAAAAATATATAAACTCTAAATACATTTCTCTTTAGATAGAGAACTACAGTATGTATTTATGGTCAAAAAAGCATATTTTTCCCCCTGAAGTGATTTTACTGTGTTGATGTAAACTTGACACAGTGGCACATATTAAGCAGCTCTCCATTTTTTCAAATAGCCAGTAGAGTTTTGTTTATATCACAGTTCAGCAAGAGATGCTGAGTTCGGTAAAGCCACATTTAAAAATATGCAATATTTTTTGTTATTTTTTACCTTTATTATACTGTATAGGGCAGCAGAGATGAGACAGGAATACAAGGGGAGGATCGGCAAAGGACCTCGAGCCAGGAATCAAACTCGGGTTTATTTTTTTATTCATATATTCTGTTTTTTACAGATGAATATGTTCAAACATAATTTGCCTGATTGCATGGGGGGAAAAGACTTTTATTGGTATTTTAGGAGTTTTGGTGTGATAAAAGCAGTGGTGGAACGAGTACTGAAAAATCATACTTAAGTAAAAGTACCATTACTTGCCTAAAAATGTAGTGCAAATAAAGTAAAAGTATCTGTTGTGAATATTTCAAAAGTATTTCAGAGTAGTGAGTAGTGAGTATTACGCTGTAAAAAAGCTGATGCATTTACATGTAATTTGTGGATGTGTGTAAATGTAACATTCTGTAATGCATTTAGTTATTGCCCAGCAGGCACACAACATCATAAGATGTTAATATTAGGTTAGATTTAGGTCGTGATGTCAGGTGACCAAAATTTAGGTGACAAAAATGTCTAGCCAGCATCTAAAGACCAACGTTATTTTGATGTCCAATAACAACGTCAAATGTTGTTGACATTTGGTTGATTTTAGGTTGTGTTAGAAAGTGACCGAAATCCAACGTTGAGGCAACATCTTAAACCAGCGTCATATTGATGTCAAATACTGCCAGTGGTGTAAAGTACTTGAGTAAATGGACTTCGTTACTTTACTTAAGTATTTTTTTGGCTACTTTGTACTTGTACTGAGTATCAAAAATATAAGCAACTTTTACTCTTTACTTGACTACATTTTTGATTGAATATATGTACTTTTTACTCCACTACATTTGAACAGATGCTTACCGTTACTCGTTACATTGCAATTGTGCCAATGACTGTATAAAATATGGACGACGCGACAGCGCCATTTTCCATTAAACGCTGTGAAGAAAAAAACGCCTCGTGACGGGCACAAACTGTGGCAGAAGACTGCTGAAATTGGAGCCTGGGCATGCACAGAAGGACTGCCTGATGGAGCCAGAGGAGGAGCTGCGGAATCAAGCTTCCAACCAAACGCTTGTACATCAAATCAGCCACGCCCCCCGAACTGCTCACTTGACCGCCGGTGTCTGCACTATAACAAAGGCTCGCTAATGTACACGTTTACATAGGAGCCTGGTTTGCTGTTTTATCAACACAAATGGTTGTAATAACGTTATTAAAGGTGCGGTTTATATAATGAAGATTTAATCGCGCCAGCTCGCTAACGGCCGCCGGATCTGACCGGATGCCTATGGACACACTGCCCGAGTCAATCGGGCCAGATGCGGCGGCCGTTAGCGAGCCGACGCTGCCGCATCCGAGCCGGATCGGCCCGCGAGTAATGTGCGCGAGTAGGTACAGCAGACGGAGTCGGGCCGAGGGGTAAGTCTCCGGCAGGCGAGAGTGTAGCCGGAACTGGCCCGAGTGTATTTTGCTATCTGGGTGGTAAGGCGTGTATCAAATAACTGATAAAGCCCCCTGACCCTACCGAATAAACAGTGTTTCACCAGATCCTGTATGTCAGAAACTCTAGTTTACTGCTGAGCAACTCATTTTATCATGGTAAAATAACACAGAAATGGAATAATAACACTTCAGTCTCCTGCCGAAGCTCCGGCGTCTGCTTTGAGAAACTGTCAATCACAGCTGTCAATTACGATGACACGCCCAGCATTAAATTACTGCTCAACACATACTGTTTACAAAACTACTCAAAATAAAAAATATTGCCCCCCTCTGATACTGAGAGATGAATCACATCAAAGTCAGCTCTGATTTTTTTTACTACGTTTTACTACTTTTTTTTTTTGTTGATAAATTGTTTGTGGCTTTTTTGAACATTTGAGTGTGACTGAGACTTTTTGTTCTATTTTTTAAATATATTTTGTTCTGCCATTTTGAAACATTAAGGTGTTCAATTTAATTTATATGTTAGGAAAATTAAACCTTTCTTGGTGCTCTTTGAGCCTACATTCAGTATGAGTAAAATACTTAAGTTCTTTTAAAATCGGATACTTTAATACTTTTACTCAAGTCTTATTGGAATTGGTGACTTGTAACTTGTAATGGAGTAATTTTTACAGTAAGTATCTGTACTTTTACTCAAGTATGGTTTTCAGGTACTCTTTACACCTCTGAATACTGCCGTTTATTCATCAAGTATGGCAACCAAAATCCAACATCTGATAGATGTCATATTGGTAATGTCCACACAACGTCAAGCTGTAACATCATTAGACGTTGATACTTGATTGATTTTAGGTTGGATGTTGGACATTGGCATCGGCGTGATATTGGGTTCTGATGTTAACCCGATTTTCATTTTCAAAATGCAACATCCCCATGACATTGGGGTACAATGTCAATCTGACGTCTTGTGCCTGCTGGGTGTTTAAGGCCATTTCGGTCATCATATCGTAAACGTAATTTTCTCATCAGTGACATGCATCTAAACAGTCTCTGGGTCAATGCGTGTGAAGATTTTGGACATCTTCTTGGATACTTTTAACGCTTCCAAACAGTTTGCTGCAATTATAAATCGCCCATGTCTTGAGGTAGTTCATTATGAGGCGATGTACCTTCTATGTTTTGACACCTCTGACCAGACACCTCACATCCGCCCGGACCATCTCCCTACACAGCCATCAACACCTCCAGCCATCTCCCTCTCCCCCCCTGCACTTCAGATCAGTGAGGATAATGTGCGTCGGATCTTCAATAAACAGTTATCAACACCTACAGCCATCTCCCTCTCCCCCCCTGCACTTCAGATCAGTGAGGATAATGTGCGTCAGATCTTCAGTAAATAGAAGAGACGGAAAGCACCAGGGCCAGACGGAGTTTCAACAGCCTGTCTGAGAACCTGCGCTGACCAGCTGGCTCCCATTTTCACACAGATCTTCAACAGATCACTGGAACAGCGCAAAGTTCCATCCTGCTTCAAAAGCTCAACCATCATCCCAATACCAAAGAAACCAAAGATCACAGGACTCAATGACTACAGACCTGTTGCCTTAACATCTGTGGCCATGAAGTCATTCGAAAGACTGGTGCTAGCATATGTGAAGGACATTACTTGAGCTTTGCTGGAGCCCCTGCAGTTTGCCTATAGAGCAAACCGGTCTGTGAATGATGCAGTCAACATGGGACTGCATTATACCCTACAACATCTGGACAAACCAGGGAACTACGCAAGGATACTGTTTTTGGACTTCAGTTCTGCCTTTAACACCATCGTCCCATCACTGCTCGCGAACAAACTGACCGAGCTGTCTGTCAATGGATCACCAGTTTTCTGACAGATAGACAACAGCTAGTCAGAATGGGCAAAATCACATCCGACTGCCGCACCATCAGCACTGGTGCACCCCAGGGATGCGTTCTCTCCCCACTGCTCTTCTCCCTGTACACCAACGACTGCACCGCAAAAGACCCCTCCATTAAGCTCTTGAAGTTTGCTGAGGACACTACTGTTATCGTCCTCATCCGGAACGGTGACGAGTCTGCATACAGACAGGAGGTGGAGCGGCTGGCTTTATGGTGCAGATACAACAACCTGGAGCTGAATATGCTTAAAACAGTGGAGATGATAGTGGACTTTAGGAGAAACCCCCCTGCACTCCCCCCACTCACCATCATGAACAGCACTGTGGCTGTAGTAGACTCATTCAGGTTCTTGGGCACCACCATCTCTCAGGATCTGAAGTGGGACATTCACATAGACTCTATTGTGAAGAAAGCCCAGCAGAGACTGTACTTCCTTCCTCAGCTGAGGAAGTTCAACCTGCCGCAGGAGCTGCTCGTACAGTTCTACTCAGCTGTCATCCAATCCATCCTCTGCACTTCAATCACCGTCTGGTTCAGCTCAGCTGCCAAAACTGACCTCCGCAGACTACAGCGAATAGTCCGGACTGCTAAATGAATCACTGGCACTACCCTTCCTACACTTCAAGAACTGTACTTTTCCAGAGTGAGTAAAAGGGCTCGTAAAATCACTCTGGACGCCTCGCACCCAGCACACTACCTGTTCGAATAGTTATCGTCTGGTCGGCGCTACAGAGCACCAAACACAAAAACAGCCAGACACAGGAAAAGTTTCTTTCCTCAGGCCATCTACCTCATGAACAGTTAAATATTGCCCTACTGTGCAATAAACATGTAATACTTTCTCACACGCACTTGTACACAGCACCTTATAACAATATACAATGCAATACTTCCTCACACGCATTTGTACACAGCACCTTATAACCTGTATATTTACAACATATCTGTACATACAATTCAACATCCAGATATTTTTGACTAACTGCATCTCTGTTTAATGTTTATCGCCTTTTTCTTTTCTCATTAATTTCTCTTAATTTTGTGCTGTTACTTGTCGCTTTATGTACACTGGAAGCTTCTGTTGCCAAAACAAATTCCTTGTGTGTGTGAAGCACACTTGGCAATAAAACTGTTCCCCTTCGGGAGGGGAACTTCAATGCTATGTGGAAAAACTTCCACTATGGGGATTTCGTCAGAATCCAATCATCTGAAAGAGTATAAAAACGGGCCAATGAAATGCCAATGAGTTGGCAGCGTCAGCGTGCACAGCTGTCTTGAATGACAATCAGCCTGGCATAAAAGGCTAGCATGTGCTCAGCAACGACATCCTTTTCGCTTTCAGAGCCTTTCACGAGCTTCTGAGAGAGTCTATGAGGGTATCTCCAACCTGTGTCTACAGAGAGAGATCGAGAAGCAGCTTCTCCCGGTCCAGAGCGCGTATACGCAGTGGCAGATGGTCGAGCTGGGTTGTTCTCCCTTGCCTGGCGTCCTTTGGGTCCGGTCCTCCAAGAGCGGTATGTATATAGGAAGCAAGTTTCCTAAAAGAGCAACACGGTTGTGCAGCGCGTCTTTTTCAAGACGTCGCTCCGACCGTGCGTCTCTGGTTGCGGTGGTTTCCTGTCCCCGGATGATGCGAACCCGCTCGCTCCCTCCCTCCGGGGTGGAGAGCACGGTGTTGGCATCTAAAAAGCAGACATGATGGCCGTGCTTTCCCGGGCTGTTTCGGCCGTGGGTCTGGTGATGGTTTATCCCCCAGCCCCGCGGCCGGACCGACTAGATGGGTGTTATGTGGAGGATATAAGAAGGCAAGACCTTCTAAGCCTTCCGTCCCCTTCTTCCCGGAAAGTGCGCAGTAAGCTCACGCAGTCTTGGAGGGCACTTTTTTCTGCCCGATCTGCGTGCGCTTTCATCCTCACCATCCTTGGAGGGTTGGTTGTTATTGTCTGATGAGGATTCGAACCTGCTCTTTTCCTCCGGGATGATGGGCGTGGCGTCGAATCCAGAAGCAGACTTTGCAGCCGTGCTTCCCAGGCTGTTTCGGCCGTGGGTCTGGAGATGGTTTATCCCCCAGCCCCGCGGACGGACCGACTAGAGGGGTGTGATGTGGAGGAGATAAAGAAGGCAAGACCTTCTAAGCCTCCACGTCCCCTTCTTCCTGGATGTGCACAGGAAGCCCACGCAGTGCGCTGCGTGCGCCTCCGCCCTCACCATGCATGCTACGGCCACCTACCAGCGCTCCCTAGCGCAGGCGCTGGCCCAGCTGCGCGGGGATGGTTCCGACCCAGGACTGAGCATGAGCTCCGCACAGCAATCGACTGAAGTCGGCTGTGTGTGCCCCAGGGAAGGACGATGGTCACATTAGTGGCCCAGGAACGCCACCACGGGCTAAACCTGGTGATCTGCGTGATGCTGACAAAGTTCGCTTTCTTAGCTCACCCATATCCCAGGCTGGCCTGTTTGGCGACACCGTCAGTGAATTCGCCCAGGAATTCACGCCGGTGAGCGAGCAGTCGGAGGCGATGGGTAATACCATCTCTCGGCGGGATCGTAAAACCGCTCCTCCCCGCCGAGCCATCCACATCCACTGCTTCACGCCGAGAGCGCCCGCCTGCGGCTTTGCTCGGTCGCCCCCGCCTGAGCCTCTGGCCAAGCGGCTGCGCCGAGCATCTCGCAGGCAACCAGCGCTCCCCGCCCCAGGGCGCCGCTAAGTTCGGTAAACGAACCGCGAAGCGTCCCTGAGACGGGCCATCTGGAGAGGAGGAAATTTGCTCTTTCCCCGCTGGAGGGCGGGGCTCTTCTTCTAAACAGCGTTAAAAAACGCTATCAAAACCTCAGAGAAAGAGCATTTTTTCCCTTCCCCGGATGTGACAGCCCGAACACTGCCAGTCTGGGACGCTATGCTTTCCAGCTCGCAGGATCGGTGCACTTCGCCAGTGGCTCGCGGAGCGAGAGAGAACGGTCTCCTTTCTCTCCCCCTCCCAGCCCCACCTCCGGAGTACGGGTGCGAGACAAGAGTGAAGCTCTTGCCTCCTGCTCTCCTGTGGGACCCCAGTGCTTCCCGGTTGAGCCCACCCACTCCGCGCTGCCCCACCGCTGGTACGTCAGCGATCGTGCGGACGAAGCCACTTGCGAGGGCTCTGCCTGCCTGGTTAGCGCGGGCCAGCCCATCGCAATGGCTCATCCGCGCGATCAGACTCGGCTACGCGATTCAGTTCGCGAAACGGCCTCCCAAGTTCACGGGTGTGTATTTCACCAGGGTCAGCCCTGCGTCCGCCCCTGTCTTGCGAGAGGAGATTGCTGTCCTCCTGGCGAAGGATGCAATCGAACCGGTCCCTCCAGCCGGGATGGAGAGCGGGTTTACAGCCCGCACTTCATCGTACCCAAAAAGAGCGGTGGGCTATGGCCAATCCTCGGTCTGCGCGTTTTGAACCGCTGGCTTCACAAGCTGCCGTTCAGAATGCTTACGCAGAAGCGCACCCTCCGGAGCGTTCGTCCTCGGGATTGGTCTGCAGCAGTAGACCTGAAGGACGCGTACTTTCATGTCTCGATACTTCCACGCCACCGTCAGTTTCCTGCGGTTTGCGTCTGAAGTCGAGCCTGGCGGTACAAGTCCTCCCCTTTTGGCTCTCTCTGTCTCCGCGGGTTTTCACCAAGCTCGCGGAGGGTGCCCCAGCTTCGGCTTGCGGGCATCCGCATACTCAATTATCTCAAGCGACTGGCTGATTTCAGCGCGCTCGCGGGATTAATTGATTACGCACAGAGACAGGGTGTTTTGGCACTTCGACCAATTGGGGTTTCAGGTCAACCGAGAAAAGAGCAGCCTCGCCCCCGTGCAGAGCAACTCTTTTCTCGGGTTGGAGCTGGACTCGATCACCATGACGGCGCGCCTCCCCCGAGAGCGCGCCGGGCTGATGCTGGCCTGTCTGAGAGAGTTCGACAGGAATATGTGGTCCCACTGATATTATTTCAGAGGCTCCTGGAGCATATGACATCCGCAGCCGCGGTCTCGCCGCTCGGATGCTCCATATGAGACCACTTCAGCATTTGCTTCACGATCGGGTCCCTAGACGCGCATGGCACGCGAGCGCGCACCGGGTGACTGTCACTCCGCTGTGTCGCCGCGCCCTCAGCCTCTGGATGGACCCTGTGTTCTACAGGCCCGCGGGCCTCTAGAACAAGCGTCCAGGCATGTCGTCGTTTGACGGATGCTTCCAGTTCGCGCTGGGGGGCTGTGTGTTGCGGGCATGCAGCTGTGGTTCCGTGGTAGGAAGCTGGTTGCATTGGCATCTTAACTGCCTGGAGCTGTTGGCAGTGTATCTCACGCTGCACCGTTTTTTATCCGGTGTTAGAAGGGAAACACGTGCTGGTCGGACGAACAGCATGGTGGCGATGGTGTATATCAACCGCAAGGGAGATATTCGCTGTCGCCGCATGTCTCAGCTCGCTCGCCGTCTGCTCCCCCGGAGTCATACGCGGCGCAATCGCTGCATTCCATTTTTTCCCCGCCGAGCTCAACCGTGCAGCCGCTGCGCTCTCATGGCAGTTCGCCTGGGAGAATGGAGGCTCCACCCCCGACTGTCCAGCTGTTATGGGTGCGTTCTGCGCACTGGCTACACAGCTGGCCCCGGGGCGTGCGTAATACGCATTTCTCCAGTGAGCCTACTCGCACAGATGCTGTGTAAAGTCAGGGAGGACGAGGAACAGGTCTATGCATTGCGCCTCTCAGGCCCAATCAAACCTGTATTCTAGCTCTCTCCTCGTGATGGCCCCTCCCTGGCATGTCCCCTGGAAGAAACTTCTTCTTTGGGGACAGGCACCGTTTGGCACCCGCGCCTAGTTCTATGGACATCACGTGTGTCCCATAGATGGAGCGCGGAGGACTTAGGTGACCTACCGTTAGGTGGTTAACACCATCACTCAGGCCTAGAGCACCCTCTATGAGGCATGCCTATGCCCTGATGTGGAGTCTATTCGCTGTGTGGTGTACTTCTCTCCGAGAAGGAAACCCCAAACATGCCAGATCAGTGTGATGCTATCCTCCTTCAGTTGGCTGGAGCCAAGGCTGTCCCCTCCGCACTGAGGGGTTGGCGTGGCGATCATCCCCGCTCTGAGGATGCGGCGATGGCGACGCGCTGGGAAAGCATCGCCTCATCATCCAGTCCCCAGAGGCGCGAGACGTGGATATATATCCTGTCCCCTCTCTTACCCATTTGAAGATCTCTCTTAGGAGAGGTCTGCTCGATCACTCGACTCAGTATCTATATGATTTCTGTCCAGGTAGACAGCTCTGCTGGTTGCGTTGGCATCGGTCAAATGGGCGGGTATCTGGAGGCATTTTCGGTCAGCGAAATGTGCCAGCGTTTTGGGCCGGCCCACTCTCACGTTTACCTGAGACCCCGGCCCACCTAGGTGCCCTAGGTTCCTACAGCGCTCGTTTAAACTATGTAGTGAACCTGCAAGCGCTGCCCACGGAGGAGGCAGACCCAGCCCCTTATTGCTGTGTCCTGTTCGCGCTTTGCGTATTATACGGACCGTACTCAGAGCTTAGATCCTCTGAGCAGCTCTTTATCTGTTACGGTGATCGGCAGAAGGGAAGTGCTGTATCTAAACAGAGGTTGGCCCACTGAACAGTGAATGCCATCTCCCTCGCTTATCGAGCCAGGGCGAGCCGTGTCCGCCAGGAGTGAGAGCGCACTCCACTCGGAGCGCGCATCCTTTTGGGCGTTAGCACGCGGCGCCTCTCTAACAGACATTGTAGAGCTGCGGGCTGGGCGACACCTGAACATTTGTGAGATTTATCTTCGAGTGAACTGATTTCCTCACGAGCGGTGAATGAGGAAATTCGGTTAGGTGTTGTAAAACGCTTGCTGCGCCTTTCTCTCTAACACAGAGATACGTGCGCTTTTCTCGCTTTGTCAGTTGAGTTCCCCATTTGGCGAACCCTGCAGAGTTCCTCCGAGGCCCCCAGCATCTGACTCAGCGGAGCAGTCAAATTTTGGCCCATTACGTTGTAGGTATGCCCGCTGGTCATCCCGCGTTCTGGGTATAGGTGCCTGCTATGTGCGATCCCCGCTGGCGATCCCATACGCTCACTCAGCCACGATGTAGTCCCCCCTCCTAGGCGGGCTCGTGTCTTCCCTCCCCGCTAACCACCTCTTCGTATGTGCACTCCCCCTTCTCAGGGCTAGTCCATACGCTATTTGCCACCAGGTCTCCCCCTCCGGGCAGCAGGTGGCCTCCGCAGCGTCCTCCCTATCGGGACTGAACGCTTTCCCAACGTACTGTCGTATTTTAAAATTCCTAGAAACTAACTAGGTGTATTTTACGACTCCCCGAAAAATATATCTAAACCAGAAAAGGTAAGTAAGGTAAGTAAGGGCCAGGGGACACGTTGGAGGACTGTGTCTCCAGCGATGCAGGTGCGCTCGTACTGCTGCGTGGCGCGCCCCTCACTGGAGACATGGTAAGGTTCTTTCGTTGTGGCGCTTTCCATAAATTTCCCCATAGTGGAAGTTTTTCCACATAGCATTGAAGTTCCCCTCCCGAAGGGGAACGCTCTGGTTACTAAAGTAACCCTCGTTCCCCGAGGGGGGGAACGGAAATGCTATGTTCCTTCGCCACAACGATTGTCCCTTAGCTGTTGAGTGTGAAAGCCTCTTCAGCTAGAAAAGGATGTCGTTGCTGAGCACATGCTAGCCTTTTATGCCAGGCTGATTGTCATTCAAGACAGCTGTGCACGCTGACGCCGCCAACTCATTGGCATTTCATTGGCCCGTTTTTATACTCTTTCAGATGATTGGATTCTGACGAAATCCCCATAGTGGAAGTTTTTCCACATAGCATTTCCGTTCCCCCCCTCGGGGAACGAGGGTTACTTTAGTAACCAGAGCGATTCTGATTCTGATGTGCAATTTGATTGGACAGGAATCACAGGACTGATTTTTCTAATCCCCAAGCACAGGAAAAAATAGTGACTGCAGGTTGAAGGAAAGTAGTGGGGTAAACCACCGATTCAGCACTAAAAATGTACTAAAGAGAAAGTAAAAGTACACATTTTTAAAACTACTTAGTAAATTACCATTTCTGAGAAAAACTACTCAATTACAGTAATTTGAGTATTTGTAATTTGTTACTTTGCACCACTGGATAAAAGATATTCCCAAAATCCCCATCAGTCAATATCATTGACTCTAGTAATATGTTGTTAAAACAAACAAAAATAAAACAATGACATCAAGTGTTCAGACTTTTGTGGTAGAAATGTATGCAGATTAACACATAAAAATAAAACCTCAGTTTCATATTTGTCATTTGATAAATTGACTAATATTTTACAAGACTTGTAATACAAAAAATATTTTCACTTCTTAATGTAACAAATCAATTGCACCTGCAGTCTTTCGTTTTAAACCATTAATAAAAACACAAACACAAACTAACAATCAACAGTTCACAAATTGCATCTCTCTCAACCAAAATAGTAAGATAAATTGCAGCGTATGCAGAGTGGCTTTGGCACTATAAGCTGACTGAAGTGATGAAAAATATCATTGGCATGTTTCTGAGTCATTATTCCTCCATTATGACTAAGCACACTTCTATATTTGAGAGCATTTGTCTTTCAGGATGTCTGTGGCCTGTCAAACGTGACAGTGACAGATTGTATTGTACACAACAAGTTTTACAATGGAGGTGTGGGGGTTGACAGTAAATTGCCCAGATGATCAGGATTGGTGTGTCTCACTGTTTCGATAACAACATTGTTTTTGGCAATAGGGTGCGTTGATTGCATTAAGTGTTGCGAGGAAATTCCTTGGAAATTTGCTGAGATGTGAAATCATGAAACTTTACTGCGTTTAGACTTCTGAATGTCACATTTAGCAGCTTTCCATAAAGGAAGTCGAGTTAATTCAATTATTGAGTTATCATGTGTGCTAGTGCGTGGTCAGGAAATGTAAAAGGCCTTATTGTGGCCACAGGAACAACCGAGGGGCATTTCACTTCAGAGTGGCCTGATAGAAGACTTTATTATGTCTGTGCTCGACTTATCTGTGTGAGCTTAACCTCTGGTTCCTTTATCTCTGCAGAAAATACTATACTTTATGTTATATAGATTATATATATATAAACAGACTTACTTTAGACCAATAGCAAACTAAGTGAAATGCACATGCATTCAAGTTTTACTAAAGATTACTAAAATATTGTGTTTAATGTTTTTTTTTTAGCAGAAACTCTTCCTACAAAAATGTTCATTTGCATCAAAAATGTGTAAAAAATATTTTGTGTAATTATTTTCAGTAGCATTATATTCATTATATTCAGCACTAGCTACAGTATATACACTGAAAAGATTATTTAAAGATGATTCCTTGGATTTACTAAAAAAACTCACGTTAAGTGGTTGTAAACAATATATTTGGGCTAAATTTAAACAAAAAAATTAAGTTGAAAATTATTAGATTTAATTTATTTATTTAAATTCAACACAAATTGTTTGCAACCATTTTGCAGACAATTTTTTTCAGTGTACTTGAATGAAAGTTACTAAAATATAACTGTAAATGTGAGCTTACAGTCTATAAATACTGTAAATAACATTAACAGATACAACATGCAGTGGTCATTTAGCATTTCTGTGTGGAGTTTGCATGTTCTCCCTATGTTTGCGTGGGTTTCCTCGGGGTGCTCTGGTTTGCCCCACAGTCCAAAGACATAAATAAACTAAACTAAATTGTCCGTGGTGTATGAGTGTGTGTGTGGGAATGAGTTTGTATGGGTGTTTCCCAATACTAAGTTGCAGCTGGAAGGGCATCTGCTGCGAAAAGCTTATGCTGGAATAGTTGGCGGTTCATACTGCTGTGGCAACCTCTGAAATAGAGACTAAGCCGGAGGAAAATGAATGAATGAATGTTTTCAGTAGCATTATACTCAGCACTAGCTATATACTTGAATAAAAGTTACTAAAATATAATTGTGAATGTAAGCTTACGGTCTATAAAAACTGTGAATAGAAACAACATGCAGATTAAAATCTATCAGTAAATCAGTGTGGAAATTAACATTAGACTAAAAAGTAAACGTGTATTAAATAAAGATGAGAGATTAACAGGTTTTGTTTTACTTCTTTCTTCCGCAGATTTTCACACAACTCAATGTGTTTGCCATTTCTTTAAGTATTTGTGATCTTTACTAGCAACATCTCAGTATATTGTCAAGTATTCTCAATATATTCTCAAGTATATCCTACAGCACTGTAAAAGGAATAAACCATTATAATAAACCATTATACTTACTGTAAACGTGTTGTGATTTTTAGTCATTCCAAATCCATTTAGACTGATTTTAATGAGTGAATTAAAGTATTAGCTGGTTCTGGCAATTTGGCCAAAGTCCATGCAGCAAAAAACACACCAGATTTAGGTCCAGCTTGTTTATTATACCCGTTTAGCTGGCTTCACTTCTCCAAGAAGGTCTACATGCAGGCCCAGACTGGTCCCTAGCAGCTGCTGTTTAGCATAAAGTATGTCGGAGCAGCTTGACAACCATGTTTTAAAACATTAAAGAGATAGTTTACCCAATAATATAAAAATAAAAATCTGTTATCATTTACTCACCCTTAAATTGTTTAAAACCAATATGAGTTTCTTGCTTCTGTTGAACACAAAAGAAAACTTCCATATATTTTCTGTGGATGTCAATGGCTACCAAACTGCAAAAAAGTCTTGGTTGCCTTACATTTTTAAGCTGAATCAAATTAACCTTATGAGTCCATTGGACTTACATTATGTTAAACTAACTTAAAACAGATTGTGTAACTTATAAAATTAGGTTTGAACATGATTAACGTAGTTTAATAAGTTACAATGACCTAAAACAAATGCTGTCAGGACTAATTGATCATATAATTTTTTACAGTGCAGATTTAAGTCCAGCTTGTTTATAATATCCCTTTAGCTGGCTTCCTTAGTTTAAGATGGTCTACATGCAGGCTCAGCCTGGACCCTAGCAGCTTCTGTTTAGCATAAAGGATGTCAGAGCAGCTTGAACTAGCAACCATGTTTTAAAACATTAAAGAGATAGTTTACCCAATAATATAAACATAAAAATCTGTCATCATTTACTCACCCTTCACTGTAAAATATGCAGGGTTCCACACAATTCATCCGTGTTGTCCCAACACAAATTGGCCGTAGTGTGAGTGTGTGTGTATGCGAGAGTGTATAGGTATTTCCCAGTGGCTGGAAGGTCATCCGCTGCGTAAAACATATGCCGGAATAGTTGGCCAATGATAAATAAGGACTAAGCCAAAGGAAAATTGCTGAATAAATGAATGGATTTCAATGACAGTTTCCACTTCCAAATATCTTATTTTATTTTCAACAGAAGAAAGAAGCTCGGTCACACTTTATTTTGATGGTACGTTTGTTGAATATAAGTTACATTGCATCTACATTCCAACTAATTCTCAATAGATTATAAGTAGACTGTTAGGTTGGGGATACGGTTAGGGTTAGGGTTAGCGTAAGTTGACATGTACTTGCTAAGCTTCTTATAGTCAGTTAAATGTCTGTTGAAGGAGCAGTATCAACAGATATTAAGCAGACAGTCTACTAATACTCAAATGGACCATCAAAATAAAGTGTTACCAGAAGCTCATGGAGTTTGGAACCACTTGAGGATGAATAAATGTATAGTTTTACATTCAAAATAGACATTTGCTGTTTGTTCAAACTACTCATTTAAATAGAGCTGAAGCAACACGACTCTTAATTTTTTTGGGGGGGACAACTTAATTTTATAATGTTCAATCCACTTAAATTTGTAAAAACTAATAAGTTAACTAAATTCCTTCATGTTGTCTCAACACAAATCGATTGTGTGGACCCCAGCAGTCACGATCACCAGCGATCTTCTCCCCTTAGATCGCTGGTTTACTTGCACAAACACTCATGGACTACAAATCCACCATCAAATGAACTACAACTCCATACATGCACTCCAATCACACACACATGTTCCTCATCTCCATTGATTGCACACACACCACCAGAGGCTTGTCAAACACTGATTACACACAGTACATAAGCAGCACATACACTCACTCCATTGCCGAGTCTTGTCATCTGTTACCAGTTTCAATTCAAAGCATTTCCTTGTCTTGTTTTTGCCGTGTTTAGACCCTCGCCTTGTTTACCTGTTTCTCCCTGTTTGCTGCCATCCTTGTGACCATCTGCTTGCTATATTGACTACGATTCTGGATTATCCTCATACATCTGTTTGCTCCTGTACTGATCATTGCTTGCCTGACCATTCCTTTAAATAAACCTGCATTTGGATCCGCATCCTGTTGTCAGCATCTATCCTTGGTTACAGAAGCATTATCTTTATAGTGTATTTTTGGATGAGCTCTCATTTTAAAACTGGATCTTCCAACAAAACGTGAACAGTGTATTCTGATTCCTACACTGTAAAACCCAACAGTTCAAATGAAATGAGTGTAGTTAACTCAAAATTTACTGAAGGATAATTCTACTCATTTGAAAAGAGTTTTGAACTCAGTGTTGAAGGTAATGAGTTAATTAAATACCTCATTACTTCAACTTAAATGGAGTAAGTTCACAGTACTCAAATAGATTAGTTTTTAGAACTCAAATGGTTTGTTGCAATCGGTTTCCTCAAACTGTTTGAGTTACCTTAACTTTTCGGGTTTTACAGTGTATGGACGGACATAAAGTTTTGCAATTTGTGCTTGTTACAGTAGAGTAAACAAAAGACCAGCAAACAAACACAAATATCCGGTCCAGACGGCTCAAAGGCATGCCAGGACAGGAGATTGTTAACCACTATTTTTCTCTGACAATAGAGTTTCCTGAGGCCGCAACCAACGGCTATACTAAAATTAGCTTTCCATTAGCGTTAGATACACAGATTTAATGTAAAGCGCAACGTCAGTTTTGATATCCATCTAACCTTTTAGTAGTTTGTGCCTTTTTCTGTCAAATATCTTTCAGCCGTTTTTCTTGCTTGGGTCTTCTTAGTTGTCGGGCTGTGTATCCACAGCGATGCCCATGGCAACGGAGCTATATAAAGATTCATGAAAAGCTGTGGTGCTCAGATAAGACATAGGAGTTCTGTCAGAGAGGAAACAGCTAAAGATGAGAAACAATCCAGTCAACCAGAAAACCACACAACCTCTAATCTGTGCTGCAGCTGGTCTTTGGGCTACTTTGTACCAAACTTGTTCAACCGCACACTCACACACAAACAAATACGAGCACGTACACATCACACACAAGCCTGCTCTGCGGCCTCGCATTGAGGTCGCATTACTGCACCATCATCCTCGTCATTATAGTCGTCTGCATCGTCATGTCCTGCCTGCATTTTCAAGATCTGATTCATTTGTTGGTAACACTTTACAATTAGGTTCTACACTCCCCGGCCACTTTATTAGGTACATCTGTTCAACTGCTTGTTAACTCATATTTCTAATCAACCAATCACATGGCAGCAACTCAATGCATTTAGGCATGTAGACATGGTCAAGATGATCTGCTGCAGTTTAAACCAGGCATCAGAATGTGGAAGAAAGGTGATTTTAGTGACATTGAACGTGGCATGGTTGTTAGTGCCAGATGGGCTGGTCTGAGTATTTCAGAAACTGCTGATCTACAGGGATTTTCACGCACAACCATCTCTAGGGTTTACAGAGAATGGCCCAAAAATATCTAGTAAGTGGCAGTTCTGTAGGCACAAATGCCTTGTTGATCCCGGAGGTCAGAGGAGAATGGCCAGACTGGTCCAAGCTGATAGAAAGGCAACTGTAACTCAAATAAGCACTTGTTACAACCGAGTTATGCAAAAGAGCATCTCTGAACACACAACATGTCAAACCTTGAGGCAGACGAGCAACAGCAGCAGAAGACCACACCGGGTGCCACTCCTGTCAGCTAAGAACAGGAAACTGAGGCTACAATTCACACAGGCTCACCAAAATTGGACAATAGAAGATTGGAAAAATTTTGTCTGGTCTGATGAGTCTCGATTTCTGCTGCAACATTCGGATGGTAGGGTCAGAATTTGGCTTCAACAACATGAAAGCATTGATCCATCCTGCTTTGTATCAATGGTTCAGGCTGGTGGTGGTGATGTAATGGTGTGGGGGATATTTTCTTGGCACACTTTGGGCCCATTAATACCAATTAAGCATCGTATCAATGCCACAGCCTACCTGAGTATTATTGCTGACCACGTTTATGTCTTTATGACCACAGTGATGGCTGCTTACAGCAGGATAACACACCTGTCATAAAGCGCGAATCATCTCAGACTGGTTTCTTAAACATGACAATGAGTTCACTGTACAAAACAGGCCTCCACCAGATCTCGATCCAATAAAGCATCTTTGGGATGTGGTGGAACGGGAGATTGGCGTAGTGCATGTGCAAGCAACAAATCTGCTGCAACTGTGTGATGTTATCATGTTATCAAAGGATAAAGGCAGTTCTGATGGCAAAAGTGGGTCCAACCGGGTACTAGTAAGGTGTACCTAATAAAGTGGCCGGTGAGTGTATTAGTTAGAGTTAGTTAAGGTATTTACTGTATGAAAAAAACAACAAATAATACATTTAGTACATTATTTATTTATCTTTGTTGATGTTTGTTAATGAAGATAAAGCTGTTCTTTGTTAGGTCTTGTTGCATTTGAATAACATGTTTGTGAATGTTAAACTATGATTTATAAATGTTGTTCATTCTTAGTTCCAGTTAATAAATACAATATTAAACTAGCGAGAACCTTGATGTCAAAATCACATCAAAAAACATGTTAAAAATGGAAATTAATTTGATGTCAATTAACTATACTTTGATGTCAAAACATCATCAAGTTAACATCTAACATTGGCATCAAAAAAAAACATGTCAAAAATCGATTTCATGACATTCCTGTAATCGACTTTTGGTGTGTTTTTTGATGCCAATGTTAGATGTTAATTTGATGATGTTTTGACATCAAGGTAAAGTTAATTGTTGCGTACAGATAAGTGCTTTCATTTACTGAAGGCCAGTACAGATATATGTAGAAGAGGCTTCTTCCTGCAGGCGATACATTTTCAGGGCAACACACAGGACTGAAATACTGAAATAGTTTTTTCAACCCAGGCTCATTCTGAAAACGTACCGCTATACACATTTCTGGAGTGTGCCAAATATGTCCCAGGAGCTACGTTTTTTTGCAGTTTTTGTTTTCGCCAATCCATCAGAGGCCGCTGTCGACTGACTGTATGTCTGACTGAATGACTGACTGACTGACTGATCAACTGACCACCCTCTTCCTTCCCTAAACCCAACCAATAGTGTTTTCAAAAGCACCGATTGACCCGCCCACCCACTTTCCTAAACCCATCCAACAGTTTTCCAAAGCAATCCAGAAAAAGAAAAGTCCTCGCCTGATTTTACCATGTTTTCAGATTTTACCACATTCTCACCCTGTTATTTACTTGTTTGGCTTCTGTTTTTGTCTTACCTACTTTCTGGAACCATTCTTCACCAGACTCGAATCCTGTCTTCGTGGTCATCTCCCTTCTGTGTCTCAAGTTCACCGACATGGCGAGGTAACTGGACAAACTGGTAACAACGGGAAAGCCGTCCATACGTAGGTCAGCTGTAAGCGAGAAAAGGAACGGCTTCAAATGCGCTATATAAATACACATTACACACACACATTACATTCATACCACCCGTAGTGTTTGTTTTAAAAACGAAATGCAGCCATACGTACTTCTGGCTACATCTTTTGCAATCTCCAGAAACGCATATAGGTGTATGTTTTCAGAATGAGCCTATGTTGCTTTTTTTTTACGGACACTTATGAACATTGCACATCTGCATATACATGCACTTTGAACACCCACTGGACACTCTTTATTTACATTTATGCACATTTGCACACACCCTGGTCATATATTGTGTAGTTCTAGTGTACTCCATACAGGTGAGCGGGCTTGACAAACCACCTATAATATACACTACTTCCTCTCTTGAGCACCAGGCACTTTGTTAGAAACACTTCCACGTTTCTGTTTGTATAGATAGCTCTTTTATGTTTTTATTCTTTGTACTTTTTTTTTACAACCACATACTCTGTATCTAAAGACTTTAAATAGTTTATATTTTATTTTATTTTCTATTGCATAACTTATATTTCTCCAAATTTAGATTCTTATTGCTATTATTATTTTTTTTGTTGTAGTTTTTATTTTTAAGGTTACAAGTAATTATGTAAGCATTTCACTGCATGTGTATCATATATAGATATGACATATCATATCTGTGTATGAATGTATGCGATAAATAAAATTTGAATTTGAGTTTATGTCAAATCAACATCAAGGTTGCTTAAATGCTTTGTAGGGAAAATCGAGTATAAGTTTTACATTTGGAATTGAAACTTTCAGATGAATAAAACTTATTATATTATTTATATTATATATTATTAGATTATAATACTTTTGTGGCTGCACGGTGGCGCAGTGTTTAGCACGTTCACCTCACAGCAAGAAGGTCGCTGGCTCGAGCCTCGGCTGGGTCAGTTGGTGTTTCTGTGAGGAGTTTGCATGCTCTCCCTGTGTTCGTGTGGGTTTCCTCCAGGTGCTCCGGTTTCCCCCATAAGTCCAAAGACATGTGCTATAGGTGAATTGGGTAAGCTAACATTGTCTGTAGTGTATGTCTGTGAATGAGTGTGTATGGATGTTTCCCAGTGATGGGTTGCAGCTGGAAGGGCATCCGCTGTGTAAAACACGTGCTGGATAAGTTGGCGGTTCATTCCACTGTGGCGACCCCTGATTAATAAAGGTACTAAGCCAAAAAGAAAATGAATGAATAATACTTTTTGTGTCATTACTTTGGTGGTCAAAAGGTCATCAAGGTGTGAATGTCAAATGGACATCAAGATTTTGCCATCAAATCATTTAGCATTTTTGACATGTTTTTTGATGTTGTTTTGACATCAAGGTGCACGCTGTGTAACATTAAATAATGGAACCTCATTGTAAAGTGTCAATAATTTATTCTTAAAGCAACAGTGAAGTAATTTAGAGTAACACTTTATTTTGATGGTCCATTTGAGTATTAGTAGACTGTCTGCTTAATATCTGTTGATACTGTTCCTTCAACAGACATTTAACTGACTAGAAGAAACTTTGCAAGTACACGTCAGCTTACACCAACCCCAACCCCAACCTAACAGTCTACTTATAATCTAATGAGAATTAGTTGGCATGTAGTTGCAATGTAACCTAAATTCAACAAACGCACCATCAAAATAAAGTGTGACCTAATTAAGCCTAATGTCATAATCATCTCATGACTTACTGTGAAACGTAATAGCTAAATTGTAAAGATAATAAAAGAAATGAATGAGGTCATTAAAATATCATTAAATATGTGCGGTAGAGCCTTCAATATCAATAAAAAGAATCTGATTGAACATATTTTATATTAATCTATCCTTAACACTCAAGAGGGCCATAAATATGCTTTTAAACCAAATGAGCCAATGTTGAGGTACTGTAAGCTGCTACAAACATAACTTACACATTCTGATTAAAGAACAATGAATGGATCTCTTATTTATTTAGATTGTTTTCGTTTGATTACATTAAATAACAGGTGTAACTTTAAAAATGCACATATCTAACATTATAATAAAAGCATTCGATTGCTTTCCTAACTTTTTATGCTCATTTAGGACGAAATTAGTTGTGTTTGAAAAAACTCCACTAAGATCGACATCTTTAGATATTATTATTATTATATGTCTTTTTAAACAAGCACCCAAAACCCAGACTTTCGTTCCGCTTTAAATCGCGTGTACAGAATCCGTTTAGGATACAGCGTCTATTTAACACTATGGAGCGTTTCAGCTGACAGTCACGCACCGCTATATGACTGTTTTGAGGATTGCATATGAAGGGGAGACGGCACCTGTAATGAAAAGGAAAGGAATCCCACCGTTCTTATATTTATTTCAAAGTATTTTCATGCCTAAACAAAGCGAAAGCACAGAATAGGCTCACGTTTAAGAGTAAGGGGTGGCCCCTGGTGGTTCGGCTGTATGGGTTGCGTATAGGGAGGCTCTGCTCTTTAATGTTTATTTGCCACCCTTCAGAGAAAGACTGAAAATACGGGAGAAATATGAGAAAATACCTTTATGGGATGATAGCAGGATAGAACTGTAAAATACGGTAGAGTCCCGGGAAAAACGGGAGGGTTGACAGGTATGCTTTACAACACGTTTCCTTTGTCTTGCTTTGCCGTGTTTGGACCCTCGCCTTGTTTGTCTGTTTATTCCTGTCTGCCGCCTGCCTTCTGACCATCTGCCTGTTTATTTGACTACGACTCTGGATTGCCTGCGTACATCTGCTCACCCCTGGTTTGACCATTGCTTTCCTGACCATTCTCTGTTTAATAAACTTGCATTTGGATTCACACTTCTGTGGTCAGCGTCACATCACGTTACAGACTGACATTGGGCTTGACGTCAATACAATTTTCATTTCCACCCAAAATGCCCGCTGAGTAAATACACACAAAAAAAAGTCAACACTGATGAACAAAACATTTTGAAAGAGAGTTTAGTGAAGACATTTGTTTTCTGACTTATTGGAATCATTATTATTGTTTTGCAGTTTAGTTTTTTCTTTTACAAATTTATTAATTTACTATGAATTCAGACATACTACTCTAATAAATACATACTGTGTTTTGCATACTACTCAGGGAAATATGGAGATTTGCCATTAACAAGCCTTTTTTTTGGTCAAACTGGTTGACTTGAAAGCCAAAACTGATCAAAAAAGAAAATATTTATGATACTTTTTAATGTTACAATACTAAAAAGGCCAAAACAGTGTATCCTACGTCAACCCTGACTGAGTTTATGATGAAGCAACCTGTTTGCTGACAAATAGCAATCCTTTTTTCACTTAAAAATCACCTTTCAAAAATGTTTCCCTGTGGCTTTACCCAGTGAAACATTTATTTTTAAAAAAAAATGACCGAATCAGACATTGTGACACATTAACTAAAAACTCCTTCCTTGCCTTCTGACCTCCAGATATTTTTCTCCTGACTGATGCGAGCTGAGCCTCTGACCATGACAGGAAGTGGCAGTGACGTTGTTAGGATGCGTGGGCCGCAGGGCCTTACATCACCAGCCGTAATATTTATCCCACTCTTCTCCTGAAATCGCAGCGACGCAGAGAGCCAGAAGAATGTGAAAACTCAGGAAACGGCATCTGCGAGGAGGAGGAGGAGGAGGAGGAGGAGGAGGAGCAGGGCCTGCTGTGCTACATCGGCCTTAAAAGGAAGCAGTACTTCATTCCCAAACACAGAGCTCAGGATCCTCTGTTGTGAAATGTGACACCCTCATAGTCTGCACTCCACAGGACGGGACAACACTGCACTTTACTGCAACAACTCCAGACTAGACTCTGGGATAAACATGGTGTGTGTTTAAGAAATTTACACTATAAAGTTAAAAGATTGGTTAAAAGTCCAAATTTTAAATGGCTTTGCTTGTATAGTGGCATAAATAGTGTTTTTAAACTTTTGAAGAATATAGCTGTAGAAAAAGTTCAGATTTAGTTTGGTGTTGCTAAGCTAGCAACATGCATCTAATATTCTAATATATACAGTGCTGTGCAAAAAAAAGTCTTAGGCTCTCAGTTACATTTGTTGCTTAGGTGAGGGTATAATGACATTATACATTACTTCCCATTCTCTTTATTAAAATACAACCAGAAAATACAGGTTACTAGTTTGATTTTTGGGATCTAATTGTTTAGGAGTTAGAGAAAGATGGAAGAATAAATAAAAATACTGGAGTATATGTCTTAGTTTGATCTGCATTTTTTGCCAGAGCTGTTGTCAATATTGTCTGAATTGATAGGATTGTGAACGCTGAAAAGTACAGAAAGGTTTTAATTTGTCATGTAATTCCTACTAGAAAGCACCTAATTTGTAATAGTTTTATTTTTCAGCATGATAATGATCCCAAACACACTGCTAAAGTAATGAGAGATGAAAACAGCAGATGAAAAAGTCATGAAATGGCCTCCACAGAGTCCACACCTGAATATTATCGAAGTCCCTTTAAGACAAGTAATTTCACTCGACGGCCATCTTTGAAACACCTCTCGGGCAGTGTGCTCAGGCATTCTGTTTGAATGGGAAAACATCAAATTGTCACGGTTCGGGAAGGATGAGGGAGCGAGGACTCAATTGCAACATAAGATGATTCTTTATTTTAATAAAAACAAACAAAAAGACAACAAAAACCACCCCGAGGGGGAAAAACATAACTATAACACAAAATGATAGACAAACTTGGCTGGGCTTGACGAGACAGGACTGGAGCAGGAACATGAGGGAGAATAGACGACGAACTGGCACAGGACAGCAGACATGAGGAGATTAAATAGAAGCATAAATTAACACACAAACAGGTGAACATGATAAACTAATAATTGGTTAACAAGGAGGGTAGGGCTAGACAATAGACGTGAGAGCACATGACACAAAAAGACGACAAGCCATGCACTCACATAACATGAGACTAGAACACGCAGCCAATAAGAGAACTCATTAACTGCGTGTTCATGACAACACAAGCACACCACAAAAAGCACGCGGTCACAATGTAAACATCCAACCACGTGCTTAGACAACACCAACAGACGCAAGACACGAGCACACGATAGATGAACACCTTACCGTGCGCTCACACATAAGCAACGCGCATGTTTCATCTCAGCGCCAACAGAAACCAAAACCAACCAGACTGAGACGCTGAGAATGAAACAGCGCGATGCCGACAGAACAAAACAAACACGAGTACGAGCGCGCGCACGCATCACAAGCATGCGCAGGCCGTACACATCCGCATCAAGCGGGAGCGCGCACGGTCCGCACGCACTCACGACAGCACGCGCGCACACAGAGACACACACAATGACAGAACACAAGCGCTCGACCCGAGAAAACTCGAGCCGAGCGCAACAGGGCATGACAAGACAGAGCTAGTGTCTGGACTCTGCCACCAAAACAAGAGTTAACAAGACCAGAGTGGCAGAACCCTGACACAAATTCTCCAAAACTGCTTACTAAGCTTTTCATATTAGGAATCACCAATAAAATTAAACAACAACTCTCTCTTTAGTTTTTATTTCTAAACATACAAATCACACAAAATCTGCAGAAACTCACATCTGGTCCAAGCCCCTCCCCTGGAGTAACATCAGCCTATAGCGATCGATGATTGGCTCCTGTACTAGAAGACGGGCTTTATTCACCATATATCTATCGATGATTGGCTCCTGTACTAGAAGGCGGGCTTTATTTACCATATATCTATCGATGATTGGCTCCTGTACTAGAAGGCGGGCTTTATTTACCATATATCTATCGATGATTGGCTCCTGTACTAGAAGGCGGGCTTTATTTACCATATATCTATCGATGATTGGCTCTTTTATTAGAAGACGGGCTTTATTTACCATATATCCATCGATGATTGGCTCCTGCACTAGAAGGCGGGCTTTATTTACCATATATCCATCGATGATTGGCTCCTGTACTAGAAGGCGGGCTTTATTTACCATATATCTATCGATGATTGGCTCCTGTACTAGAAGATGGGCTTTATTTACCATATATCCATCGATGATTGGCTCCTGTACTAGAAGACGGGCTTTATTCACCATATATCTATCGATGATTGGCTCCTGTACTAGAAGATGGGCTTTATTTACCATATATCCATCGATGATTGGCTCCTGTACTAGAAGGCGGGCTTTATTCACCATATATCTATCGATGATTGGCTCCTGTACTAGAAGACGGGCTTTATTCACCATATATCTATCGATGATTGGCTCCTGTACTAGAAGATGGGCTTTATTTACCATATATCCATCGATGATTGGCTCCTGTACTAGAAGGCGGGCTTTATTCACCATATATCTATCGATGATTGGCTCCTGTACAAGAAGGCGGGCTTTATTTACCATATATCTATCGATGATTGGCTCCTGTACTAGAAGATGGGCTTTATTTACCATATATCCATCGATGATTGGCTCCTGTACTAGAAGACGGGCTTTATTCACCATATATCTATCGATGATTGGCTCCTGTACTAGAAGATGGGCTTTATTTACCATATATCCATCGATGATTGGCTCCTGTACTAGAAGGCGGGCTTTATTCACCATATATCTATCGATGATTGGCTCCTGTACTAGAAGACGGGCTTTATTCACCATATATCTATCGATGATTGGCTCCTGTACTAGAAGATGGGCTTTATTTACCATATATCCATCGATGATTGGCTCCTGTACTAGAAGGCGGGCTTTATTCACCATATATCTATCGATGATTGGCTCCTGTACAAGAAGGCGGGCTTTATTTACCATATATCTATCGATGATTGGCTCCTGTACTAGAAGACGGGCTTTATTCACCATATATCTATTGATGATTGGCTCCTGTACTAGAAGGCGGGCTTTATTCACAATATATCTATCGATGATTGGCTCCTGTACTAGAAGATGGGCTTTATTTACCATATATCCATCGATGATTGGCTCTGTACTAGAAGATGGGCTTTATTCACCATATATCTATTGATAATTGCCTCCTGTACTAGAAGACGGGCTTTATTCACCATATATCTATCGATGATTGGCTCTGTACTAGAAGATGGGCTTTATTTACCATATATCCATCGATGATTGGCTCCTGTACTAGAAGACAAGCTTTATTCACTATATATCTATCGATGATTGGCTCCTGTACTAGAAGACGGGCTTTATTCACCATATATCTATCGATGATTGGCTCCTGTACTAGAAGACGGGCTTTATTCACCATATATCTATCGATGATTGGCTCCTGTACTAGAAGACGGGCTTTATTCACCATATATCTATCGATGATTGGCTCCTGTACTAGAAGACGGGCTTTATTCACTATATATCTATCGATGATTGGCTCCTGTACTAGAAGACGGGCTTTATTCACTATATATCTATCGATGATTGGCTCCTGTACTAGAAGATGGGCTTTATTTACCATATATCCAACGATGATTGGCTCCTGTACTAGAAGGCGGGCTTTATTTACCATATATCCATCGATGATTGGCTCCTGTACTAGAAGACGGGCTTTATTCACCATATATCTATTGATGATTGGCTCCTGTACTAGAAGGCGGGCTTTATTCGCAATATATCGATCGATGATTGGCTCCTGTACTAGAAGATGGGCTTTATTCACCATATATCTATCGATGATTGGCTCCTGTACTAGAAGACGGGCTTTATTCACCATATATCTGTTGATGATTGGCTCCTGTACTAGAAGGCCGGCTTTATTCACAATATATCGATCGATGATTGGCTCCTGTACTAGAAGATGGGCTTTATTCACCATATATCTATCGATGATTGGCTCCTGTACTAGAAGACGGGCTTTATTCACTATATATCTATCGATGATTGGCTCCTGTACTAGAAGACGGGCTTTATTCACTATATATCTATCGATGATTGGCTCCTGTACTAGAAGACGGGCTTTATTCACTATATATCCATCGATGATTGGCTCCTGTACTAGAAGGCGGGCTTTATTCACCATATATCTATCGATGATTGGCTCCTGTACTAGAAGACGGGCTTTATTCACCATATATCTATCGATGATTGGCTCCTGTACTAGAAGACGGGCTTTATTCACTATCTATCTATCGATGATTGGCTCCTGTACTAGAAGACGGGCTTTATTCACAATATATCTATCGATGATTGGCTCCTGTACTAGAAGGCGGGCTTTATTCACTATATATCGATCGATGATTGGCTCCTGTACTAGAAGGCGGGCTTTATTCGCCATATTGACCATTACACTTTTCCCGATTCAAAAAGATATGAGTGACAAATCTTGTGTATTCTATAGTCATTGATATTATATACAGTATGTACAGGCAATATTATAGGCAGTATGAGATTCACCTGGAGAGAAAAAGAAAGATAGAAAATGTTCAATCTAAGGAAGAACTCTTAGAAATGCTGAAAGATGCTTGATATTGAATAGCACATCATTTTAGAAGACTCAACAGAAATGTTTGAGCTGTTGCTTGGTGCTAAAATTTTGTTCTGAATATTGTGTACATTTCCCATATATTCCATTTTGATATTAAAGGTATAGTTCACCCAAATGTAATGATCTTGCAGTTGTTCCACTTTTACTTTAGACTCTGTAAAAAGTACACTCTCAGAAATAAAGGTACCCGAGCTGTCACTGGTACCTTTTCAAAAGGTACAAATTTGTACCTAAAAGGTCCATATTAATACCTCAAGGGTACATATCAGTACCTAAAAAGTACAAAACTGTTCCTTTTCAATTATTTAGGTACTAATATGTACTTGTGTGGTACCAACATGGACCCTTTAAGTACAAATGTGTACCATTTGAAAACGTACCACCCCAGTGACAGTATATACAGGCAATATTATATTATACAGGCCTTTATTTCTGAGAGTGTATGACTATTAAGTAAAAATTACTTAGGAACTTAGATTATTTAGGAACTCAGAACTAAAATAAAAAGTTTAAATTGAGCACTTAAATTTGTTAGTTGAATAAATTAAAATAAGTTAAATAACCTATTTATTTAATATAATAATATAATCTATCTATTAAATAAATCTAAATGGAAATATTAAAAATATATAAAAACATGGTGGCTTAGTGGTTAGCACAGTTGCCTCACAGCAAGAAAGTTGCTGGTTCAAGTCATGGTTGGGTCAGTTGGCGCTCTGGTTTCACCCACAGTCCAAAGACATGCGCTCTAGGTGAATTGAATAAACTAAATTGGCCGTATGTGAGTGAATGAGTGTGTATTTGTGTTTCCCAGAACTTGGTTGCAGCTGGAAGGGTATCTGTTGTGTTAAACATATGCTGGAAAAGTTGGTTCATTCTGCTGTTAAATAAAGGGACTAGACAAAGAAAAATGAATGAATGAATATATTGTAATGGTATAGAAATGATACTTAAGTATAACATTACTAAATAAAAATAAATTTTCAGGGTTTTTTTAAGCTTTTCTATGTTTTTCAAAATTTCATTATTTATTTATTAATTGTGATTTATGTGATTGTTTGATATAGCTATTTTATTCAGTCGTTTTTCTTTTACATTGTATACCACTTATTCAGTGCACTTAATTAACACTAATACAAAAAAAACATGTTAAGATAAAATGAGGACAAAATTAAGATAGATATATTCTTTATCTAAACAAAGCCAATTGTATTATTTAAATTTAAATCCTAAATTAAATTCATTAAAACTGACAAGAGGGCCATTTTTAAAAGCTTTTAAACAACCTCTGACACAAAAATCTAAATAAACAATTACCTATAAAATGTATTTTTACATACAACAATAAATGCTGCACACAATATTTAGACAGCTGCCAAAGGGAGAGAATAAACAAGATAAAAAACATGATTAGGATTCATATATCAAACAATTTTTTCACTTCACAAATTAATAATAGACATACTTTGAGCTATATCACATGCATGACGTACATATTGAGTTTCAGGTCCGGAGTTGCTGTGCTTTTGACAGATAAAGGTGCATTGTGTTTTGTTTCAGTCACTGTGTGGTCTCAACACGCACAGCTGTGGCCGCATAAGAGGACAGTTCCTATAGAGCTACTTTTTGTTCAAATTAAGTGTAGACGCATGACTCTTTACCATCTTTTTCCAGACCACCATGACAGAGTCTAATCAGATTCACCACAGCTCCCAACATGCCTGGATCTGTGACACAATATATGGCCACATATAGGGAGAGCCTCATGGATTTCATTTAGACAATTGAAGTCACGATATCAAAGGAGGAAACGAGCAAAGAAGATTAAAATCAGTCAAAAATCAGTACAAGAAAACCCAACTCATCTTGTAAAACGTTGGCTTGATTTGGAAAAGCTGTGGGCAAAGGAATAAAGTTATTTGAAATATTTACAAACCTTTTTAACTGCCAGATTGGAGCACTAATATATCACTGGATCATCTGTAAGTCTCTTTGAATGAAAGCCTTAGTAAAATTGATAGATGTTGATGCAAATTTTAGTGGGACGTTGGCTCAGTAGTTAGCACTGTCGCCTCACAGCAAGAAGGTCACTGATTCGAGTCCCGGCTGGGCCATTTCTGTGTGGAGTTTGCATATTCCCCCCCTGTTGGCATGGGTTTCCTGAGGGTGTTAAATTAAAGTAAAGTAAAGTAAAATTAAAAGTAAAGGTAAAAGTAAAGGTAAAGTTAAGGTAAGGTAAGGTAAAGTTAAAAGAAAAAGTAAAAGTAAAAGTAAAGTAAAAAGGAAAAGTAAAGTTAAGTTAAGTGAAAAGTAAAGTAAAAAGTAAAAGTTAAGTTAAAAGTAAAAGTAAAATTAAAAGTAAAAGTAAAAGTAAAAGTAAAAGTAAAAGTAAAGTAAAGGTAAAGTAAAAAGTAAAAGTAAAGTAAAGTAAAAGTAAAGGTAAAGGTAAAAGTAAAGGTAAAGGTAAAGGTAAAGGTAAAGATGAGGTAAGGTAAAGTAAAGTAAAGTAAAGTAAAAAGTAAAAGTAAAGTAAAGTAAAGTAAAGTAAAGTAAAGTGAAAGTAAAGTAAAGGTAAAGGTAAAGGTAAAGGTAAAAGTAAAGGCAAAGGTAAAAGTAAAAGTAAAGGTAAAGGTAAGGATGAGGTAAAGTAAAGTAAAGTAAAGGTAAAAGTAAAGTTAAAAGTAAAAGTAAAGGTAAAGGTAAAGTAAAAAGTAAAAGGTAAAGTAAAGTAAAAAGTAAAAGTAAAAGTAAAGGTAAAAGTAAAAGTAAAGATAAAAGTAAAGGTAAAGCAAAGTTATAAGTAAAAGTAAAGGTAAAGTAAAAAGTAAAAGGTAAAGTAAAGTAAAGTAAAAAGTAAAAGTAAAGTAAAGTAAAGTAAAGTAAAGTAAAGTAAAGTAAAGTAAAGTAAAGTAAAGTGAAAGTAAAGTAAAGTAAAGTAAAGTAAAGTAAAGTAAAGTAAAAGTAAAGGTAAAGGTCAAGATGAGGTAAAGTAAAGTAAAGTAAAGTAAAGTAAAGTAAAGTAAAGTAAAGTAAAAGTAAAAGTAAAAGTAAAAGTAAAAGTAAAGGTAAAGGTAAAGTAAAAGTAAAGGTAAAGCAAAGTAAAGTTAAAAGTAAAAGTAAAGGTAAAGTAAAAAGTAAAAGTAAAAGTAAAAGTAAAGTAAAAGTAAAGGTAAAGGTAAAAGTAAAAGTAAAGGTAAAGCAAAGTAAAGTTAAAAGTAAAAGTAAAGGTAAAGTAAAAAGTAAAAGGTAAAGTAAAGTAAAGTAAAGTAAAGTAAAGTAAAGTACAGTAAAGTAAAGGTAAAGTAAAAAGTAAAATGTAGAGTAAAGTAAAGTAAAGTAAAAGTAAAGTAAAGTAAAGTAAAGTAAAGTAAAGTAAAGTAAAAGTAAAAGTAAAGGTAAAAGTAAAAGTAGGGCATCCACTGTGTAAAACATATGCTGGAATAGTTGGTGGTTCATTCCGCTGTGGTGACTCCTGATAAATAAGGGACTAAGTTGAAGGAAAATGAGTAAATGTTCTCTGCTTGTTTGCATGGGTTTTCCCCAGGTGCTCCAGTTTCCCCCACAGTCCAACTGGATGGACTAAATTTGGCCATAGTGTATGAGTGTGCATGCAACAGTATGGATGTGTCCCAGTACTGGGTTGCAGCTGGAAGGGCATTCACTGTTTAACGCATATGCCAGAATAGTTGGCGGTTCCACTGTGGTGACCCCTGATAAATAAGAGACTAATCTGAATAAATTATGCTAATTTGAACCAGCAATGTTATTTTGAATGATAAGGGCCAACAATAGGAGAGTTCATATTAGTAATAGTTAACTAATACAAATGATTTTTACTACTTAACAATAACACTGTTTGATTCTTTTTGATCACAAGTTGTATATCAGAAATGTGCTTTTTATGCAAGCCAACAAAGGCATAAATTTTAATATCAGATGACTAAATTCAGTTGAGTGAGTGCCAACAATTTGAACACACTAACAATTCCCTCAAACAACTAATGAAACCCATCGAAACAGCCACATCTCTCTTTATACAAAGAGACACTTTAACTAAATCTGTGAAGGAGGGGAGAGCTGGAAGGCACAGAGTATGTGCACAAACCGCTCTTTCTGTGTGCCTTTTCAAAGAAAAAGGAAGAAGGATGTGGACCTTGAAATCTTTATTTCTCCGTTTCAGAAATAGTCACGCTTGTTGAATTTGCCAGTAGATATTCATTCACACAGCACAAAGTGAACACTGAAACGGAAGCGTGTGAACTGTGTTGGACCACGACGTGACATGGTTTGATTGTTCTAGTTATATAAATAGCCGCATCAGTTGACATTCTTTTGGTCAAGCTGAGGTAAACTAGCTTCGCCGTCAAACATATTGGACTTATATCATCCAAAACAGAGCCCACTCAACAGGTGCGTGACGCTCCACCAGTATAGCAAAAAGAGCAGACAAATGTCTCCTTGTGTTCAAATTACATAGTAGCCCGTGTAATTTTCAACTCCTCTTCAAAACCACAGCGATACCTTTCACAGTCATGCTAGCTTTAGCTTTTAGCCTTCATGCTACACGACGCCTACAGCGACTGAAAAAAATCTTGTCAGAGTTACAGAAGACATCAAGGAAAGAGTTCAAACCTCAGTATGGGAAATTGCAGCAAACCCGCGGCTAGCTCGCGGAGATGGGATATTAATACTATAGATTGAAGCTGTCAAAGATAATAAGGCTGCTGTGGAGGCCAAGCGCCCCATCCAGTCTGTCATTGAGGAAATTATAGTTTATTCAAGTGTATTTAAAGAGTGATTACCGTACTGGATTTCACTAAAATGATGTGGGACGGATAAGTGTGCGCTAGCCATGTTATCTCATCTGCCACACTTCCACTGCCACATTAATATTTTGGGAAAAAAATGTATATGAATGTTAGATGAAAACCTAGGAACTAGATAAAAAAATTAAGAAATGTTGCCATAGAAAATTAAATTAAACTATATATAAAAAAAAATGTTAAATAAAATAAAAAATAAAATAAAATAAATAAAAAATAATAAAATAAAATATGCTGGAATAGTTAGTTGGTGGTTCATTCTGCTGTGGTGACTCCTGATGAAATAAGAGAATAAAATGAAGGAAAATGAATGAATGAATGAATGAATGAAAATAAAATTAAACAAAATAAAAAATTAAATTAAATTAAATAAAAAAGGGGCGACACGGTGGCGCAGTAGGTAGTGCTGTTGCCTCACATCAAGAAGGTTGCTGGTTCGAGCCTCGGCTGGGTCAGTTGGAATTTCTGTGTGGAGTTTGCATGTTGCATGTTAAAATTGTCCGTAGTGTATGTGTGTGATGGAGTGTGTGTGTGTGAATGTTTCCCAGTGATGGATTGTGGCTGGAAGGGCATCTGCTGCGTAAAACATATGCTGGATAAGTTGGTGACCCCAGATTAATAAAAGGGACTAAGCCGAAAAGAAAATGAATGAATGAATAATTTTTTTTATTAAATTAAATTAAATAAAACAAAAATAAATAAATAAAAAAATAGGCGGTGGTGCAGTAGGTAGTGCTGTCGCCTCACAGCAAGAAGGTCGCTGGTTCGATCCTCGGCTGGGTCAGTTGTTGTTTCTGTGTGGAGTTTGCATGTTCTCCCTGCGTTTGCGTGGGTTTCCTCTGGGTGCTCCGGTTTCCCCCACAGTCCAAAGACATGTGGTACAGGGGAATTGAGTAGGCTAAATTGTCTGTAGTGTATGAGTGTTTATGTGTGTATCCCAGAGATGGGTTGCGGCTGGAAGGGCATCCGCTGCGCAAAATATATGCTGGATAAATTGCCGGTTCATTCCGCTGTGGCCACCCCAGATTAATAAAGGGACTAAGCCGAAAAGAAAATTGAATTAAATTAATTAAATTAAATTATAATTTAATAAATACAATTATAATTTAATAAATTAAATTAAATTAAATTAAATTAAATTTAATTTAATTTAATTTAATTTAATTTAATTTAATTTAATTTAATAATTTCCAGTACTGGGTTGCAGCTGGAAGGGCATCCGCTGTGTAAAACATATGCTGGAATAGTTGGTGGTTCATTTCGCTGTGATGACTCCTGATAAATAAGGGACTAAGCCGAAGGAAAATAAATAAATTAATGAAAAAAAAAAAAATAAAATAAAAACTGTCTTATATTAAATATTACGACTACATCTAATTGTGCCTGGAAATTGTCCAGGCACCAGACAAGCAGAGAGCCCTAAAAAGCTGCAGTACATTTTTATAAAAAAAATTTTACTAGACCTGTAATATATTTATTTTTTAAATAGGTATTACTTTTGGTTTGAAACTTTGCAACCATTATAAAAGTGTGTACTTTTTAGTATGTGCAACAAGTGGGTATGAATTGAAAGGCATGGGAGTGAAAGGAGACCAGAAAAGACTATGCAAAAAAAAAAATGCTGCTTCTATGGGGTACGTAGAGAATGACACCAGAGGCCATTAAGTAATTGGCTGTGAGGTGCCTCATATGACCAAGTTCCCTGTTACACTATTTTTCCAACACTGTAAAAAATGCAGGGTTCCACACAATTTCTTCATGTTGTCCAAACACAAATCGATTAAGTTAGCTTAATTGTTTTTACAAATTTAAGTTAAACATAAAACAACTAAGTTATCCCAAAAAACATATCAAGAATTGTGTTGCTTCAGCTCATTATAAATAAGTAGTTTGAACAAGCAGCAAAAATTTTTTTTTGGGGTGAATGGTAGGTAATATAGTCAGGTTTCTGTGTTGTGTTCCATGTACTTTAGTTCCATCATGTGATTCCTTTGTTCGCTTTTCCCGCCGCGTGTTAATGTTGTTAGTGTTTCCACCTGTGTCTCACCCCTATGTCTAATTAGTTCAATGAATTCCTGTGTATTTAAGCTCCTGTGTTCAGTACGTTCTTGGTTTGGTGTTAAATTGTCAACATCCCATGTCTTTTCTGAGTCTCCTGCTTTTCCAGTACCCTAGATGTGAGTGTTTGTAAAAAAAAAAAATCTGTGTATTTTGATAGATCGCCACTGTGGCGACCACTGATAAATCAGAGACTAAGTTGAAGGAAAGTGGTTGAGTGTGTGAGTGACTTAGGTAGTGCCACACCAATCTGCATTAAAAAAATATATCTTTTTGCTGCTTGTTCAAACTACTTATTAAAAATGAGCTGAATCAACACAATTCTTGATATATTTTGGAGGGGGACAACTTAATTGTTTTATGTTCAATAAACTTACATTTGCAAAAACAATTCAACTTAATCAGTTTGTTCGGCCAATATGAATGAATTTTGTGGAGCCCTAAAATGCAGTGCTCTGCACAATTCCTTCATGTTGTCCCAACACAAGTTAAAATCACAAATTTAAGTATTCTCAATTTTAAGTTGTCCAAAAAAAAAATCTCAAGAATTGTGTCATTTCAGCTGATTTTAAATAAATAGTTTGAGCAAGCAGCAAGAATCATTTTTAAGTTCCGTGAGGGAGCTTCAGAACTTTTAAAGATCTGAAACCTGAGAAATTTCATGAAGTTCTTGATTGGGTTCCTATATCACATTGCTGTTTGGTTCTCAACAAGCTGAAAGACCTTTACTCATGGTGTCTAGTGGCTAGGACAGATCTGCTTGGATGTCCGACATGACACCTCATGCTCTCCCTGCTCCTCTCCGTTATAGTGGACAGCATTAGACCTATACCTTTGGCAAACGATGGATCCTCATAGATAGTAACTGTCCCTTCATACTGTAGTTGAAGACAGCAAGTTTATCCATACAACTGGTAAGGTTGTAAGTCTGAGAAGGACACATTGACTCATACAAACACGTACAGAAATTTGCATACACCATCAAATATTGTCCAACTGCTGACAAAATACATGAATTTGTATAGTTCTTTAACCCTTGTATGGTGTTCGGGTCTGTGAGACCCGTTTTCAGTTTTTTTCAAAAGAAAAATTAAACAATTATTTATTTTTTCAACCTGAAATTCATTGTCTTTGGCTTATTTTCTGTGAAGAACATAAATCCGAACAAATTTTCAATGACCGCATACTGCACCTCCCCCTACGCATTTACATTACATACAAGGTCTAATAAAAAACCAGGTCTAATAAAAGTGTTGAAAGTGTAGGTCCAGTGTTCCTACACTCTGTCTTCCTCCTTTCTGGTGCTGCTGTTTTCTCTCAACCCCCCCCCCCCCCCCCCCCTCCCCCCCCTTCCCCCGCACAAAGTTGCAACATTGTTGAAAATTCAACTATCAACCCTGTCTGCTCTTACATTCCCGCACATTTTACCCTCTCTCTTGCGGGAACCAAGCTTTATTTTCTCATACCCTGTCCCACCTGCAAATTAGGGGCATAATACTATAAATAAGACTTTGCCAGTGTGGTTCCTTATTACAACTGATCAAGATGGCCAAAATATTATCTCCTGCAAGGGCCTTGCAAATGATTTTGGAAGAGAGAGAAGCTTCTGATGATGATGTCAAGGAAGAGGTTTTAGAATATGAGGATCCCATTTCTGAAAATTCTAAGTCTAACAGTGACTTTGAAGAAGAGGATGAGGTTGAGCACCATTTAGTAACAAAATGAAGACGAGTACCCCATCAGCAGCCAGCTCCAGGACCAGCTTGTCAGCAGCCAGCTCCAGGACCAGAGCAAGCCCACCAGACAGCAAGTGAAGAAATATGAATGTCAGAAAATGGTGAAATTGAATGGTCTTCTTGCCCAAGAAATAAGCCACCAGGGGCAACCTGGCTGGCAGTTACTCATGTGCAGGACATCAAGTCTTCATTTGAGCTTTTCATCTCAGATTCCATTCAGAAAATTATTCTGGATTGCAGTTATCTAGAAGGAATGTGTGTTTTTGGAGAGAGGTGGAAGGAGATGGACCAAATTGATTTACAGGCAAAAGGAGGACCCTACGCTGGCCTCTGGTGATATTCTTTGACATGTTGGACATCTCAGCATACAACTCCTTTGTCATCTGGATGGCAGTGAACGAAGAGTGGAACAGGGGGAAGCTCCAGAGGAGACGCCTCTTTCTTGAGGAACTGGGAAAGGCACTGGTGAGACCTAAAATCCTCAGAAGACAATGTGTTTCAAGAACACCAGCTTCTGCAGCCACCATGAGACGAATTTAGGAGGAGAATGTTGACGCCCCATCCACCCGACCTACAGAACCACTATCTGCCGAGCCTGAAGTAAGTGTGTGATGCTGTTGCAGTAAATGTCTGACATTTATGCCTTGCAAGAGAGGTGTTAGTAGCATTTCTGATCGTTTTAACTAGGTTGTGGCCAGCAGCAATAAAAAGAAGCGCTGCGAAGTCTGTGGACCCAAGTTGGACAGGAAAACTCAATACACATGCAGCAAGTGTAAGAAATACATATGCAACACACACATAGTAAAACTCTGCCCCTCATGTTTTGGATAGGCTGGTGTAAACAGGCAAATTCTGCGGGGCTTATGTGTCGAGACTGATGTTTTTACTGTATGTGTTCAACTTGTGCTATGTAAAATGTTATTTGTTATATGAGTTATATGTCTAATGATGTTCAAATTAATAAAAATCAATAGTTGTGAAACATATTGCTTCATGTGTAAATGTGTTGTGTCTTTCCACTCACTCCACTTGATTATAACTGATTTTATTTTTTTCATAACATTAATAAAATAAAAACGAGAAGCACATTAATTCATCAATGTGATCTAACAAAGGTAAAGGGGAAAAATGAACCCTGTTTGCTGTTCATATGGCTTGTAATTGGGATGAAGTAAACATTTGTTGAGTAATTTAACAAAAATTGTTTGATAGTGTTAATTTGATAAGCCAAAACTCTGGCGGGTCCACCAGACCCATGAACACTGGCTGAGTAACAAAAATACGAACACCACACAAGGGTTAAATGTATTGTGCATAAGTGTTTAATAATAATACGTTTATGTCTATACTGTTTAATGTGATCGCTGTTTTTTGTATATGACTTCAATGTAAACCCAATTCAACAATAACATCCCATATCATCTTTCCATAGCACGCTGAAATAATCACAGACTTGTTTCTTCATACACCACTTCTTAAAAAACAAAACAGAGAAGGGTTTGAAAAGTCAAAAAGTCTGACTCCAAACCTTTAAACGGGAAGCTAGACGCATATCTTTGCCCGTCACAGTGAATCACCGGACAAACATCTTGAGTGTTACATTTGCAACAGTGTATGAAAGTTAATGCCCCGTTTAAATGCCCCTTCTGTTCGGTTATGTTGCGCTCCATCTGTTTTGAAAGCCAGCGCATGTCCTGTAAAAGCGGCCCATCCGTGCCCAGGGCATGCCAACCTCATAATCCACCCCTGATCCACAAGTGTTGACATACTCCAAAACCACTGGATTCTTCTGTTCGCGACAGCTTCTGTCTTCACAAAAACAACTCCCTCAGGTCCATGCATTGAACCCAAAAGATACCCAACCTTTGACACCGACTGAACATGAATTCCCAGAGTCTCCTGGCAGTCGAGTGGGATGTGGTGATTAATGTTTGTCATGAATAAGCACCTTTCCAGCCGAGAGCAATCTTGGCGTGTTGAGTGTATGTGGGCTTTGTTTGGATTAAACGTGGAGCATGGAGAGTTTTTGGGAACTCTAAGCGATGACAAACGCCTGACTGTAATGTATCCAAGGGGCTCTAAAAACAAAACCTACGCATTTCATTAGCTTTTGATTTGTGTGCGATGCTGCTCCTTGGTAAATTGGCCAATTGCTTTCAGCCGCTAAAATGGCTTCTTCGATTTAAATGAAAGTCAGGCTTGTAGATAATGTCACTTTTGTTCGATTTGCGAGACAGAAAATTAAAGCAGACGGATGATTGCGAATCAAATGTCAGATGTTGCGACGCTTGAACTCTGTGAACTTGATGATCGCATTGAACTTTCATTTGTGGAACAGCTTTGCAATCATGCTTATTATGATAATTTTGTTATACAGTATGAATCGATACTGCTTTTATTAAGCTCTGCTGGTCGTATTTTTTTTGCTCATTCTAAAAAAAACAAAGCCATATACATTTCTGTAGATCGTGAATTGTGTAGCCAGAAGTACGTATGGCTGCATATTATTTTTAAATGAATACTATGCTGTTCCTTTTCGCACTTAACAGCTGACCGCTTTCCTCTGTATGGACAGTTTTCCGGCTGTTACCAGTTTGTCCAGTTAGCTCGCCATGTACGTCGGTGGACTTAAGACGCAGAGAGAAGATGACCACGACGACGGGGTTCAAGTCGGTGAAGAACGGTTCCAGAAAGCAGGTAAGACAAAAACAGAAGCCAAAAAATAAAATTAACAAGTAAATAACAAGGTGAGAATGTGGTAAAATCAGACAAGAGCTTTTCTTTTTCTGAATTGCTTTTAAATTTGTCGGTTGGGTTTAGGGAAGTGGGTGGGCGGGTCAATCTGTGCTTTCGAAAACACTATTGGTTGGGTTCAGGGAATGGGGAGAGTGTGTCAATCGATCAGTCAGTCAGTCAGTCAGTCATTCAGTCAGTTAAACAGTCAGTCCACAGTGGCCTATGGTAAATTTACGAGAGAACAGCAGGCGTGAATGGCACTTGCAAGAGAAATTTGAGATCTCAAAAAGCATACACAGCGGCCTCTGGTGGATTCGAGAAAACAAAAACTGCAAAGAAATGTACCTCCTGGCACATATTTGACGGTCTCCCGAAATAGATATAGAGGTACGTTTTCAGATTGAGCCTGGGTTGGTTGTATTGTGTGTACTGCATTTGATATACAGTATTATCTTAAGTGTAATGTGTTAAAACTAAAATTTAAGTTGTCTGACAACATTTAACTTGGCAAAGGTGATGACACAAATTGTTCTTCTTTGGTCTATTGTCATCAATAAACAACAACAATATATAATATACAGGTCCGTATCCGGCCAGGTGAAAGGGGTGGTTCTTTTTTCTCAAAATGTGGACCTTTTTGCAGTTATTCACCTTATTTTCTATTTAATTATGAGATTTAAATAGTGCATTTTAGTGATATTTTAAGCACTATTTTTTAGCTGAATTAGCTTGTCGGATGGTCATCATAACCACACTTTTTAATGTACCAAAATATTTCCTAAAGATTTAGAATAAAGAAACGTGAATATATTTATTTTTAAAATACAAAGTTATTATATTATATATCATCTGAAAAAATAGCAATCTATTAAAATTTAAATTAAAAATTGTAGACTATTGTCTTTTATTAGACAAATAACAAACTGGCCAGCCCATTCAACTTTCCTCAATCAGAATTTGGATATTTGAATAATAAAAAATAAAAACATAAGCAATACAGTAGTGAAAGATGACTTCTCTTACATCAGATTGTGTGTTTACTTGCACAGCCAGATGTTGGAATAATTGCTCGAAATAATTGCTTGGAATAATTGATCAAAACTGACTAGCTAAAGTCACACCAAAGCAACAGCCAACAGAGGATTCCACTTGGTCTTAAAGCCTTTTTTGATGGGTTATTTTCACTATTTATGATGGCATCGCATCGCATAAATGTGTAATTAGTAGTTATGTGCTTGATAATTAAATAAGAGGTAAATTAGCAAATAATTGAACAGTGTTGTTTTATTTTTGAGAATAATGTTATCATTTATTTATTAGTTTTTGTTCTAGAAAATATATTTGTTTAGTTTTTAGCTGTTAATTATTTTATTTTTATCATTTAAGCTATGTTTTTATTTATTTTGTTTATGCAAGCTAAATGAAAATGATAAATATTTATTTGGCAACTAACAAAACAAAAAACAAAACAAATCAAAAAAACAAAACAAAACAAAAAAAAACAAGCAAAAACAAAACTAAACAACAAAACAAAACAAAAACAAAATGAAATAAAACAACAACAAGCTAAAAAACTAAAACAAAACAAAAAAAAACAAGCAAAAACAAAACTAAACAACAAAACAAAACAAAAACAAAATGAAATAAAACAACAACAAGCTAAAAAACTAAAACAAAACAAAAAAAACAAGCAAAAACAAAACTAAACAACAAAACAAAACAAAAACAAAATGAAATAAAACAACAACAAGCTAAAAAACTAAAACAAAACAAAAAAAATAAAAAAACAAAACAAAACAAAACAAAAACAAAATGAAATAAAACAACAACAAGCTAAAAAACTAAAACAAAACAAAAAAATAAAAAAACAAAACAAAACAAAACAAAAACAAAATGAAATAAAACAACAACAAGCTAAAAAACTAAAACAAAACAAAAAAATAAAAAAAAAACAAAACAAAACAAAAACAAAATGAAATAAAACAACAACAAGCAAAAAACTAAAACAAAACAAAAAAAATAAAAAAAAACAAAACAAAACAAAACAAGCAAAAACAAAACTAAACAACAAAACAAAACAAAACAAAATGAAATAAAACAACAACAAGCAAAAAACTAAAACAAAACAAAACAAAAACAAGCAAAAAACTAAAACAAAACAAAACAAAAACAAGCAAAAAACTAAAAACAAAACATCAAAAACAAGCAATAGTATGGTAAAGTATAATATCCCTGGTTATAAGCAGCTACTTTCAGCCTAAAACTAAAATTCATTCATTCATTTTTCTTCTTTATTCATCAGGGGTCGCCACAGCGAAATGAATTGCCAACTTATCCAGCATATGTTTTACACAGTTGATGCCCTTTCAGCTGCAACCCAGTACTGGGAAACACCCTTACACTCCTACATTCACACACACGCATACACTACGGCCAATTTAGTTTATTCAATTAACCTGTACTGCATGTCTTTGGACTGTAGGAGAAACCAGAGCGCCCGGAAGAAACTGACACGAACATGGGGAGAACATGCAACCTCCACAAAGAAATGCCAACTGACCCATCCGGGACTCGAACCAGTGACCTTCCTGCTGTGAGGCGACAGTGCTAACCACTGAGTCGCCCCTAAAAATAGTTTTTAAAAAACTAAAGCTTCCTCTTGTTCAACTGAAGCCACAGACTAACATCACTTTCTTTACGCTGCTCTGCAATCCATCCTCAGACACTTTAGCTGACAAGCCTAATAATACATGACACAAAAGACAGAAATATTTACTTTTACCGAAGATTAATGCAATGTAATTAAGGCCTAAATTGTGTAAGCTAAATCCAGACCTTTCAAGAATGTCCTACACAATCCTTTAATGTTTCACAAGTGTTTTGTTCAAAGATGCTTCCTAACACAAGACTTTCCCCGATACCATATGCAAGCGATTCCCACTTGGCAAATGAAAAGCCGTTTCACTCCAACAATGTGTTGTAAAATCTAAAGCTCTTAACCACAGACTATCATTTACTAGATCTGCAGATCCTGATGGGGTGCGAACACAATGTAACCTGCTTCTCTTTTGCACATGAGCTGATCTCTGCTTCTGGTGGTGAAATGATGATGGTGCTGTGTGTGACAAGTAGATAAAGCAGTTGAATTATGGCCATTGTTTTAATAAGGTCATTAGCAATTCAAGGTCCTTTCAAAATATCAGCAGATCTCTTCTTTAAACGATGACCTTGCTGCATCAAATTAGATCGGTCTGAAATGACTGAACGTTAACATTAACTGTGGTTAATGCAATAGCTAACAGAATGAAAAACAATGAACAGTACTTTAATGCATTTCATTTAATCTTGGTTATTGGTTGTGTGTACCTTTTACAGAGGAAAAGGATGTAATAAAGTCTGTTTATTGGTTAACTGTACTGTAAATGACCTTTATTGTACGGTATGTTGTTTTTAAAACACACAGCATTATATTATATTATTTTTTTATTTTTTTATTTAATTGTTTAACCAGGAATGTCCCATGAGATACAATATCTCTTCTAGCAGGGAGTCTATGGAGCTAATAATATGCCAAAACAATCTCAAATTGAATTTTGTTTATTTTAATTATTGACAATTGCAATTTAATAAGTCTGAATTTTTATATGCCATAAAAATGGTTTTGAATTTGAACTTCTTGACTCGAATATTGAACATCTGAAATTTAAGACAACTGAAGTCCAATTTACTTTCTGCGCTGAATCTAAATTTCACAAACTGAATTTCTGGTTTTAAATTTTTTAATATTGAATTCAATGTTCTGAATTTCTTCATCTTAAAAAATTGAAACTGTATTTTTACAAACTGGATATCTGCTGTCTATGAATTCAGAACAAAAATAATTGAAGTTTGAAAATGTCTATAAAAATCTGACTTTAAAAAATCAGTTGTCTTAAATTTCAGATGTTCAATATTTAAGAAATTATAATTCATTCATTCATTCATTCATTCATTCATTCATTCATTTTCTTGTTGGCTTAGTCCCTTTATTAATCTGGGGTCGCCACAACGGAATGAACCGCCAACTTATCCAGCACATTTTTACGCAGCGGATGCCCTTCCAGCCGCAACCCATCTCTGGGAAACATCCACACATCCACACTCATTCACACTCATACACTACGGACAATTTAGCCTACCCAATTCACCTGTACCGCATGTCTGGACTGAGAAGGGAAACCGGAGCACCCGGAGGAAACCCACGCAAACGCAGGGAGAACATGCAAACTCCACACAGAAACGCCAACTGACCCAGCCAAGGCTCGAACCAGCGACCTTCTTGCTGTGAGGTGACAGCACTACCTACTGCGCCACTGCGTCACATTTTAGTCTATTATAATATTTTATTATAAAATACAGAGACATTATTTGGATTTTGGAAACCAAAATGATGAATTTCCTTCTAATATATGGTTTAAAAACTGTAAAGGGATGCATGAAACATCAGATATGATTATATAAGATGTATATATAAGATTGGATATGTACATTTGAAGTAAGATTTATTAACCCCCTTTAAATTTTTTTTCTTTTTTAAATATTTCCCAAATGATGTTTAACAGAGCAAGGACATTTTCACAGTATGTCTGATAATATTTTTTCTTCTGGAGAGTCTTATTTGTTTTGTTTTTGTTTGTTTTTTGGCTAGAATAAAAGCAGTTTTTAATTTTTTAAAACACATTTTAAGATCAAAACTATTAGCCCCTTTAAGCTATTTATTTCGATAGTCTACAGAACAAACCATCATTATACAATAATTTGCCCAATTACCCTAACCTGCCTAGTTAACCTAATTAACCTAGTTAAGCCTTTAAATGTCACTTTAAGCTGTATAGAAGTGTCTTGAAAAATATCTAGTCAAATATTATTTACTGTCATCATGGCAAAGATAAAATAAATCAGTTATTAGAAATGAGTTATTAAAACTATTATGTTTAGAAATGTGTTGAAAAAAAATTTCTCCGTTAAACAGAGATTAGGGGAAAAAATAAACAGGGGGCTAATAATTCTGACTTCAACTGTATATAAAAATTTAAATACCATACATTTCACAAGATGTTTTTACAGTGACATGTACACTGTCTCAATCAACAGCGATCTACTTCATACAGATCGCTGGAGAACTACCAATGGAACTACAAATCCTTTCATGCACCCCACACCCACACCTGTTCCAGTTTTCAGCTGATTGCAAACACACACAGCTGAAATTATTCATGGACTGATTCAAGGAATATATAAACAGCAAACACACCTCATATTTGCTGAGTCTTGTTTATCTGTTAGTGTAACATTTCTAAGTGTTCTTTGTCTAGTCTATCCTGCGTTTTGATCCTCGCCTTGACTTCCGGTTGTTATTGATACTTTGCTGCCTGTGCCGAGCACTCGCCTGTTCTTTGACCACGACTTTGGATTGCTCTGCATGTACTTGTTTGACCCAGTTGAAATTTTTGACTGGTTGTTGTTGTTGTTACCATCGATAATAGCAAAAAGTGATCTGGACATGTACCACCTGTTCATTTTTTTATTCTTATAATTTTCATTTTGCATCATAATTTAACTCAGCATGTCATCATATCAACTTTTTTCTGGTCATGAATTTTCATTTTTATGCACGTCCTAACACTTATTACCAGAGTGGGACATTGAGTGATTCACAGTGACCTCTCAGATATTCTGCAAGGTGACCTTTTTTAATCATCTTTTCTGATGACTGGCAGACACAGCTAACTACTCACTTAACAGTGGCCTTTATTTCAGATTTCGTCATGCACACTAACCTAAAAAGTAAGAGCAAGTTTTTCCATTTACTAGAGTGTGGTCAACAATTGTGAGCTAAAAAATAGCAGTACAAGTAAAGGCACTTTAAGATCTCCAAGGTTAGCAAACAAAGCGTAGTTGTGTAATGTTCAGGTAAGGAGACTGGAGGTTATTTTTTATATGAATGTCCTTGCAGGAGAAGCTTCACTAAACTGAATAAACTGCTTTTGTGTGAGAAACAGCTTATCATTTAATAGCTTACCAGATGGGAGTGTGTTTGCCATTAAACAAAAAAGCATTGGATTGATTTGGATTGGATTTTTTTTACCTCTGAAAAAAAATGCATTTTTTTTTTCTTTTTACATTCTACTTGTATCAGCAAACTGTGATTTATCTGTCTCCCAACAGTCCAATCTTGAATGTTTTAGAAATTGTGAATGTTTAAGCCGGAATGTTTCACTTTTACTGTTATTATAAACTGTTTTATATCTGCGTCTTTCTTTGGTGTAAATTGCTTTGAGAATTAAGTTTTAAAGGCTCTATATAAGTTCCCAGAGATGGGTTGCGGCTGGAAGGGCATCCGCTGCGTAAAATCATGCTGGATAAGTTGGTGGTTCATTCCGCTGTGGCGACCCCGCAAGGGACAAAGCCGACAAGAAAATGAATGAATGAATGAAAGGCTCTATATAAGAATAAAATATTATTATTATGATTATTATTATTATTATTATTACTTCTGATTCAGTTGCCTATGGGAGAAATGACTAAGATAATAAACGGCAGAAAACGATCAAACTACTTTCTCTACAACCAAGTGTGTCCATCAGTATACAGACAAAGCAGAATAATATAATAAGAAAATATCAGTTTGCAACATCAAGCAGCATAAGCAACTGTTTTTAACATCTAAAAATGAATGGAAGTGAATGAGACTGAAAGTCTTGATCCAAAGAGATTCAAATGGCTGCGACAGATCGTACCAACAAATTCTGGGTGGTCAATACAAATAAATGGCATAAAACAGTTTAGGGGTTGCCAGCTCTGGTTCCGAAAGTCACAGTCCTGCACAAATTTGGTAAAAACTCTTTTTGAAAGAAAAATGTTTTGATAGAAACATTTAGACCTCGGCTACAGTGCCTCCCTCAGGTGTGTTTTCAGAGTTGTAGTAAAATTCTGCAGGACTGTGGCTCACCAGGATTGGAATACTGCAAAGATTAGAGATGCAACTGTATAAATGTAACCGGTCCATGTCCATACTACACTGGCCATCTTGTCATTACACAACCAGTATACCTTTGATTCACTGCCATTAAACCCTCTCCTACAGTGCAGTATCTATGGACCCTTTTCACAAGACTGTTATGACGTGTTTAATAGTTATCAACATCTTAAATTTATTTTTTTATTATTCATTTTTTTTATGTATAAACATTTATATGTATTTATACAGTTGAAACCAGAAGTTTACGTACACTGCATACGAAAGGCACATAACCATTAAAAAAAAAGTCAGACGTAAACGTGACTAAACTTTTTCTCTTTTAGGTAAGTTAGGATTGTCAAAATTTGTTTCTGTTATGCTTAATAGCAGAATAATGAGAGATATATTTTTTGAGAAAGTGTTATAACTTTTATTGAAAGTCAAGTTTACATACAGTGAGATTATTATGCCTCTGAAAAAGCTCAGATGATGGTGTCAAGGTTTTGGAAGTTTCTGATTGGCTAATTGACAACATTTGAGTTAATTGGAGGCACAACTGTAGAATAGTATTTAATGAAAACCTCAAACACACTGCTTCCTTGCGTGACAACATGGGAAAATCAACAAGCCAGAATCAACAAAAAAGCCAGATTACAATTTGTAAAATTACACTGGGAAAGATACAAATTTTTGGAGACATGTGCTGTGGTCTGATGGAACTAAGATTGAACTGTTTGGCCATAATGACCAGTGTTACGTATGGAGGACAAAGGGGAAAGCTTACAAGCTTAGGAACACCATCCCAACTTTGAAGTATGGGGGCGGCAGCATCATGTTGTGGGGCTGTTTTGCTGCAGGAGGGACTGGTCCACTTCACAGCATAGATGGCATCATGAAGAAAGAACATTATGTAGAAATACTGAAGCAACATCTCAAGACATCAGCCAGGAAATTAAAACTTGGTCACAAATGGGTCTTCCAAACAAACCATGGCCCTAAGAATACTGCCAAATTAGTTCAAATGTGCTTTAAAGAAAAAAGAGTGAATGTTTTGGAGTGGCCATCACAAAGCCCTGAACTCAATCCTATAGAAAATTTGTGGGCAGAGTTGAAAAAGCTTGTGCGAGCAAGACAGCCTGCAAATCTGATCGGTTACACTAATTCTGTCAGGAGGAATAGGCCAAAAATCCTGCAAACTATTGTGAGAAGCTTGTGGAAGGATACCCAAAACATTTGACCAAAGTTATACAGTTTAAAAGCAAAGCTAAAAAAATATCAAGGAAATGTATGTAAAATTTTGACTGTCTAGAAATTGATGAAAAAAATTCTCCCCAAAAAATTCTCTCATTATTCTGGCACTTAGCAAATGTAAATCATTTAGGTAATCCTAACGGACCTAAAATAGTAAACGTTTAGTATGATTTACAATCAGACATTTTTTTTTTAAAATGGTTATGTTCCTTATTTTAGAGTGTATGTAAACTTCTGGTTTCAACTGTACCTTAGTTATATTATCTTTGCTTCAAATTACAAAACATGAATTACCGTTTGTGAGTTACCAAGGTGTATCTAATGCAATCCATTACCGAGGTGTTTCTATGGGACAGGACAGTAAATTTGATGTTATTCTCTCTTTTGTCTTTTATCAGTCTCACACACTTTTTTTCCTTTATCTGAAAATCTTTATAACTGTCTTGATCACCAGTGATCTTCACTTCATAGATCGCTGGTAAACATGCACTATCACTTACGGACTACAAAACCGCCATCTTATGGACTACATCTCCATACATGCACTCCGCTCACACACACATGTTCCTCATCCTGACTGATTGCACACACACCACCGGAGGATTGTCAAGGACTGATTACACACAGTATATAAGCAGCACATGCACTTACTCCGGTCGCAGAGTCTTGTTATCTGTTCTAGTGACGTTTTCCCGAGAAAATTTTCTTTGTCGTGTTTTGACCCTCACCTAGTTTGTCTTTTTTGTCCCTGTCTGCCACCTGCCTTTTGACCATATGCCTGTTATATTGACTACGACTCTGGATTGCCCGTATACATCTGTTTGCCCCTGTGTTGACCATTGCTTACCTGTCCATTCTAATAAACCTGCATTTGGATCCGAACCCTGTTGTCAGCGTCACATCCCTGGTTACAATAACACCATCATGTAGTTTTTCTTTTATTATTTGAGCAAATAAGATTGTAAAAAAAAAAAAATGATTTGTTGTATTCTTCCATTCACTGTGCTCTAAGTTTACCCAACTATGATGACTTCTGCTATTTACAAACTTTTTTTAGCTAACTATTTAGAAAAGGGTCTATAGCTATTATGGGCCATCAGCAGATATCTACTTTGGTTCATTCCATCAGGTGGAAATGCATAGGTGGACACACTGTTAGACATTTTATTGCATTTTTGTGGTAACTTACACTGGCAGTTGGCAGCACTGTTGCCAACAAGTTACCGCAACTGCCCCTTTACAGTACCTTACCTGTAAATGTGTTTTACAATAGCAGGGCCCTACCACATTTTAATTTTACAGAAAAATATAGCCTTTTTTTAAATAGTAAAATCGCCCTTTACAACATATTAATTGTACAGTATGACAATTTTTACAGTATTTTTTTTGTAATTTATGATTATTATTATTTATTTTTAGTATTTACTATTGAATTTAATAACTTCCAAACAAGTGACTAATTGTTTCATTAATTCTCATTTTTGTCTGCAACTACAGTAGCAGTACTTGACTACTTTGATTACAGTAGAATACCGCAAATTCCTAATATGCAGTAAGTTACTGTAAAAGTTTTAAAGTGACCCACAATGCAGTGCATATTACATGTAGGGGGGTATTCCCATCTGTAAAAATCACATTCCACGTCCCCCTGACCTCCATATGGGCCCCTCTAAGTATGGGTCCAATATTTCTGTCTCCTTTTTCCCTCACTTCCCAGGCCTCATTGATAGTGAAGGGTCCATCATATGCACTCTTCAAAGTCTCTCCGGAAGAGGTAGATTATATGCTTCCTTTTGTCACATAAGGTTTTTACCTATTGTATCCAATTCCACATACAGCACATCTCAGGTACAAACATACCCTAGTGGACCCTTAAAAACCTCCAAATTCCAAAAAAAAAAAAATGGCTTTACACTGGTGAAAGATAATGTTTGCTCAGGGTACCTGTGAGAACATCCCATTCAGATTTATTACCATAGAGCTTCTCAGTTCACTAAACAGGAGTCTTAAAAGACCATCTGGGTATCATGTTAATCAAATGTGACTCTGAACACCCTGTGTTTTTCATCAGTGTAAATGTCATGCCGGACCATGTAAATGATCTTTTCTAGGGTGAGTGTCTGATCTCCTGTCAGTAGTCTTTTGTTAAACGGCAGTGTTGACATGGCTGTGAGCTGACCTCGGTAAAGCTGAAAGCACAGAAGCACACACACTAGTGCAGGTATAGCGCTCCAGATGACCTCCAGCTTTTACTACTGACACTCAGTGGAGATGAAAGTAGCCTGCGGGCCTGAAGAGAAGAAGGCTAATAACAGAGCCCTCTGATATCTGATCACAAAGGACAGTTTCACTCTGGCCCCTTCTGCCTTTCATTTCTGTCTCTTTCTTCTTTTCTCACACGTCTCGCCGCTAGAAATGAGGGCCATACCAATGGAGAGCTGCATGACGTCTTGAAGACAGAACATGAGGAAGACTGTGAAAAGTACACTTAGCACACTTATGTAGTGTGATTACAATGTGCCATCAGATGTTCATTTGTGTGAATGTGTAATTTAAAGTATTTTTACACTTTTACAACAGTGACACCTATAGGCAATCCTTATTATTGCATCACCAGCATTCATATTTATCAAGTCAGGTCGAGCTTTATTGTCATTCCGCTACATTAATTAATCCTAAAAACAGACACAACACTGGACATAAGAGCTATTTTAAAAATATATGGATAAAAACATATACTATAGGATATTTAACTATACACATAAGACTTAACTATACACATAAGACAGACTATACAATACGTTTACATGACACTGAACAATGTTGTGCAGGATATTGTGCAAGAGAGGTAAGGTGAATATCGTGCAAAAGAGGCATTTAAGGTTTAATACTGTGCAAGAGTTATTTAAGGTTGAAGCAAGCAGTGCAACATGATTGTGGTACATTTATAGTAAACATTGTTTTCATTATTGAGTTCCGGTAAGATGGAGTTTAGATAAAGTGTCAGGTGCGAAAAGAGATAAGAGTGTTTCTACAGGTGGTTTGTTAAGCCCACTCACATATAGTTATTATGCTTGCTTTATTGCTGATACATTCATGCTTAAAACATTCATTCATTTATTTTATTTTCGGCTTAGTCCCTTTATTATTCCGGGGTCACCACAGTGGAATGAACCACTAACTTATCCAGCACATGTTTTACACAGCGGATGCCCTTCCAGCCACAACCCATCTCTGGGAAACATCCATACACACTCATTCACACTCACACACTACGGACAATTTTAGCCTACCCAATTCACCTGTACCGCATGTCTTTGGACTGTGGGGGAAACCGGAGCACCTGGAGGAAACCCACGCGAACGCAGGGAGAACATGCAAACTCCACACTGAAACGCCAACTGACCCAGTCGAGGCTCAAACCAGCAACCTTCTTGTTGTGAGGCGACAGCACTACCTACTGCGCCACCTACCTAAAACATGACTGATACTATTTATAGACTCAAAAATAATTGGGTTGTCATAACCAATACGTTTGGTCAAATATGGACAAATAAAACTTATTATTATTATTATTATTCAATTTCAATTATACGTTTTAACCCAACAGTTGGGATTTTCTATATTTGACTTAACATTGGATTATGATGACCCAGCATTTTTTTAAAGAGCAGAAGAGAAATATTGTATATTTATCTGATCAATACTGCCTAATGCACTAAAAAAAATGAAATAGAAACTATCAACACAGGGTCATTCTGAAAACGTAGCCATATATACATTCTGGAGATCGCAAATTATGTAGCATGAAGCACGTATGGCTGCATTTCATCTTTTAAACAAATGCTATGGGACAGTATGACATCGTTCCTTTTTGCTCTTACCGACTGACCACTTGCCTCCATGTGGACCCGCTATTACCAGCTTGCTCTGTAGCTCGCCTTATATGTCGGCGGACTTGAGACACAGAGAGGAGTTGACCACAATGACAGGGTTCGAGTCTTTGGGAAAGTGGGTCAATCGGTCCTTTTTTAAAACACTATTGTTGGGTTTAGGAAAGGAGGAGGGTGGGTCAGTTGATTGATCAGTCAGTCAGTCATTCAGACAGTCAAACAGTCAGTCGACAGTGACCTCTGGTGGATTTATGCAAGAACAGCAGGCTCAAATGGCACTCGCAAGAAAAATGTAAGATCCCAAAAAGCATACACAGCGGCCTCTAGTGGATTCGCGAAAACAAAAACTGCAAAAAACGTAGCTCCTGGGACGTATTTGGTGCTCTCCAGAAATGTATATAGAGGTACGTTTTCAAAATAAGCCTGGGTTGGAAACTATTATTAAAAATCCAGTTGCAGAGAGGAATTGGAGGAGACATGTTTTGATTTAGGACAGAACGTAACTACCTAACAACAACCTTAAACCTTCTAGCAACCACATTGAAATATATACAGTAGCAACCCAATAACAGTGCTGGAAAAATTTCAAAGCCAAAAAAAGTCTTTAATCTTTAGTGTAGAGATGAATGTATCAGTGCTTGCATAGAGTATAATTCATATATAAGCAAGCCGCTTTTTATTGGTCAAAAGAGGTAACCAACCTAAAAATGAACAAAATACATATGTGGAAATATTTCAGCCTCACAGCCAAACTCTCAATCCCTTTACTGAGGAATTAGTAAATGTGACTGCATCTTTAAACTTTAAACAATGCCTCTGTCCGTCACTGCATAAATAAATCTTGATAGGAAACAGACAGGCTTGTTAAACCATATGTGCAGTGTTTTTTAGCATCAGTCAGGGCTTCTTTCATCCTCAAACAGCCCATGTGTCACTGTGCCTCTGAACGTCCCAGGATGCACTAACTCTCCCCAGCTGGGCAGGACACAAAGGGGCAGGGCTGGTCCTCTGCTGTCTTTCAAAGCAAGGGCTAAGCTGGGTGTGCAAATGACATATCTTGCATCTCTTTATTGAGGTGAGACGCACCACAGTCTGCTGATACACAAAGGCCAATGGTTGAGCTGGAAGGATGTGGGTTTGAATCTGCTACAGTTTGAAGGAAAGGTGTGCTTTTAAGATACAGTAGGTGTATGTGCAAGATTTAATATGATTTCTTTTCATAGTTTCTAAAAAATATTGACGGAGGTGTTCGCTTTCTGCCCTGTTCACCCTACAGTTATCGGATATTGGTTATTTTTCTTATATGAGTTCTTTTGAGGGATCTAAATAAGCTCCTACTTTAGAGTCTAGCAGCACAACATGACCTGTCAGTGTTCACTGATATAAGTGTATTGATTGGGGAGCGAATACATGCTGTTCAGAACACTGGCCCAGTATTTGAAACTATTATAAGGCATTCTTTGTAGACAGCCTTTTTTAAAACTGGCAGGGGGCAACAGATGGAAATTAGCCCTTGTGGCTAACTCTGGCTTATTTACAGTTTTTACTGTTGATTAATGAGCATTGTCCCTGTTAAATAAAATAAAATAAATAAAATAGAAATAAAAAATAATAATAAAATAAAATAAATTAATCTTCCCTTGTGTGTGTCACACACCTCACACACCTTATTCTTAAACGGGAAATTCCCATGCAGTTTTGGCGCTGCTTGTATCTGAATGCAGCTACAGCCTCTCACATGACAGCAGGGAAAGGCATAGCCAATCGCACTGTTAATATGTGTTTGGGGGTGGTGCGACTTCAGGAGAGAACATGATTTAACCCTTTCTGCATGTCTAGGTTAATACTGACAGCGCAAATTTTTAAGTGAATGAAATAATTGGTGAGGACATTTCAATAGTTTGTGGATATTGGTGCGGACGTGTCAAGAACCAAGATTCAAGAACCAGACAGAACTGTTATACAACATATTTGTATAAATACAAACGCACACACCAGAAACTTTATTGGTACACCTTTCTACTACTGGGTTGGACCTTTTGTCTTCAGAACTACAAAATTGAAGTACAAGAAAGTACTTGTCATTGTTTTAAAATCATTCATTCATTCATTCATTCATTCATTTTCTTTTCGGCTTAGTCCCTTTATTAATCTGGAGTCGCCACAGCGGAATGAACCGCCAACTTATCCAGCACATGTTTTACGCAGCGGATGCCCTTCCAGCCGTAACCCATCTCTGGGAAAGTTTTAAAATCATGAGGTGTAATTTTCAGGATGAAAAGACTGTAAGAGAATCAGTTTAAGAGTAAGAATATGAGTTTTTTCTCCCCATCTGCCAATCAATCTGCATTGTCCATGCAGCTGGGAGCAGAATTCCCTCACAGATTACAACCTGACATCTCCGGACACAAAAAAAGTCTGAGTGAGTGTGTGTGTCCCAGGGGACTTCTTAACGCTTCGACGTGACTCAGCCTGCCCTACTGATGAAGCACAACAAAGGATCCTCTTTTCCTGTGCATTTCCTGTGCAGCTCACACAACGCCTGTCAGCTATCAAGAGCTGTGAGTAAGGAGTGACTCAAACATACGCAGACCCTCATTACACCCAAATCTTTACAAACCCATCGACCCCCCCTGACCTGGACTTTTCACACCGTTCTACTATAACAGATTTCCTCTCTTTCACTGTCAGTCATACGACACCATTGTCTGTTTAAATAAAGTACAGTGGGAACAAAAAGCTGAGACCATAACAGAAAATGTCATTATTGAGTTACTTTTAGTTTGTTCTTTCCTTTTCAAAACACTGGTATTGTAAAAATTAGGAGACTCCTGTACTTCATAGGTCTGATTACCTTTGAACTTAGTTATGTGTTTGAGTAAAATGTAAGTTTTTGTTTTATTCTGGAAACTACTGATGGTATTTTCTCACATTTTACATTGAAATTTTGACATTCAGGGCTTTTTTTTTACAAAATAACAAAAAAGGTGCTCTGTTTTCAGATGTTTATAGGCTCATTCTGAAAACGTACCCCTATATATATTACTGGAGAGCGCCAAATATGTCCCAGGAGCTACTTTTTTTGCAGGTTTAGTTTTCACGAATCCACCAGGGGCCGCTGTATATTCTTTTTGAGATCTTAAATTTCTCTTGCAAGTGCCATTTGAGCCTGCTGTTCTTGGATAAATCCACCAGAGGTCACTGTTGACTGACTGTCAAGGCGAGCTACAGAGCAAGCTGGTAATATCGGGAAAGCCGTCCACATGGAGGCAAGTGGTCAGTCGGTAGGAGCGAAAAGGAACGGCGTCATACTGCCCCATAGCGTTTGTTTTAAAGATGAAATGCAGCCATACGTGCTTCAGGCTACATAATTTGCGATCTCCAGAAATGTATATATGGCTACGTTTTCAGCATGACCCTGTGTTGATAGTTTCTATTTCATTTTTATTATTGCATCAGGCAGTATTGATCAGATAAATATACAATAGGACATCTCTCATCTGCTCTTTAAAAAATGCTGGGTCATCATAATCCAATGTTAAGTCAAATATAGAAAATCCCAACTGTTGGGTTAAAACGTATAATTGAAATTGAATAATAATAATAATAATAATAATAATAATAATAATAACGTGTGAATTGCACTCGTGAGAGAAATTTGAGATCCGAAAAAGCGTACACAGCGGTACAAAAACTGCAAAAAAAAACATGTCAGCCATCTGCTCAGGTTGGATCGCTGGTGACCGTGACACCTGGGTTGTATTGACTTGTTTTTTTTTGCCTTCTGTTTTTGTCTTATCTGCATTCTGAAATCGTTCTTCACCGGACTTGAACCCCATCGTCACAGTCAACTCCTCTTTGCATCTCAAGTCCACCGACATACATCCATATGTCAATATGAAAGTAAGCGGTCAGCTGGTTAGCGAGAAAAGGAACAGCGTCATACTAGACTGTGGCGTTCATTTTAAAGGCGAAATGCAGCCATACGTATTTCTGACTACATATTTTGCAATCTCCAGAAATGTATATAGGGCTATGTTTTCAGAATGATCCTATGGTGGCATTTTTTGACAACACAATGTCAATAATTTTAGAGCTTAGAACTCAGTATTTGCAGGAATTACCAACAAATAGTTAAGACATTTGTTATTCTCACCTTTTATAATTTTCTGAAGTAGAAATTCTCTAAATGACAATATTTTTATTAGTATTTTGGAAGAAATGTTCTAAAACAAAAGAAAACAAAACAAATATTGGTAACACTTTAAAGTAATGGTCCATTAGTTTATATTAGTTAATGTATTTACTAAAGTGAACAAACAATTAGTAATACATTCATTCATTCATTTTCGGCTTAGTCCCTTTATTAATCCGGGGTCGCCACAGTGGAATGAATCGCCAACTTATTCAGCATATGTTTTACACAGCAGATGCCCTTCCAGCCGCAACCCATCACTGGGCAACATCCATTCACACACACATTCATACACTACGGTCAATTTTAGCTTACCCAATTCACCTATACCACATGTCTTTGGACTTGTGGGGGAAACAGGAGCACCCGGAGGAAACCCACGTGAACACGGGGAGAACATGCAAACTCCACACAGCGACCAGTGACCTTCTTGCTGTAAGCCGAACGTGCTACCCACTGCGCCACAGCGTCGCCACACAATTAGTAATACATTTATTATATTTTATTATATATTAGTGAACATTATGTTCATTAACCATATGATTTTGTTAGCTCACATAGTTTTGAACAAAGGTGAACGATTAATCTGTGCATGTCATTTTAAAAAATGGTTTGCTCTTAAAATTAAAATCTAAAAATGCACTTTCTGTTTTTTTTTTCAGTTTTATTCTCAGATTAAGTGATTTGGAGGTAATGGGCGTGGCTAATATACTTAACCACGCCCCTTTAACTGTCAGTTTTGACAACAAACAGAATTGGTGAGGAGGAGGAGTCTGTTAGGTTGTAATAACTCTTCTAAAACCCATTTCTCGATCTTTCTGAATGAAATCCCTACTTTGCTACATCCATTCAGCTTGCAGCAGAAAATAACAGGCCACGGCCACTGTTTTCTCATTTAATATTCTGTTTCTTGAAGAACTGCATCACAATACAAAAAAAAAGGTCACAGCTTCCTGTTCATGTGGACTTTAAATAACATTAGTTCATGTTAGTTCATGTTAACTCACAGTGCATTAACTCAGTAGTTCTCAAAGTGAGGGTCGTGTGATAATAGGGGGGGTGGAGGGTCACTTGGTGATTTCCAAAAATCAAATTCATTTTATTAAACTATTAGAATGATCATATTCTGTCCATATACTACAGATAAAAATAGTAGTTAATAGTTATAAAACACATTTTTTTTTCCATTGGATTGCAACCCCTGGTCTCATTACATTAGTTTAAAGACACAGCAATAGGGTCAGATTGATTTCATGGCACCTTGTACATCAAAATTAAATACAGGCCACGAATGAACATGGAGGATGATCTCCGAATGGTGTTCTCTAAAATTAAATGAAGAATAAATGAAGGCCTATTGGTTTGTGTAAGTTGTTTTGCGTTTACAAGGTTTGTATATTTATAACCACCTCAGAGGATATTGTAGGTCGCGAACCACGCGCATTGTTTTGTTGGGGGTCGTGGTCTGAAAAGATTGGGAACACCTACATTAACTAATGTGAACACGCATGAATTTGGATGTTGCATTAGTTAATGTGGAACTATGATTATTACAAGTTTAACAAAGTTATCCCTACTTAAGTTGATGTTAGTAAATACATTAATTAACAATAATTAATAAATCATTATTTAATAAGTGTTACCCAAATATTAACATTTAGTTAAAATCCATACTAATAAATCTAATAAATCCAAGTACATCTAATTAAAACTGTCAAAGTGACCTCCTGTTTTTTTGCCATAGCTGTCCAATTCTGTCCATTTCACCCCATGTTTAAGCTGATAAAAGGTGTATATTTGTGCATGGGTGGTAAAACACCTGAGAGGCATTTTGCATGTGCTAGAAGAGGCTCTATGACAATGTCAGACTCAATTCTGTCTACTAAGACTTGCAGACTCTCTCTCTTACAGTGTCCACTTCCACGGGAAATGGCTCTCAGCCCAAATCAAATTATGCTGACTTGCATGTCCATATCTCTGATGTGAGAGGAAAGGAAAGCTATCAGTTTGCCAAATGCCAAAAGCCTTTATTCAGCAGTAGGATGCGTCCTGTTTTGTGTTCAGTATTGCCTCAAACAGCTCGAGGTGTCACTTGAGGGGACATTTTCTCTCGAAACTGGTGTATTCTTATTTTCAGCAAAGCCACTTCCTGGTGCGGTATCCAAAAACGTCTCACATCTCGATAGAAACGATAGCTTGATCTGCAGTCAGTGACTTCATCAGGATGTGAAAATGAGATGTAATGCAATCCTAAAAGATGTCACGTTAAACAAATCACTTAGATATTCAGCTCACAGGCACTTTCTCACAAATGTCATGTCACAATCAAATCAGCTCAAGATCAGAATGTCTGGATGGCTCAAGAAGCATTTCAATGAGTTAAAAGCATAGTTCGGTGAAAAATGCTGCTCATTTATTAACCCTCAGGCCAATCCAAGATGGGGATTTTTTCTTCAGTATAACATTAGAGAAGATTTTTAGCTGAACTCGTAGAATAATGCAAGCTAATCACTACCAGCAAAAGTATCCACTCAGGACTGTTTGAAGAGCTTTTGGATTAAAAGTAAAAATGTTCTCAATTACGTTTGTTTTTTGCACAGCTGATTATTTTGCTTCATAAGATTTCAAGGTATCATTAATGCCACCGGTATTCATTTTGTTTTTCCTATTATTTATTTATTTCATTTATTTATTTTTTGAGTGCCATTGACATTGTATGAATCACCAAGTATTACCATCCCAGGCTCATTCTGAAAACGTACCGCTATATACATTTCTGCAAAGTGGCAAATACGTCCCAGAAGCTACATTTTTTTTTCCAGTTTTTGTTTTTGCGAATCTACCAGAGGCCGCTGTGTATGATTTTTCAGATCTCTTGCGAGTGCCATTTGCGCCTGCTGTTCTTGCATATATCCACCAGAGGCCGCTGTCGACCGACTGATGACTGACTGAATGACTGACTGACTGAGTGATCGACTGATCCACCCTCCTCCTTCCCTAAACCAATAGCGTTTTCAAAAGCACCAATTGACCCGCCCACCTCCTTCCCAAAACCCAACCGACAATTTTAAATAGCAATCCAGAAATAGAAAAGCATCCTGATTTTAACCATGTTTTCATATTTTACCACATTCTCACCCTGTTATTTACTTTTTGGCTTCTGTTTTTGTCTTACGCACTTTCTGGAATCGTTCTTCACCAGACTCGAACCCCATTGTTGTGGTCAACTCCTCTCTGCATCTCAAGTCCACCGACGTAGAGGGCGAGCTAACTGGACAAACTGGTAACAGCAGGAAAGCTGTCCACATGGAAGTAAGCGGTCAGTCAGTAGCGCGAAAAGCAACAGCGTCATACTGCCCCGTTTGTTTTAAAGACTAAATGTAGCCATACGTACTTCTGGCTACATAATTCGCAATCTCCAGAAATGTATATAGGGCTACATTTTCAGAATGAGTCTATGTTGCATATTACAGTTCCATTTAAAAAGTAAAAAAAAAATGTTTTAAATGTTCTGTTGAAGAAAAAGTAGATTTTAAATTAAATTAAATGAATAGCAAATGTAATTTTTTGGGAAAATTATCTATTAAAGTATTAAGCACTAAAATTTTTTAAAAAATAATATGCTTTTAAGATTTTTTTTACTAACCAAGGCTCCATTTATTGAATCGATATAGTAAAAACTGTAACATTGTGAAAATATTATTATTTAAAAGAATTGTGTTCAGTTATATATATATATTGACAAGGCAACAAAACCACTTATAAATGTTACATGGGAACAAGACTCAGCAAAGTCTGTATGTGTGTGTGTGTGTGTGTGTGTGTGTGTGTGTGTGTGTGTGTGTGTGTGTGTGTGTGTGTGTGTGTGTGTGTGTGTGTGTGTGTGTGTGTGTGTGTGTGTGTGCCGTTTATGTCTGATTAGTCCATCATGAGCTTCCAGGTGTGTAATCAGGGGGAATCAGGAGCCATACCTGCCAACATTTGGTTCGTAAATTCCGGGAGACCCCGAAATTACGTCATACGCTAATTTGCATATTACGGACGTCATCACGTTCTACCATTTCTGTTTGTTTAACAGCCTATGGTAAATAAATGGGGTATTTTATATTCGCACTATGCTTTATGTAAGCTTGTCAATTTAACTCAATTTATTGCTGTTTGAATGCAGTATATCATTATAGATGAGTAGGGAATTTGCAGTAATCTCTCAGACGTAATAAACTCAGACAAGTTCTCAAACTCACACTTAAAACATCTATGATTGTGCAACAAGAATAAAGGTCAAATTAAATTGTTAAAATAAAGGAGAAGCAGATCGGTTGACTGTACAAGGGAAATACCTTCAAACTGCCACCTGATCTAAATCATTTGCCGTCGGTACGCTGAGAGGTGCTCTGCTCTCAGGCTGCAGGGGAGGCTCGTTGAGAAGAGTAGGGACGGTACAGTAATGGACAAACGACAGTCTAAAAATTGCCAGTAACACACAAAAAAGTCGCTAGATTTGTCGCTAGTCGCTTTTTTGAAAATTTGTCGCTAAGTTAGCAACACTGGCGCAAACTGAAGAGCGGGGAGCGGGAGGAGTGAGAGAGGTTTAGGGAGATAGGGGCGCGCGAACTGTAGCGCGCGACCATCACCGGAAGAGCACAAGCGCCAAGTTTCAGCCCGGACTGTACCAAAATGCTGAGGAGCGGGGGGCGGGGGAATTCCGGGAGTTTACCGGGAGACAGACCAATACGGGAGACGGGTCTGAAATACGGGAGACTCCCGGGAAAAACGGGAGTGTTGGCAGGTATGTCAGGAACTGGTGTGTCTGAGGTGCATGATGGGAGTTGTAGTTCATTAAAGTAGCATATGTGTAGTTCTCCGGCAATCTGCATAGGCTAGATCGCTGGTGATCGTGACAGTTAGGCTGATTTCTAAAAGATTATGTCACAATGAAGACTCGATCAAATTAGTAAATTAGTTTAAAATAAGCAAAAAGACTCCCTAACACCTCATTATCACCTCAGGAGTCATGGTGGGTATTCATTTTGTTTTGTCTATGTATGTTTTTTGACTCTCAAAGTGCTGCTATAGCCTCTGCCTTTCATTTTGATAAATCACATAGAACAACAACCAGTAAATTATCATTCTAGCTCTTTGATTACTGCATGACCTTCTGATCAATAAACACACGCATACATTAGGTCAACACAATTGTCGTCCCCTCTTAGCGTCTTTCATTAACTGTCTTACTATTCATCATCATTAGAAATGGGATATGATGCAGTGCTGAGTCCTCTCCGACGTATTGTGTTGTCCCAACGTAATGGCTTCCTGTTGGTTAACATAAATCTGAGTAAAGATAATGAGGCTGATCAATGAGGATTGTTTGGGAAAGGCCTAATCCAATCGCTCTGATGCAGTGCTTCCTCTACAGGAGATCTGATGCTAAACACATTATCTCCCCATTTCCATCAGGCCTCGGGCTCTTCGCTGTCTGCCAGACGATCTGTCTCTATAGAAAAAAAGCAGTGAGAGAGATTTGAGAGGTCTGGTCGTGTCAGTCCGTCTGATCTAAATGTCACAGGCCTGATTTTCTGTCCTTGATGCCATCAGATCTGTTGCTGACTTCTGGAACTGGATTGAGTACAAATAAACCTAGGTTATTTTTTAACAAAATGGGCTGGTTTATCACGTATGTATTGTGAATAATTTAAAATGTTTTATGAATGTATTAGGTGTCAGTTAGGTGTTTCAGGTTTAAGATATAACTACATCATCTCCACGGATGCTTCAAGCATAGTGAAAAAGGTAACGTTTGCTTCCACCTGCTGGACATGGTCTATTGGTACAAACAACTGTAAGTAAGTGTCTGTCCTACATATTGTGCTTATTTTTTTGCATCAGTTGAAACCCTACAACCATGGCCAGACAAAATAAAAAAATTTTTTTTTTGCAATTTCTCTGCGGAATTAAATAAATAAATATATAAACAAACCTGCAGATTTATGATCCTGAGTAACAAAAAATTTAACATGACTTAAAAACTTTATAAACTTCACTTAAGAACTTAAAAACTAACATGAAATAAAAAATAATAACTTTTTAACTTTTATTTAACGTTTGCAATGCAAATCCATTTAGAACCACTTGATTGGTAATTCAATTCAATTCAATTTATCTTTACTTCTATAGCAATTTTACAATGTAATGTAGATTGTGTCTAAGCTGCTTAACATATACGTTATAATAAACTGAAATAGTTGAAGTTCAGCTTAGTTCATTTCAGTCTTTCACTTTTTCTTGTTCACTCAACTTTTGAAAACATCAGCTGCACTGACCTAAAAATATTTGTCAGTAATATAAAAAACATTTAGTTGGGTTAACATAAGATTATTAGTTTTCTGGAGAGGGGAACTACTCTCGCCACAGCGGAATGAACCGCCAACTTATCCAGCAAATGTTCCACACAACGGATGCCCTTCCAGCCGCAACCCATCTCTGGAAAACATCCATACACACTCATACACTACGGACAATTTAGTCAACCCAATTCACCTGTACTGCATGTCTTTAGACTGTGGGGGAAACCGGAGCACCCGGAGAAAACCCATGCGAACGCAGGGAGAACATGCAAACTCCACACAGAAACGCCAACTGACCCAACCGAGGCTCGAACCAGCAACCTTCTTGCTGTGAGGCGACAGCACTACCTACTGCGCCACTGCATCGCCCCGGTTATTCAAATTACTTATTTAAAATAAACTGAATCAATACAATTTTTTGGGACAACTTAATTGTTTTATATTTAATCCACCAAAATTTGCAAACACAATTAAGCTAACGTAATTAATTTGTGTTGGGACAACATGAAGGAATTGTGTGGTGTAAAAAATGCTGGGTTCAAAAATCTCCAGAATTGTGTTGTTTTAAAAAAGTTATTTAAACAAGCAGAAAAAAAATATTGTATATAGAAATTTAGATTTTTCAAATTAATCATTTAAGTAAATGGCTCAATGACAGCTTGTTCATACCTAAATGTTCAGCATGAAATTTGGTTTCATGTTTGCATGCATTCTGTCATTCAGAAAAAGGGATAAAAAATGGCTGATGGGCTAAATATGGTGAGAACTGTGTTCTTATGGACCCGCAGTCGCAGTGGTCGTTTTTTTTTGTCTTCAATTTCTTGTGGAATTATTATGAATGCATGATCTATCATTTGAATAATATTTTATGTTTTATCAACACTCAAATTATAATTTATTTGACTGAAATTTTTTTAAATGATCTAGCATGTGCTTTTTCATAAGGTTGTCGATAAATGTCGATGAAGTTTCATGAATACGACCAGCTCTTATCATAACTTTATAAGTAGGAAATTTAGAATTGCATAAAGGCAGCATATCTCAGTCTCAGTCTAAAAACATGCATTAACAGCCATTCATTCATATTAAGCTATTTAATACATCAAAATGCATCTTGGTGTGAGCTGCTTGGTTTAAGACTCATAAAAATGCCCCTCGCTGCTGGAATCAGTTTCCAGAAATGATCAGATGTGCTCCAACATTAGGCACATTCAAATTAAGACATCCAACATTCTTATATCCTGTTTTACCACATTTTAATCTTAATAATTTTTATAATTTGTTTTTATTTTCTTATAATTGTCTCTTTTATTCCTGTTTATGTAAAGCACTTTGAATTCCCACTGTGTATGAAATGTGCTATATAATATAAATAAACTTTCCTTGCCTTGCCTTGCCTTGCCTAAAAACAATCCCATTTTTTGGCCCTCATTCAAAGACCAAATTTAATGGAACAGTATTGCTTATGCAATAAGAGAAGACTCATACTGTAGAAACTCATTAAAGTAACATTTAGATGACAGGAATATGTTATGTGTGCCCCCCCCCACAATGACTTAATGAACCCACGATAAAAAGACAGCAGTAAGAAAACAGCAGTTAAGACAGCATCTGATCATAGAAATGTTTGCACAAGTTCTTCAATTTACCACATCAAGTCAACAAATGCTGTAATTGAAATATAGTCATGAATACTTATGAATAACTATAGCTAGAAAGCAGGCCCATGTTTCCGACAATGGACTAGAAAAGGCTATAACAGTCTACACTGTTAACAATTTCCTGTATAACAGGGGTGTCAAAGTCAATTCCTGGAGGACCGGAGCCCTGCAGAGTTTAGTTCCAGCCCTACTTCAACACACCTATCTGTAGGTAACAAACAAGCCTAAAGCACTCAATTAGTTTGATCAGGTGGATTTAATTTGGGTTGGAACTAAACTGTGCAGAGCTCTGGCCCTCCAGGAACTGGCTTTGGTACCTGTGCAATAAGGGAAATCTCAATTAGTAGCAAAACTCCTCAAAGCAACATTCGGATGACAGAAATATGTTATGTGTGAATAACATATGACTAAATGAACCCACAATAAAAAAGACAACAATGAAAAAACAGCAGTTAAGACAGCATCTGATCATGGGGATGTTTGCACAAGCTCTTCAATTTACTGAACCACATCAAGTCATCAAATGCTGTAATTGAAATAGTTATGAATACTTATGAATAACTAAAGCTAGAAAGCAGGCCCATGTTTCCGACAATGGACAACACTTTCAGTAACTTACTGTAAATCAATTACAGCAAAAATACAGTATTTACATACATCACCATTTATCCTGCTGTGTATGCATTTACAGAATTGTATATCTTTACTGTGAAATATACAGTAATTTTCACAATGCAAATTTATAATACAGTAGCATACCGCATAACTGTCCTACAGTAAAATACAGTTCATATTACATTTAAATACTGTTTAATTACAAAAATCATTAACAGTGTATGCAAAATATAAAAACTTGAAAAATTATTCAACTTGATACACCTGTTACATGTACGTACCTCTATATACATTTCTGAAGAGTAACAAATACGTCCCAGGAGCTACGTTTTTTTTTGGCAGTTTTTGTTTTCATGAATCCACCAGAGCCCGCTGTGTATGCTTTTTGAGATCTCAAATTTCTCTCGGGAGTGACATTTCACACCTGCTGTTCTCTCATAAATCCACCAGAGGCCACTGTCGACTGACTGTTTGACTGACCGAGAGGCTGTTTCTCAATACCAAGAACGCAGAGAACAGACTTGCGTTCTTGTGAAGATCGGTCTTGCCAGGTCACCTCGGAAGAACGAACTCGGGAGACCGCGAGAACACAGAACGAGTCCTGTGAGAAAGAGACGCTGTGTTCTTCCTGATGGTCACATGACGGTTCACGCGTTTTTAATGGAAAATTATTTAAACATTTGAGCATTCATACAACGATTTATTGTTTTTCCCCTTTTCACAATATATACTATGCATAAAAACTTTACAAATATGCATTGCACAATAAAAATAAAACAGATTTGAATACAAATTTCAGCAAATAAACACCGTTAATGTGTTAATTCCTTAATTAAGATTTTCATGGTATTGTTTACTTTCACCGTTTCATTTAAGGAAACTCCTGAGGTAAATAAGTTATATCTCTGAACTTTAATAATAAACCTATGTAAAATGCTGCGCTTTCCACCTCCAGTCGCAATGACTTCAGGGACTTCTCGAGTGAGTTCGGTGCTCAAGTCTGCATCCATGCGTCCTCGATATCAAGAACACATCCGGGATGTTTCACGCATCCTCCGTTCTTGCAGTCTTGAGTATTGGAACTGAACTTTGGCAGTTGATGATGACGTTACACAAGAACACGAGGATGCAAGATCGCTGAAGAACGCATATTGAGAAACAGCCAATGACTAACTGATCGACTGACCCACCCTCCCCCTTCCCTAAACCCAACCAATGGTATTTTAGAAAGCACCGATTGACACAAACACGGGGCGACGCAGTGGCGCAGTAGGTAATGCTGTCGCCTCACAGCAGGAAGGTCGCTGGTTCGAACCTCGGCTGGGTCAGTTGGCGTTTCTGTGTGGAGTTTGCATCTTCTCCCTGCATTTGCGTGGGTTTCCTCCGGGTGCTCCGGTTTCCTCCACAGTCCAAAGACATGCGGTACAGGTGAATTGGGTAAGCTAAATTGTCCGTAGTGTATGAGTGTGAATGAGTTTGTGTGTAGATGTTTCCCAGAGATGGGTTGCAGCTGGAAGGGCATCCGCTGCGTAAAACATACGCTGGATAAGTTGGTGGTTCATTCTGCTGTGGCGACCCCGGATTAATAAAGGGACTAAGCTGAAAAGAAAATGAATGAATGAATGAATGAATGAGGACCCAAACACCCACTTCCCTAAAACCAACCGACAAATTTAAAAAGCAATTCAGAAAAAGAAAAGCCCTAGTCTGATTTTTACCATGTTTTATCACATTCTCGACCTGTTATTTACTTGTTTATATTAGTTTTCAGCTTCTGTTTTTGTCTTACCCACTTTCTGGAACCGTGTTTTACCAGACTCTAACCCCATCATAGTGGTCATCTCCTCTCTACGTCTGAAGTCCACCAACGTACATGGTGGGCTAACTGGACAAACTGATAACAGCCAGAAAGTTGGCTTGGAACGGCATAATACTTCCCTGTAGCATTTGTTTAAAAAAATGAGATGCAGGCATACGGACTTCTGACTACATAAATCATGATCTCCAGAAATGTATATAGGGCTACGTTTCAGAATGAGCCTATGTTGTAAATTTAAGTTGATCCAACGGTTAATTTTTTACAGTGTATATTTTTTCTTTTACTGTAGTCGTCAACACTGCCAAATAACAACCTGCCTGTGCTCTTGCTGCGAAACTGATCTTGACACTAGTCAGAGAGATGAAGGCCTAGCAGTAAGTGAAGAGGGGCTGTGTCTACTTCAGTGGCTCAGAAGCTCGTTAGTGGGAAATAAACGGGACCGCCAGGGGAGCAGAAAGAGAGACTCGCACACAGAGAATCTCCATTTCAAATCTCTCTACCCACTAGCTCTCTCCCCTCTCTCCTCCCCTGTCATAAATGCCAGCTGCCCCCTGCTGTAAGCAATGGTGTTTATCTGCACAGGCCCCGCTACAGTCATTAACTACAACTTTGGCATCATATGAATTCAATCGCACACTGGAGGACCAGGATCTCCCATCTCAAACATTAAATTAGACGGCCTTCACAGCAGGGACAATTATGGTGTAATCCCTCTTTTTATGCTAATAAGCAGCGCAACCCCCAGTGTGTCTTCCCATCCGCTGCTTGACCCATCAGAGAGAGAGAGATTAGCTTAAACGAGAGGGCCGCCTGGCAGTACAGAAAATCCCTCCTGTATATTGTTTCAGACAGTGTTCCCACTTCAAACCAAATGTCAAATTCCCTGACTTTCACTGAATAAAAAGCTGAATTTTCAGCATATCTAGTGAGAGGAAAATATTATATTAATACAGGGGTGATCAACCCTATTCCTGGAGATTGACCTTCCTGCAGTTTTCAGTTGCAGCCCATATCAAACACACCTGCCTGTAATTATTAAGTGCTCCTCAGGTTCTAATTAATTGGTTCAGGTGTGTTTGATCAGGGTTGGAGCTGAAATCTGCAGGAAGGTCGATCGCCAGGAACAGGGTTGGTCACCCATGTATTAATGTAATGAGTGGAAATATTATATTAATAATACAATATTAAAATAATAACAATATTAAAAAGATTTCAGTTTTAGGTTCAGTGATTTTTGGTGCATGTATCAAACTTTAGTCATGTGATTTTAGTATTTAAAAGGGACCTGTCATGCCCCTCTTTACAAGATGTAAAATAATTCTATGATGTCACTAGAGGGCGTTTGTGAAGTTTCAGCTCAAAAATGCGCCACAAATAATGTTTTATAACTCTTTGAAACTGCCCCTTTTAGGCTTTGATGCGAATTGTGCCATTTTGGTGCCATTTTAAACTCAAATAGGATTGTGCCCCCAGCCTCTTTTCAAAAGAAGGTGAAGCTACACAGCAGATTCAAAAATGCAATGACCGATGGCTGCTTCTCATTCAGGGCTGTTTATGCTAATAAAAGAGAGATTGTCACATACAAAGAGAGAATGTCAATCAAAGTGTTTCTGCAGACTGTTTTTATGAATTGTGATCATAAAAAATTTAATAATTAATTTTTAAAGTGGCTCAGTGGTTAGCACTGTCGCCTCCCAGCAAGAAGGTTGTTGGTTTGAGTCCTGGTTAGACCAGTTGGCATTTCAGTGTGGAGTTTGCATGTTCTCCTCGTGTTTATGTGGGTTTCCTCTGGGTGCTCTGGTTTACCCCACAGTCCAAAGACATGTGGTATTGGTGAATTAGGTAAACAAAATTATCTGTAGTGAATGGGTGTTTCCCATTACTAGGTTGCAACTGGAAGGGCATCCGCTGCGTAAAACTTATGCGGGAATAGTTGGTGGTTCATTCCGCTGTGGCGACCTCTGAAATAGAGACTAAGCCGAAGGAAAATGAAGGAATTTATTTTAACCATTAGAGGTTTGCTATATTCACACACTGTTGCCACACATCTGTTTAAACCCCTTATAAAAGATGTTTTTGCATAATAGGTCCCCTTTAAGGCTTCATTTGATCTGTTTAAAAAAAATCTATGGAATTTTTAACTATAGGGGCTGATCTATCTGAACCCACAAAGCAGTGACCATCCTAAAACAGACCAATCTCTTTAGATATGTAGAGATTTTTAATAACATATTTCTATCTAAGAGTTTTATTTCTTTTTAAACAAAGAATAATAATAAAACCAACAAAATAAAGACTTGCAATAAATTACAGTGTGATCTATAATACATATTACAGAGACAGTTTATCTTTGTTTATTGCATCTAAATTAGTTTCATTCATTCATTCACTTGTTTTCCTTAGGCTTAGTTCCTTATTTATCAGGAATGAATGAACCGCCAACTATTCCGGCATGTGTTTTGCGTAGCAGATGCCCTTCCAGGTGCAACCCAGTACTGGGAAACATATGGGATATATGCACACACACAGACTTTTAAGTTTAATCAGGCAGCCCCAGGGCTTCCGGTAAATTGTCATCCCATACAAAATCGCCGCGTTTAAGATCTGATTTCTTTAAAAAACTGCAATCTTCACTGCCTGACTGAGATAAGATATAAAGTGGGTATCAGACCAAACAAAAAGCACTGTGTTAAATTATATTTTTCCTCATCATGTCTTTAAAATATGCAAATTAATTTTACCCCAGTATTTATAATGAAGTTTCTGTGCTAGAGTTTACACGGTCTTTCGTCTATTTTTACGCCTTAACAACCAAATGGATGCTTAAGCCTATTAACTGATTATATTTGAATTACAATGCAACATCAATGCTGTAAAAGGAACCGTATGATATTGAAAATAGTCACATAAACCTTTCACCGGAAGTTCATAATTGGCTGAAAAACACTAGCAGTGCATATAGCCCATTCGCCTATAGTGCATGTTTTTGGACTGTGGGGAAACCGGAGCATCCATGGGGGACTTAAACCAGCAACTTCTTGCTGTGAGGGGACAGTGCAGCCACCCTGCCACCCTTTCAGTTTCAATAAAAACAATTGTAACTGGTTTGTGAAACTTGCATTCTTATATATTGAACTGAGTCTTTGGTGCATTAGCTTTTTCTGACCAGTGTGTAGCACGTCAACACTTCCAAAATGTAATGTAATGTAATGTGTATTTCTATAGCGCATTTATTGTGTATGGCCATACACCCAAAGCGCTTCACAATCATGAGGGGGGTCTCTCCACATCACCACCAGTGTGTAGCATCCACTTGGATGATGCGACGGCAGCCACAGGACAAAAAGTCAACAATTTTGTGACACAATAGATTCAGAGTTTCGAAAACATTGTTTCTCCCATCGTTTCTCAGCTTCGAAGTCATCTGATTATCTATCATATTTTTAACAGGTAAAACTTTTTTGGCTCCGATTCTGAGAATATTTTCTCATTTTTATTTTTTCATATATGTACATATAGCCTAATATAGGAAAACGGCCAATTTTGAATATGTCACATATATTAAAATCCTCTATCAAAACCTATATTAAAACATATATGTTTATATAGGTTCTTTCAGTGTGGGATGAACCAAACCAACCAGCAATGACACATTAAAAACTTTGATTTGAAGCAAAGTTTTTGTGAAAATCAGACAGAAAGGACTATACAATCCCATGATGGATGGCGTATGACACAAACAAATTAAAAATCCACAGAGAAACTTCATATTTTACAATTTAAGCTGTTGGTTGAACATATTTACTGGAAATGTAAGTATTTTGTACATCATTCAGTGCTTCATGCGAGTGGGCGGAGCTAAATAGCCTATTTCTAAAGGTAGACATTTTTATACAGAAGACTTAATATAGTTGAGTTTTGCTATTAATCAAGACTTTTTTAATTAACTGAATAAATGTCAACAGATAGTTTTAGCAAATGTATATACAATCGGTTAACAACATCTGAGCTCACAATAGTTCTGTCTTTGGTTTATCAATTATTGTTCAAAGTAAATTACCCTAAAGAAACCGAACAGAATCTTTTACTTCTGGAACCTGACTTTTGCACTCGATATTGGTCAATTAATCAAAATACCCACGCCTTAAAAAACTGCAAAATGGAAAGACCTGTAGAGCTTTAATGAAGCAACTATTCATCTCAAGCTCCACTGAATTAATGTATACTCCCTCTCTCTCTCAGTCTCTCTCTCTGTCTGTCTCTTTTTCTCTCTCTCTCCGTCAGAAGTGAGACAGCTCTACCCTACAGCACTAACCTAGAAATCCCCAGCCAGCCAATCACATTCAAACATGGGCTGACTTTAGCTACATTCGAATCCTGTGATGCCCTGAACTTGGCCCAAAGAACCAAATGCTTCTGTAATTCTTAATCTGACGTATCTTTTTCTACCTGAAAACAATTTCTCATCTTACGTTCTTTTCTGAATCTACGTCCTTTTATTTAAACCTGTTATTTAATTATTTTTTTGTATAAATCATAACCTATTAAAATGTTTATGCTTTCTATTATGATATCAAAAACTGCATTGTTTCTGGATTATAACTGGTTTGTTTCGTATTTAAAACATGGTCATTTCTCATGTCTGCAAGTACTATATCAGGTGACCAGCAGAGGGCAGCATGTCTCGCGGTACCACACAAACGTTGTTACTTTAACCCTCACTAGAGAGTGCTAATGTACCACGGAAACGGCACCCGTGGTAAATATCAACATACACAATACATCAGACTCAGTAATGAACGCAGACATCAGAAAGCGGCACTGGGGTCGTTAGGCATGTGAGATGGATGGATTCCTTTCTGCTTATCTTCAAGGGCCAAAGGCCGGGACAACTCTTGTGCTTCTTTCCCATTGATCTACAGATGCTCCAGAATTCAGAGGATTATCTGAATTTCCTTATCTGGGTCAAAGATCACTAGAAGGAATCCTCAAAATCTGCCACTGTGGGATCATTCAAAAAGGAATATTCTGTCATCATATACTTATCCACTTGTTCCTATTTATTTCTATTTTTATAAGAGATTCTGAATAATGTTGGAAACTGCTAGCCAAGTGCTATGGAAGCTATAGGAAGTGTTATAGAAAAATTTTAAACATTTTTTACTGAACCATGTACACATAAACTGGAACTGAAACATTAATAGATAACAGGCAAACAAAGAAAGAGGTATCAAGAGACAATGAGAAACCTTATATTATGATTACTATTATTATTAAAATTAATATTAATAATAAAAAAAGGGCGACACAATGGCTAAGTGGTTAGCACTGTTGCCTCTCAGCAAGAAGGTCGCTGGTTTGAGTACCGGCTGGATCAGTTGGCATTTCTGTGTGGAGTTTGCATGTTCTCCCAGTGTTGGCGTGGGTTTCCTGCGGGTGCTCCAGTTTCCCCCACAGTCCAAAGACATGTGCTATAGGTGAATTGAATAAACTAAATTGGCCACAGTGTATGAGTGTGTGTGAATGAGAGTGTATGGATGTTTCCCAGTACTGGGTTGCAGCTGGAAGTGCATGCGCTGTGTAAAGCATATGCTGGATAAGTTGGCTGTTCATTCCACTGTGGTGACCCCTGATGAATAGGGACTAAGCCAAGGAAAATGAATGAATGAATAATAATAAAATGGCACGATAAACATTTTACTATAACTAATAATAAGAAATTCACAGTTATACATGGCAGGATTGATTGATGTTGATATCAATTCATTATTATTATTAGGCACTTTTTTAATAATTATTTTTTAACAGTGTAGAGATTTGACATGAAATCATTGGAAGCAGAGAGGGGAAGGATCGGCAAAGGACCTCGAGTCAGGAATCAAACTCAGGTCTCCATGAGAACCTTGGTGCTATATGTTGGTGCACTTAACCATTAGGCTATTGGCGCCGACTTAGGCACTTTTTAATTATTTATAATCTCTGGACTGTAGCAATATTCATTCATTCATTTTCTTTTCAGCTTAGTCCCTTTAATAATCAGGGGTCGCCACAGCGGAATGAACCGCCAACTTATTCAGCATATGTTTTATGCAGTGGATACCTTTCCAGCTGCAACCCATCACTGGGAAGCACCCATACACTATCTTTAACACATACACTACAGGCAATTCAGCTTACCCAATTCACCTATAGCGCTTGTTTTTGGACTCGTGGGGGAAACTGGAGCACCCGGAGAAACCCAAGCGAACACGGGGAGAACGAGAAAACTCCACATAGAAATGCCAACTGACCCATCCGAGGCTCGAAGCGACCTTTTTGCTTTGAGGCGGCAGCGCTACCCACTGCGCCACCATGCCACCCTCTGTTGCAATATGTTTTAGGAAATACAAAATTTAATATTTTGTAAACTCGCCACCATATTTCTTTCCTGGAAAATCAGTGTAGAATGTATAGGAATTCACACTTGATATATTTCAAGTCAACTCTGCAGCAAATCTGTCTTTTTTCAGTTGCAAGTTATTAAATAAAATATTATGTTTGGTCTTCGAGTGAATCTTAAAATAATCTTTAATATATTTCCAATCTGAGAGTACAGTCTTAATGTTCTGTAGTATGTGGAGATTTTGCTGCTGTCTGCTATTTCAAGCAGGAAGGTATGCATTTATACAGAAACTGCAACTTAGGTGTGGTTTTATCAAATTCATTCCTGTGTATAATTATTGCTTGAGACAGTGAACAGATTGTGTGGAGCTCTGCCATGAACTGTATTTGTAGGTATCTGGTGGAACCACCTGAATAGATCTAAATGGTTCTCATGCTGAATATGAATATACTGTATACTCACCAGCATACAGTACGTTTTGGATGCTGGGTCCAGTACAGAATGCTGACTGCTGGTTTTCTTTATACCCATATCGGAAGTAGGATAGCTGAGCTCCACCGATTTAGATTTTCTTTAGAGTAACATGTGTGAAGACACTTTTGGTTATTTTTTGCTTATGTGCATGTGTTGTGTGTTGCAAGTCCAGTGGATTGCGTGGTGATTGGGAACACAGGTGTATGTGACGCTTTTCCTTGTTAAACATCATCCTTTTGATGGAGTTGCTCTCTTATTGGGTCGAACCCTTGGTAAATTTCTCCATCTTTTAAACTCCTTTATTTCTCCATTGTTTGAACTCTATGTGCTTAATGTGTTTAATAATGGCTTGTTACAGTTAGATGGGTTAATAAATTTAAGTTTTTCAATGTAAATGCACTCGTCTTTTCCATATTTGTAATGACCCTGTTCGAGGTTGCGACAAGTGGGAGCTCGTCCGGGATCTGATCCTGGAATCTTTTAACACTTGACTATGCTGGTGGACCAGCTCTGTACTCTAAAAATGTTGTGTTATTTCAACTCAATTTTGGGTGTAATAGGGACTAACACAGATCCTGGGTTAATTTTTTCAAATTAAATCAATAGAACCAAATTGAACCCAATGTTTGGGTTAGTTTATGTTTTACCCAATTTGGGTTTAAATAACCGGGCATTTTTTAGAGTAACCAACATGGACTGACATCAAATTGATGCTGGTTTATGATGGATTTTTTTGATATTAACATTTAAAGTGTTTTGTTTTTGTTCTGTGATGATTATGCTGTATATAATCAACAATATATTATTTGGATTGTTAAAAAATTGCAGAGGGTTTGCCTGTCGACTACACCATCAAAACCTAAGTGAGCTTTATATAGTGTTTAAAATGAAAGATTTCATTAATTTTCCTTCAGCTTAGTCCCTCTTTTAATCTGGGGTCGCCACAACAGAATGAACCGCCAACTTATCCAGCATATGTTTTACACAGCAGATGCCCTTCCAGCTGCAACCCAGTATTGGGAAACATCCATACACTACGGTCAATTTAGTTTATTCAGTTCACCTATACCACATGTGTTTGGACTGTGGGGGAAACCGGAGCACCCGGAGGAAACCCATGCCAATGCGGCGAGAACATGCAAACTCCACACAGAAATGCCAACTGACCCAGCTGGGACTCGAACCAATGACGTTCTTGATTGGGACGACAGTGCTAACCACTGAGCCACCGTGTAAGATTTATGCCCCCTAAATTAAACATTAATACAACACATATGTTACTCAAATTATATATGTTACAAATCTTACTTGACTTATCTTTCCAAAGTCTTTCCGTAAGCAAATAGCATTTTTAAAAACATTTTATTCAGACATTTCTGTTATGCAGTTTGTAAAAAGGATTCAGTTTTCCTTAATATACAGTGGATCCGGAAAGTATTCATAGCGCTTCACTTTTTCCACATTTTTTTATGTTACAGCCTTATTCCAAAATGGATTAAATTCATTTATTTCCTCAAAATTCTACACACAATACCCCATAATGACAATGTGAAAAAAGAATTTTTTTAATTGTTGCAAATTTATTAAAAATAAAAAACCTGAAAAATTACATGTACATATTCACAGTCTTTGCCGTGAAGCTCTAAATTAAGCTCAGGTACAGTCTGTTTTCACTAATCAAGCCGCGGTCACACTAGAGTTTGAGCTTGTACGAAATTCTGTCGTACGGCGCTGCCAAAAGGGGCGGGAGTAAACAAGATGATTAGATATTAAAAAAAGCGAGCGATTGCTCCATGTTTTAAATTTCTGTTCAGAGAGGTCATGTTTTGATCCTGGATTGGTCTCACGAAGTCAAGTGATGCGATTTTGCAGGTCAGAGTTCACCAAGCTTGAACTTTGCACCGCAGCAACCTGCGAAACTCCGACGCATGACCCTGCGTTTCTGGTCTGACGCATTCGCATGCGTATGAATGGAAGTCTATGGAGGGAAAAGTCCAGTGTGACCGCGGCTTCATTCTTGAGATGTTTCTGCAGCTTAATTGGGGTTCACCTGTGGTAAATTTAGTTGATTGGACATGATTTGAAAAGGCATTCACCTGTCTATATAAGGTCTCAGGGTTGACAGTGCATGTCAAAGCACAAACCAAGCATGAAGACAAAAAAATTGTCTGTAAACCTTCGAGACAGGATTGTCTCTATGTGCACGGCTGGGAAGGTTACAAGAAAATTTCTGCTGCTCTGAAAGTTCCAATGAGCACAGTGGCCTCCATCATCTGTAAGTGAAAAATGTTTGGAACCACCAGGACTCTTCCTAGAACTGGCCGGCCATCTAGTGATCGGGGGAGAAGGGCCTTTGTCAGGGAGGTGATCAATAACCCGATGGTCACTCTGTCTAAGCTTCAGTGTTCTTCTGTGGAGAGAGGAGAACCTTACAGAAGGACAACCATCTGTGCAACAATCCACCAATCAGGCCTGTATGGTAGAGTGGCCAGACGGAAAGCCACTCCCCACATGGAATTTGCCAAAAGGCATCTGAAGGACTCTCAGACCATAAGAAACAAAATTCTCTGGTCTGATGAGACTAAAATTGAACTCTTTGGAGTGAATGCCAGACGTTACGTTTGGGGAAAACCAGGCACCGCTCATCACCAAGCTAATACCATCCCTACAGTTAAGCAAGGTGGTGGCAGCATCTTGCTGTGGGGATGTTTTTCAGCAGCAGGAACTGGAAGACTAGTCAGGATAGAGGGAAAGATTAATGCAGCAATGTACAGAGACATCCTGAATGAGAATCTGCTTCAGAGTGCTCTTGACCTCAAACTGGGGCGACGGTTCATCTTCCAGCAGAACAATGACCAAAAGCACACCGCCAAAATATCTATGGAGTGGCTTCACAACAACTCGGTGAATGTTCTTGAGTGGCCCAGCCAGAGCCTACACCTAAATCCTTTTGAACATCTCTGGAGAGATCTGAAAATGGCTGTACACCGTCGCTTCCCATCCTACCTGATAGAGCTTGAGAGGTACTGCAAAGAGGAATGGGCAAAAATTCCCAAAGACAGGTGTGCCAAGCTTGTGGCATCATATTCAAAAAGACTTGAGGCTGTAATTGCTACCAAAGGTGCATCAACAAAGTATGGAGTAAAGGCTGTGAATACTTATGTACATGTAATTTTTCAGGTTTTTTATTTTTAATAAATTTGCAACGATTAAAAAAAATCTTTTTTCACATTGTCATTATGGGATATTGTGTGTAGAATTTTGAGGAAATAAATGAATTTAATCCATTTTGGAATAAGGCTGTAACATAAAAAAATGTGGAAAAAGTGAAGCGCTATGAATACGTTCCGGATGCAATATGAGCAATATTTAGCCATTGCAAAATGTGTAAACATTAAATGTATATTCAATTCACAAAACAAAGATTTAAAATTAATAAAAAAAAAATAATTATAGGTCATGAATTGTATAGTGATACAATAAAGATAACAGTCTTAACTTTTTAAATTTGCGCCATAAACAACAGGAGAAAAATCCCTCTCAAAAGACTAAGGACTATGCAAAAGATTCATTTGAAAAGAAGACCCTGTAATTCTGAAACCATTTGGATGCACAATCTCAGTACTGTAAACAATGGAGTGCTAAAGAGTTAATAAAGTCCACAAAAGCAAACACCTTGATTTATTTCTCGGCCACTTCCATTGAAAGCAATAATCTGATCAGTCATTAATGTGATTTTCCTGAACTCACTGGCTCTCTTTCAGTCTCTCAATGGTTCCGTTTTACAAAACAACTATCAACACATATTGTGGTTTAGATTGAACACCAAAATACAACTGATTTGATTTCACTTTTGTGGGAACAGAATGTCTCATCAAACTTATCTGACCAAATGGTTAATGATTGGCCCATTAGATTCCCTCACCAAGACTGATTCCTTTTAGTTTGACTGGTAGTTTTGTTCAGTCCACATTCATTAATAAAAGCAACAAATAATAAGCTTGCTTACAAAATGTCACGTTTTACATTCATGTGGCTGTGTTGCGTAACTCATTAAAAGATATGATAAACATGTAAGTGATTCAGATGTATTCCATTTAAGTAATCAACTAATCATCAAATTCATCACTCGCCCTTGTACACCTAAACATTATATTATACCTCGTCATGGTCTATCAGAGAAGAATGGAAATTGTGAAAATAGAAATAACTGTTGTCATAACAGTGATGCATTCACATTTTCAAGGCACAAAATTAATTCTGCAATAGAAAATACTGCAAATAATGAATTAAAACATGTCAGGGTGACTGTCTTCTGGTTTAAGATGGTGTCCGAGCCTATAGCCAAGGTGTGCAGCTGCTTAAGCTTATTTAAACCAACTAGACCAGCAAAAAAGAGTGCAAAATCCATTTAAAACCAGCATGCAGGCTAGCTTAACCAACGTGTGGAAACAACAAACCAATTAATGCTGTTATACGGTGTTTATAACAGCAGGAATGTGGTTAATGTCCGTATTTTACGAAAGATTGGCAGAAAAGTACAAACTTAGCAGTTATAAAAGCATCGCGTCGGCCAGGTATGATGAGTTGTTGACCCTCTTCCTCTTCCTCATCATTCATTCATCAATACCAACGTCATTTATAACACTGGACGTTCATAGCTTGAGCTATTCTAGTTGTTGTCCTATCAAAATGCAATGTCCAGTGTCATGTTAGCACGCACAGCCATCGCATGAAAAACTCTCATAAAGAGGGCACCGAGACAGGAAAACGGTGCACCAGTATGTGAGAGAACGGGTCTGTGACACGAATAAACACGTATGGCTTTATATCGTCTTTTAACCACGTCGAGAATGAAAAAAGAGTTAATATAATGGAAAACACATCAATGTTGTTCACTAATGTGTGTTTGCACTCGGTGACTGTTCAGTGTGTGTTAGGATTGTTCTGAAGCGCTGTCACTCGCTCTATTTTTCTCGATGGCGTCTTTATATCGATAAATTCACTCCGCCTGCTGATCTAATGAATGATAGTGCACACTTCTTCTGTAACTATTGTGTGTTTTGGGGGTTATATGGATGTCCTGGACATTATGAAGATGTGGTTTTAATCTCTCTATCTCGGAACAGTGCCGAGATGTTTCACGCACTCTGAGTGGCTGTCTCGGACTGTCACTCAAGCGTGTGACCAATCACAACTGTCCTTACATGAAAACTATATTTTCACTCACTGCATGTACAGTAGACTGTATGTTGCAAAAAAAGTGAACAGAGAAAGACACCATCGAAGGGGTGCGAGAGGTGGACAACGGACCTGTTAAGTCACTTTGGTGGCCTGTTGCAGGTAAGTGGCGACGCACATGCACTGTTGGACTTTATTTTACCAGCGCGACGCCGATGTGACACTAATATTCAACATCCAGGAAGCTCTATAGATAGTGGATCTGTGATCAGAAAAGCATTCCCAGCATGGTGGTGTCACCATCTAGAAGTAGGTGCGATGAAATCAACTCAAATGCAGCATAAAAGTTTAAGCAGAGTATGTTGACTGTAAACCCTGTCAGGAAATCCTGTTTAAAATTAGGTGTGTTTTGTAACAAGGTACAGTGGCTGCTGGACTATCATAGACCAGCGACGAACTAGCTATCGGCCAGTTATACCAGCTTAAGGTGGTCATCCAGGTTTTTGCAACATGGTATTTGGTAGATGATCAATTAAGCTAGTGTAAAAATAATGAATAAACAATAAAACAACCCAATGCTCATATGAGATGGTCAAGCTTGTTTTGGTCAATCAGCTAATTGTGATGATTATGATTTAGTAAAGTTAAGAGATGTTAAATTGTACAAAACAACTAAATAGCATGGCAAATTGATTTCTAACTAATCAGATATCATTTTAAATATAGTCAACCAGTCTAAATAAAATCAAACTAGTAGAAACACAGCAACAAACTGTTCATATGAAATGCTCAAGCTTTTGACTGGTCAACCAGCTAATTATGGTGATTATGATTTAGTTAAGATCAGAGAAGTTAAACTGTACAAAGTAACTAAATACCACGCCAACTTGATTTCTAGCTGATCAGATATTATTTTAACATGGTCAACCGGTGTAATATGATCAAACTGGTAAAAAAAAAAGGAACAAACTGGTGATATGAGATGCTCAAGCTTGTTTCTGGAACATTATGACTGGTCAATGAGCTAATTATGATGATTATGATTTAGTTAAGTTCAGATAAGTTAAATTGTACAACATAAATAGCATGCCAGATTGATTTCTAGCTAATCAGATATAATTTGAACATGGTCAAACTAGTAGAAAAACAGCAAAAACAACAAAACAGCAACAAACTGGTCATATGAGATGCTGAAGCTTGCTTCTGAAACATTATGACTGGTCAACCAGCTAATTATGGTGATTATGATTTAGGTAAGCTTAGAAAAGTTAAACTGTGCAACACAAATAGCATGCCAAATTGATTTCTAGCCAATCAAATATAATATTAAACATGGTCAACCAGTCTAATATGATCAAACTGGTAGAAAAACAACAAAACAGCAACAATCTGGTGATTTGAGATGCTCAAGCGTGTTTCTGAAACATGATGACTGGTCAACCAGCTAATTATGATGATTATGATTTAGTTAAGTTCAGAGAAGTTAAATTGTACAACATAAATAGCATGCCAGATTGATTTCTAGCTAATGAGATATAATTTGAACATGGTCAAAATAGTAGAAAAACAGCAAAAACAACAAAACAGCAACAAACTGGTCATATGAGATGCTGAAGCTTGCTTCTGAAACATGACTGGTCAACCAGCTAATTATGATGATCATGATTTAGTTAAGTTCAGAGAAGTTAAACTGTACAATATAACTGAATAGAACAGCAAATAATTTTCTAGCTAATAATCAGATATTATTTTAACATGGTCAACCAGTTTAATATGATCAAACTGGTAGAAAAACAACAAAACAGCAACAAACTGGTAATACGAGATGCTCAAGCTTGTTTCTAAAACATGATGAGTGGTCGACCAGCTAATTATGATAATTATGATTTAGTTAAGTTCAGAGCAGTTAAACTGTACAATATAACTGAATAGCATGGCAACTTAACTTCTAGCTAATCAGATATAATTTTAAAGGGCACCTATGGTGAAAAATCTACTTTTCAAGCTGTTTGGACAGACATATGTGTAGGTATAGTGTATATACCGGATTATTGGGGTGATATAAACACACCCAGTCCTTTTTTTTTTCAATTTAACAACATAAAAACGGTGGACCAATTGGACCGGTTTTGAGACCAACCGCAACTTGACGTAGGGGTGCGGTCCCCCCACCCACCGAATTGATTGACAGCTGCGTATTAACATGTCTCCGTAGTAACGTGTATAATCATATCAACAAGACAGGACGAGCACAAAGCAACTGGGAATAAAATGTCTGTTCAGTTTGCTAGGATCATCAATCATCATCAAATGTGATCAAGAGTGAGTTTTACAAATTCAAAATGTTTTAAAACAGTGCATGTTTGTAATGAATTACAGTGATTTACTTCAGCTTTACTTCATCACCACAGCCGCGTGTCAGAACAAATATAAAAGAAGACGCTTCAATCCCGGTTTGTGGACGTTAAATCAGGTTTATTTTGTACATTAACATAACAGATATCCATACAGCAGTGGATATTAACCTGTATCCTGTCACATTTGCGTGCAAAAACAGTGCAAAGCTAAACGCGCGGTCTGTCTGTGTGTGTGTGTGTGTGTGTGTGTGTGTGTGTGTGTGTGTATTTGTGTGTGTGCTTGAACTTTGTAACAACATTGTGTGTGACTCATCGTTGCAACTCCACAACAAATGCATCAAATACTCATTGGTAAAGTTCTTACTGTAGTATTCCTCACAAACGTTACGCGAGATCTGCTTCCTTCATGTCTGACTGTCTTGTCTGACGCAGCCGAGGGAGGAGATTAAGGCACGCTGACACGCACGTGGAAACGGTGGGCATGAAGGACTAGCCTTAAAGGCACAGTTCACAAAAACCGCTACCTGATGGTTAGAACTATAAAATAGAAATAGAATAGCTCAAGCTTGGTTTTAAAACACAATGACTGGTCAATCAGCTAATTATGATGATCATGATTTAGTTAAGTTCAGAGAAGTTAAACTGTACAGAATAACGCAATAGCAGGCCAACTTGATTTCTTTTTTTTTTTTTATAATTATTTTTTAGGGGGTTTTCACCTTTATTGTGACAGGACAGTGGAGATTTCAGACAGGAAAGTATTGGGACCGGAGAGAGGGGAAGGGTCGGCAAAGAACCTCGAGCCGGGAATCGAACTCGGGTCGCCATGAGCACCATGGTGCTATATGTCGGCGCACTTTACCACTAGGCTATTGGCGCCGACTGCCAACTTGATTTCTAGCTAATCAGATAAAATTTTAACATGGTCAACCAGTTTATTATGATCAAACTGGTAGAAAAACAACAAAACAGCAACAAACTGATCATATGAGATGCTGAAGCGTGTTTCTGAAACATTATGACTGATCAAGCTAATTATGATGGTTGTCTTTCAGTTCATTTCAATGAAGTTAAACTGTCCAGTATAACTTAATAGCACGCCAGCTTGATTTCTAGCTAATCAGATATTATTTTAACATGGTTAACCGGTCTAATATGATCAACGAGAAGAAAAACAACAAAACAGCAACAAACTGGTCATATGAAATGCTCAAGCTTGTTTCTGAAACATAATGACTGGTCAACCAGCTAATCATGATGATTATGATTTAGTTAAATTTGGAAAAGTTAAATTGTAATCAAATTGTAATCAAGTTGTACAACTTCTCTGAACTTAACTAAATCATAATCATCATAATTAGCTGGTTGAGCAGTCATAATGTTTTAGACACAAGCTCAAATGTTTCATATCACCAGTTTGTTGCTGTTTTTCTACCAGTTTGATCATATTAAACCGGTTAACCATGTTAAAATAATATCTGATTAGCTAGAAATCAAGTTGGCATGCTATTTATGTTGTACAGTTTACCTTCTCTGAACTTAACTAAATCATAGTCATCATAATTAGCTGATTGACCAGTCATAATGTTTCAGAACAGCTATATGCACAAATTAACTAAATAGCTTATGAGCTGATTTCTAGGAAGTCTGTTAGATTCTCATAAAATGGGAAAGAGCAACAACAAGTCATGTGAGGTGGTCTGGCTTTTTTTGAAAAATGGTGACTGGTTAGCCAGCTGATTATGATTTAGTAAAGTCAGTCCAGAAAAGCCATGTATTGTGTACAAAATCAATAAGTAGCATGTTATCTGATTTTTAGTTATTTTTTTATTGCTTGTCTGAGGTAATTATTAAATACAAGACCAGCAACAAAACTTATTTTGGCTAGACTGCATTCGGGAACTAGTTAATTTATTTATTCATTTTCTTTTCGGCTTAGTCCCTTTATTAGGGATTTATCAGGGGTTGCCACAGCGGAATGAATCGCCAACTTATCCAGCATATGTTTTACGCAGCAGATGCCCTTCCAGCTGCAACCCAGTATTGGGAAACATCCATACACGCTCACATTTACACCCACACATACACTAAGGCCAATTTAGCTTATTCAATTCACCTATAGCGCATGTCTTTGGACTGTGGGGGAAACAAAGGAAACCCACGCCAACACTGGGAGAACATGCAAACTCCACACAGAAATGCCAACTGACCCAGCTGGGGCTTGAACCAGTGACCTTCTTGCTGTAAGGTGACAGCACTACCCATTGCGTCACCCTGAACTAGTTAATTATGTTTATTCAAGTCATTTCAGAACAACCGTGCACTGTTAACAAACTAATTATTAAGCGTTTAAACCAGCAGCAAAATTAAAAATATATATGTCAGCTGATTTCTATGCAGTCAGACATGGTTTATTAACACCAACAAGCTATGGGGCTTGTCAACATGATGAACATGATGACTGATGAACCTGCTAATTATGATGAATATGATTTAATAAAGGTGTTCAAAACAATGTTAACAAATCAACTGTGTTTTGAAGCATCATACCTGGTTTCTAGCTGGGTTTAAGATAATTAAACTAGAAGTAAACCTGCAACAGACCATATACTGACAGATTATGTGAGTTGGTCAGGTCAACCAGTTAATTATTATGATAATGATTTAATTATGATGATAATGATTTAGTTATTTAAGTACAGATAGAAGTCTATTCACTGGTAGACCAGCCAATTATAATAATTTGGTTTTAATTGATGTATTTGAAATGAAATGAATTTCTAGCTGGTTTAAGTTAGTCAACAAATAAACCAGCAACAAACTAGATACCGTGAAGTGGTCAGGTTGGTTTTCAGAATGTGTTGACTGGTCATCCTGCAAATTATGATGACAATGATGATAACATAGTCAAGTCAATCCAGAACAGCAACACAGTTTGCACAAACTAAAAAGTGTTTTGGAGCATGGTAGCTGGTTTTTAGCTGGTCCTCAATGATCATTAGCTGGTCGTAGCTTGTAAACCAGCAGCAAACCACCTACCAGCTCGTCACAAGGTGGTCAAGCTGATTTCTGATCAGCCAGCTGCCATGTTCTCATACAAAGACATCGTATTAGACCGCATTTTCTAACAGGACAGCGACTGATCGAGGATGATGGTGGTGATGTGACACGGTAGGCCAGTGAGTCCAGCGCTGTGAACATCCACTGTGCACACGGGCTTCATAACAGAGCAGTCAGTGGGAACACTTGAACGCGCGGAGGGGGAGGAGGGCTGCGAGAGAAAACAAACCGAGAAAATTGTTCGCCTGAAACGAAAGTACCACTACCAAGTGCCATTCGTCCCCCACCGTTATTTGTTTTCGGAGCGATCTGTGCGATTGCGATGTAGTTTTGTCGACTTCACGCTGCGGTGTTGTTGCTCCTTTCCAAGCATCCGGTAAAAATAATATAAGTGTCTGTGGGGCTACTGTACGGACGGCCAGTGCAGAACTGTTCTGATGTGTCAATAAGTTTGAGGCTGGAATGAGAAGGCCCTGGCGTTCCGACCGGATTTCAGGGGTAAGTTTGCGTTCACAGATGCCGCGATGACTGAAAACTTGGACATATTTTGTGTGCGAAAACCCCCGAGTTCCGATTGATCGGGAGCTCGCGCGTAGACAGTGCGAAATTCATGCCAGTTTGCTGTGCTTCGGCATAAACAACTTTGGCGATCGGCGTGTTTGACACCTGCTCTCACCGAACATCAGGGTTTCTGTGAAATTCACGACGGTTTAACCATGTACGAGCGACCGTGCGATTATTACATATAGGTCTGCTAATGACACGTTCAGGCGAGCTAGAGCAATCTCGCATCACAGGGGCTAGCAGGCTAGCCAGCTACTTTTATTCTATCTGACTAAACGGAGCGAGAAACCCGAGCACAAAACCGTCTCATCCGAAAAGTCTGCCCCGAAAACCCCTAGTTTAAGTAATGAAAGCTCGAGGAGGGGGATCTCTCTCTGAAAATGCCCTGGCGGAGTTTGACAGGAGTGAGATTTATACTTCATCTTCCCCAAAGCAAGATGGACTCTCGGCTGTCTGTCTTGTCAGAGCCCAGATCGACATTTTGCACCGAGATGCAAACCGAGCACAGTTCAAATAAGGGGTCAGATGAGTTATGAAATGAGCTCGATGGCTTAAATAATTGGAGGATATCATCGACATCTTGCTTTGTGGAGTTCTTGATTCGGTGATCGAGACTTCTGCAGAGACACACACTCGCACACACACACGGAGAGAGCACCTCTCTCAGGCTGTACCTGACAACTAAACGCTGCAATACTGTATATACCGACCGTCCATCCACTCGACGAAACTGTGTCGGATGTGCTTTAATAAGACCTACGTGAACGAGCCGAAGTATGGCAAGCTTCTTTACCATTTGTTTGTTAAAACTTGTTTGTTTATTTACGTTATTAGGTCTTATTGTGTCATTTCACCAATGACCATTCATCAGACAGAACACTATTCACAGATAAACAAGTGTTTACATTGACAACGTTCTGCAATGGCAAAGCAACAGGAGATCATTCATTTGACATTAGTGTTTATTATTGTATGTGGTGCAAAAAGTTTAAATGAGTTTAATTTTTATGCAAACAAACAGCGTCACAATTAGATAATTAACATTATGACTACGGAGTAGGAACGCTGACTAGAAATCAGATGTACAGCGATTTTGTGACCCTGTCCGATTTAGGTTGTGTTCACAATTGTAGTTCAGTTCATTTGGTCTGATCCAGATAACAAACCCATAGATTTAGGTTGTGTTCACACTTGTAGTTTTGTTCTCTTGGTTCAGATCAGTAAAGTAAATAGAACATTTTAAAGTTTTTTTCACACTAGTTTTTAAAACCAAACCTTATGATATTAAACAAAAAAACACTTTATTTTGTGTATTTGTAACTTGCCAAACACCCAAACTGAAGGAGCTCATATTATGTGTAAATGAGTCAAACCAAGCCAACAATTCCATCCTCACACAAACAAATGAAGAATTGCTGTAAGGAGACTTTTTCTACACCTGGAGTGAACTGTAATGGTTGACATTGTGAGTGTATAATGGGGACAAATTGATATGGTTGAGCATTCTCCCATTTCTATGGTGTAATTTTTCAGTATGTTCTGTTTGGGATAGTTATATGTTGTTGGTGCATGGTGGAATTGCTGGGTGATATGAAAAATCTCATATCCTGATAACATTAAATATCACAGTATTTTTAAATTCAATCATTTAATAGTTTATATTTTAAAACCACACATAAAATACTTTATTATTTACATTTTAAAGTTTAAATTCAGAAATTTACTTGTTCATATGTGGTCATATTTTAAAAATGTTTAATTATAAGCTAAAGATTAGTGAAATATAAAACACTTTTCGAAAATGAATGAATGCAGGTCCAATATAAAGAAATAAAGTGCCAAACATAGACGCTGTAATTTCAAGATTCCAATTTTCCCACCGTTATTCATGTTTCTGTCTGCATCCCTGTAATGGTGTGTAATATTACGCTCATATGACTTATTTAAAAAATTACCATAAACAATGTATTTTGTGACACCACAAAATAAATAATATAGCTCAGTATGAAATGATAGACTTTTTATTTTGTTCATATGATATATTTTGTCAGATTGCACAGCCCTTGCATTCACATTTTAGTCAAACCTTGTCTGGTGCGCTCCGAAGTTCAGATGACAGAGTTCATGCTTATTCTGTTGAACCTCACTGACGCCCCATTCACACGGGGAGTGAGCGTCAACGCTTACCATTCACTTTGAATGGGTGACATCAAGCAGTGTTTCCTCTAGGATTTTTTCCAGCTGTGGCGGCAGAACTTTTACACGGATGTACCAACTACTTATGGGTGTTATTGCAATGACACATGTTGTGAGCGCATTTATGTAATACGAGCATGCGAATCTCTGCTTGCGCGCTGATTACCTCTGTTCGTGCACAACTTTACACCCTGAAATATACGCTGCTCAAGTGCGATTTAGTGTGTTTATGTGACAAGTACATCTCCAACATTTATTAGATTTGCTAGGAATATTTATGAATGTCTCCGGTAGACCTACAGAGCAGCATTAATACGTCCTGAAGTAAAGTGAAACAGCTGAAGTAGCTGAACAGTCCAGAAGTAAAATGAAACCGCTATAAATTCCAGCCAGATAAAGTCATTGTATGCAGAACCATAGACCTTTATCTATACAGTATAATTATGGAAACTGTGTTCATCTTAACTTAAAGCTACGCCGTGTTTGCTGGTCTCACGTCTCACGTACGCACCTGTCAGTCAGTCAGCATGTGTCCGTAAAGGGTTAAACAAATAACGCACAGCACTACTACGGTTAAAGAAAAGTTTTCGCTGTTATAATTCACTTACCTTTTAATACGTTTTGGTGCTATTATAACCTGTTATTAAAAACAACAACAACAATGACTGAATGTGTTGAATGGGAAACTAATATAGCCGTGGCGGGATGAATTTTGGTGTGGCGCCCCGCCATGGAAGAATGAATGTAGCGGAAACCATGATCAAGCATTGCCGAATTGAATTGTGGATCCGTCAGCGCCACTTCAGCAGCGTTGCTTGCTGCAGAAGTTGGGAATTTCTCAACTTTTTAAGCGCCAAAGGAAGCGTCAGCCAATCAGATCGCTTTATACAAATACCCCAGCTTAGACAGTAGCCGATTGCAGACTAATTTAATTGGCTGACACTGCTATGACGCAGTGATGACTTCAGACACACCCTCTGTCAAGTGTTGATGCTGAAAGCTCTGTGTGAATCGGGCGTAAGGGGCCAATCACACCGAATGCGCTTTTATGTTCCTAGCACGCGCACCACACTGCTTTTTTTTATTGAAAAACTCATACAGCTCTGAATAACTTGAAACAGCGACCACTAGTCTCTCCTCCATCTTTAAAAGTCTCCAGAGTTGTCTTATCAACACAAACACTGCTGTCTCCTCAACGAAAACCCCGCTTATGCTTTCTTTTGATTGGAGAATGAAAAAGATGCGACTGACGTAACATGCTTTTTCCGCTCAGAGTTGACGTATTTATAACTGCGAGCGCACAGCGTGCAACGCAAAAATGCAAGGCGCAGCAGGCGGTTAAAACGCGAGGTGCACAGGGTGCATAAGCAGCTTGCAAAATGCTCACAGCCATTAGTAAACTATTCAAAAGATGGGCCTCTCAATACAAAAAGCGCATTTAGTATAAATGCTAACTAACAGAGCCATCACACCACAGTTTGTTTTAATCAAGTGTGAACACACCCTTAGTTCTGGATTGCTGAGCTTTGGAAAATATATACATATAGACAGAGAGAGCAGGGATTTGGTTCAAAGCAGACTGAATTATTGGAGAAGTTTGCCATACGTTACTAAAAAAAATCTGTTTAGTTTTCACCAGAAGAAGAGTTATGAGATTCAGTAATTGGTATTGGATGAAATCGGCAGGGTCAGTTCTATTTTGTAAGTCAAAAGAAAATGGAAAATGCATCATATTTGTTTTGTTTGTATAAAGGACACTTTCTTGTGAGGAGTCACCTGGAATTGGGTGACTGAAAAAAAACTGCTGTTTGTAAGATACTGCACTGCTAGTATTTCAAAAAGCAATTGAACACAACTAATCTGATAAGTCGCTTTTGTTTGTGACGAGAGAAAAAGGTTAAGCCTAAAAAATTTTTTTAGAATTCAATGTTATTATGAATAATTACAATCGAAGTTGAATTTCAATGTCACACTGCTAGGCCTGTCACGATAATCAATATATCGACTTATTGCACAACACATGGACATGAGCTTAATCATTTTTGACGATTCAATATATATCACCCATACATAAAAAACAATTTTAGCAACGTTTTAGCTGATTGTGCAACATCTCTCTCTATTGGAGGTGTCAGTGTCAGTATGGCAAAAAAACACTATAGTATTTACTATAAATTACTTTAGTATATTTTCATGTGGGTGTCTGACAACTGACAATACAGTAGATCTGGTAGCAGATATCACAGCCTCTGTTACTTTTGACCTTGCACTTTTTCTGTTAACATTTATTATTATTTATTTAGGATAAGAGTTTTCACGTTCTAATTCCAATGCCTAATTAATAAATTGTTTAAATTACTAAAATTACATTTAAATATTATTAAGAAGAAATATATGTCCTTTGGAAGAGTGTACTTGCATTGTGGTTCTAATATATTGTCATTCTGACATTATATAATGAATGGCATAAAAAGGTCTTAAAATGACATGAAATATCGTTTATCGCAATATATTTTGGTGCAATATATCTTACAACAAAAATATTGCGACAGGCCTGAAAAATCTGACATTAATTAATATTTAATCTTTAATAAAGCAACAAAGTGTACCATTTCAAAAGCTTGACTGCTCAACTCTCTTGAAATGTGTAAAGTCACAGGACTTAAAACACATGCAAATGAAAAACTTTTACTCTATTATACTTAAACTTTGCAGTGGCTCCACAAATCTCATTTTTTCTGAAATGTTTGCTGATCAACTAATTCAGACTCCTCATGAATCATCGTGTGAAGATGTGACTCTTGCAGATGTGCATGTTGCGATATCGATGCTAAAACAATATATTGTGCAGCTCTATTATATTTTTCAAGTTTGGCAAGAACGAATATTACTTTGTTTTATTTGCTAATAGTTGCTTGTCACTATTGAACAGTACTGAATAATCTGAAAATCTAAATCTGATCATATTTTGACTTGTGTATGGGACTATAGTTTTCATTAACCAAGTTAAGGCATAAATGTTAAAACAGCTTGCCATATCTGAAGTGGCTTTAATGAAGTCACTGGATGCTGTGAGCGAAGCGATGTATTAACTTTATTCTTTATCGTCACTACTGAAGGTGCCACCTTAGTTTGCACATATGCCGGTAACTAATCCACAAACACAGTTAAAATGTCACTGACCGAAGAGGTCAGATTGGGGACAGCGTAATGTGGTGCATTTGGCTTTGCTTTTCACGATTTATTCCTGTACTGAGGGCACAGTGTGTTTTTTTTTTTTTGTTTCACTTTGTAGGTCATCTTCATCGCATGATACAGCCTGACTGACAGATCCATCCTCATCTTTCAAATACCGTATTTCCATATTCTGTGGCTCTGTAAGTACGCCTTCACTTCATGCCATGTGTTTTTCCCCCTCCATCGGTTGTTATATCTCTTAAATTTGCAGCCTAATTGGAATCTGATGCCTTAACATCGTGGATCAAACGCTCATTACATCACAGATTTTAAGCTTGTGCCTGTACATAATCACCTGCTTATTGGGTTGTGCTCAATCCCAGATAAAACACATATTCATTCTTCAACCTTTTATCATGCAAAGAGCCAGTCTGTTCAAACACGGTCTACTTTCCTGAATGACTGCATCGGTAACAAACTGCATTTCTGATCATCTTAGGATGGCGTATTATGAAATGCATAGTATGTTATTCTTTTAACCCTTCTATTGTAATCTGTGAAGAATAGGCTAAAAATACCACATTGTCTTTGGTAAATTGGAGCCAGGCTTTGTGACATTGTCTAGAACAGTGTTTCTCAACTGGTGGGTCGCGACCCAAAAGTGGGTCGCGGGAACATTTTCAGTGGGTCGCGGAGTGTGTGGTCAAAAAAACAACAAAAGTTTCATTTTTTAACTTATTTTGCTTATACCGGACTTTTATTTTGAAATGCGCGCGCGACAACCGTACCGACTACTTCCCGATAAACATGATGATGATCCGTGGATGAGCAATCCCTTTGGAATCGACGTGGAAAGCGTCACGTTGCCGAGCAACAAAGAGAATCAGCTTGTGGAGCCGTCATGTGATAAGACACTTAAAAAGAAATTCAGTGAAGTAAAGCCTCTCCCAGTTTTGGTGCCGCAAAGTGCTTTCTGAGTATTCGTCCCTTGCCATTCGTGCGATCAAATCCATCCTACCATTCAGCACTACGTATTTGTGTGAAAGTGGCTTCTCTTCCTTGGTGCAGCTTAAGTCAAAGCAAAGGAACAGGTTGGACATAGAGCACGATCTTCGGGTCTACCATCACCCCAGACTTTAAAACTCTTATCAGGAGTAAAGCACATCCTCAGTTATCTCATTAGCTTCCCAAATTACTGTTAAGTGAAACAGATGTTTATAATTGCTGTCATAATAGATGTAAAAATGGTTATGATTGTTTTAATAATTTTACTGTAATTTGCTGATTTGTTCTGTTCAACAGGATCAGTGTTAATGTTTTATTAACAGTTCAGTTTAGTTCATGGTAACTGAACCTTTTCTTACCCTTACTTTGTAATATTTCTATAATTTGATACATTTTGTTAAATGACAGCAATAAAATATTGTTTATTTGTAAGTATTGGTGACTTGTGATTTATCTGTCACTATTTGTGTATGTTAACAAATAAATACAAATTAATTATAATTCATTCATTCATTCATTCATTCATTATCTTGTCGGCTTTGTCCCTTGCGGGGTCGCCACAGCGGAATGAACCGCCAACTTATCCAGCACGATTTTACGCAGCGGATGCCCTTCCAGCCGCAACCCATCTCTGGGAACTTCCACACACACATTCACACTCATACACTATGGACAATTTAGCTTACCCAATTCACCTGTACTGCATGTCTTTGGACTGTGGGGGAAACCGGAGCACCCGGAGGAAACCCACGCGAACCCAGGGAGAACATGCAAACTCCACACAGAAACGCCAACTGACCCAGCCCAGCCGAGGTTCGAACCTGCGACCCAGCGACGTTCTTGCTGTGAGGCAACAGCACTACCTACTGCGCCACTGGGTTGCCCTTAATTATAATTCCTAAAATTATATTATAGTTCCTAAAAGTTTGGGTCGCGGCTTGATGACCATGTAAAAATGTGGGTCCCATGGCCAAACCAGTTGAGAACCACTGGTCTAGAATATATAAAAACAGAATTGATAAACTCATTCATTCATTTATTTTCCTTCGGCTTAGTTCCTTTATTCATCAAGGGTCACCACAGTGGAATGAACTGCCATCTTATCCAGCATATGTTTTATACAGCTGATGCCCTTCCAGCTGCAACCCAGGACTGGGAAACATCCATACGCTCATTCACGCTCATACACTACGGCTAATTTAGTTTATTCAATTCACCTATGCCGCATGTCTTTGGACTGTAAGGGAAACCGGAGCACCCGGAGGAAACCCACACGTACACGGGGAGAACATGCAAACTCCACACAGAAATGCCAACTGACCCAGCCGGGACTCGAACCAGTGACCTTATTGCTGTGAGGCGACAGTGCTAATCACTAAGCAATCATGCTGCCCTTTTTGTAATTTATAACATATATTAACTTGTCTAATTTGTGACCCTTGTGGCCATAAAAAAGTAATTACATAGATGTGCACTTTGAAAAGGACGATATTGAAAAATGTCATGGTTAAAAAACAAAATACTGAGAAAATCAAAGATGTCCAAGTGAAGTACTTTTTATTTTGTATTTATTTATTTTTAATGCAGTTTCCAAATTTACATACAGGTGTATAGTTTATAGTGTTTTCCACATTGGATACACAAAATAACCCAATTAAGGAATCTAGAAAATTGTAGAAAAGAAAAAATATAACAAAATTCAATGAATACGAAAATTACATTAAGGATTCAGAGACATGATAAGTACGTTTAAAACAATACAATAATAATAGTTTTGTATACAATCAAAACAAAATCAGATAATAATGATTTGTTGCTTTTCAATTGAAATTAAATTGTGTATTTATTTATTTATTTTTAACACATAATGACGCATCCAGTCTGCACTTTTTTTTATTTTTATTTATTTATTTTAGGTAAAGTTTTTAGTAATGCATATTACTAATGAAAAATTGAGGCTCATTGTGAATACGTACCCCCGTATACATTCCTGGAGAGCACGAATTATGTAGCCAGAGGTACGTATAATGGCTCGTTTTCACTGAGTGGTACAGTACGGTACGGTTCGGGTCGGTACGGGTCACCTTTATCAGGCTTGCGTTTCCACTACAAAGGGTACCCTTTTGGTGGGCGTGGTGTACTACAGAGAGTTTCAGTCGACGTCATTCTCGCTTGAATAAAGGTCTACAGTAAAGCTGTACAGGTCGTTCACATTATATGAGAAGCTCTTCTCACAAAACAGATGCTTTAAACATATTAATACTTGTTTATAAATGTTTATTACTAACATTTCTATGAACATGATTTAATTATAACGGCAGATCAATGACAGTGCGACTGTTACAGCCTACTGTAACGTCTGCAATTATATAAAATAAATAAATAAATGCAACATATATGAACACATACAGACCCTTACAGTCTCCGATATGTTACCAATTACAGAAAAACTACACACAGCATACATTTAGTCCTTATTAGGGATGGGCATTTCTGACTGTTCTTCATTTCGATTAATCCACAGGTTTGACAAACGAGTACTCGATTAATCGGGGCGGGGCTTAAGCAGGAGGGGCGGGGCTTAAGCAAGGGGCGGGGTTTAATTCAATTAAAAATAATTTTATATATATATATTATATATATATTTAAAGCCCTGTTAAAAATGTTATTTATAAAACTATGACAGGATTCAGAAAACAATTAAATCAAAGCTGTTGGGTTATTAAAAATCACCATCAATGTTGGTTAACACAGTAAACATTTAAAGAAGTGTAACAAGTGGCACGGGGAGACGGTGCGAAAAAAAACGAGCCCCAGTAAAAGCTTTGAGTTACGATTTACTTTATGCAAGTGTATTAATTTAAAGTAGTAATCCCAGAATAAAGACGTTAGAGGCTATTCACATTTGGCGTATTTTGCATGTGCAAGTTTGTTATTGTCTATGTGCAACCGAAAAAAAGGTGGTGAAAGCAAACTGACGCATGCATGCGCGCAGAAAACCATTCCCGCGCGCCTCACGCGCTGCTCTTTTCCCGGTGTACATGCACGCCGATAAAATACATGCCGCTTATGTACTGTGAAACTGGAGTAACTTTTATGCAGAGGTGTCGGCGCGCAGCGAGCTTTGCAAGTCGACAAAACTAAAGTTATAATATGATGATGATCTTATTTTGGCTATATGGCTATGAAGCAGAAAGGAGAGATGATGAATCAGGGAGGTAAGACTTATACCATTAATTCTCAGCCATGAGTCGGGTCTAAGACAACAGATAATTACATTAAATATATTTTTTGTATTCTAATTGTCTTTAATATTCAAGCAAAAGATTTCTTAAGAGATCTTAGCATATCACTCCAGTTGTCTAAATGTTTTCGTTACATTTAGGATTGATTTCTGTTATTTATTTAGAATAATAATTGTATAATATTAATAATAATATTAATAATAATAATAATAAAAATAATTTTATTTATTTCTATGTGCATTTCTAAAAGCAGGTGGTTCGCCCAGGGTGGCATTTAAACACCGCCACTGATGTGAGGCTACATGACGCATTGTAAATAAAATTAATCATAAAGCCTAGAGACACAATATTAAAATGTTATATTACAAATTGTGTTTATCTACACAAAATGCATGTGAGCTTGAATTACATACCAACCAGAAAGTGGATGCGGTTCGCAGGGCGCTTTAAAACAACGGCAGCTGAAGCCGCGCAGAAAAGAGAAACCAAAGTTATATTACAGTATTATCCCCTTCAATATGTGTCTTATTATTTCTATAAATATAGAAATATGGATCCGTTTTTAAAACTATAACTTACCTTTTTCTATATTGTTGACAACAACAATAAAAACACACATGATAGCATACTCTGCATTTCAGTTATTTTATTCAACTGACATTTTTACCAAAACAATATTTTACTTCAGCAGCATCACAACAGATGTGGATCAAAAAGGTTTTTTTTAATTGTAAAACGTTCGCAAAAATAAAGTTTCACCTAAACTTAGCCTAACCAAACGGCTATTAAGTAGCACATAGCCTAACTAAAATTATATAATAATTTGGCTGCTTAAACTTAAAATAAAAATAGCCTGAATATTTTTTACCACAGCTATAAAACTTAAAGATTAGGTAAAATAACATTTCTTTCAAAATGATCAGTCAGTGGAAGTAAATAAAATAAAGCCGGCCTAATTTAACTTTGCTGCTTAAAATTAAAATAAATACAGCCCGAATATTTTACCATGCATGGCTAATAAAACTTAACACAAGGAAGGACTAGGCTACATGATTTTATTCAAAAAGATCAGTCGGTCTACATGCTCCGACGAAAGCCGAGTGCGAAGTTTATTTACAATTAGACCGGCGCAGAAAAAAGGCGCTCAACAGAAGTTGCAGGAACAGCCAGGTACCAATGGGCAACGGTGCTTAGCCTTGCATATCGAGGCTCATTTACTTTGCACCACAATAAAGGATCCGGGTTTAGATAGATGCATGGCTCCCTGAAGTAGCTTTTGATTTTGGTGTCATCCGGTGAAACATTAGCCTACTCATGCCGTAGGCTAGTCCTCCCCGAAAAGATTGTCAAGACACGATGCGCACATGACAGATGAAAGTATCACACACCTGACCCGCACATTCGCATTGTATTTAAAATGAAACTATTCAGATGGCGCTCTGTGACGCGGCAGAAAAATGAACAGTGTCCTGAGTCGTGCTGGGCACCGCTGTGTACCTTTAGAATTCTGAAATGCGCTGTGTGGCGCGACGCGGCGCTTCTGGTGTGTGAACCCCTATAGATCTGCTCTCATGTCTTGTCTAGACGCAACTCCCTGCAGCCATAACCAATCAAATATCAAACTACTGCCCAAATACCAGCATAAATAATCAGAACGATTGAAAGTAATTTAATTTTAGAGTTAATCGATCATCGTTTTCATGCTCGATCGTCGCTGATGGGTTCGATTAATCGATTGATCGAATAATCGTGCACATCCCTACTTATTTAAGTTCAATAACAACACGCAACATATATAGTAGCCCACAGTCAGAGCTAACCTCTCATCTGTATCTTTAGTCTTCACCAGCACATGTAGCCTCTGTTAGAGAGTAATTCCGTCATTCCGAGTTCATAATAGTCCAAAAGGTGATGATAAACATGGCAGTTTGTTCATGATTTGTTCATGGCAGATTGTTGCTTCACTCTCGCGTTTGTCCTTTTCTTTCTGAATGGATCAGATGTCGAAGACGCTTCGTTAATCACACACACGTTATTGTCATCAGCTCAAGAAGTTCGTTATATTAAATCTAGACGCGATCGCAAGCTCCCTGGAGAAAGCGAAAACCGCTCGCACTTTTAGACGGCCTTGTAAAACAACAACAGGACACGGCAAATTCTTGGCTTTGTGGCTGTTCATCAAGACAACGACAAGGTTTGTTTTGAGCCCGGGTCATCCATTACTCGTTATTATAATGCATATAGTTGTCTCGGCTGTGTATTTAAAAACATGGCGGCTCCATTGTTTTGATTCTGGCTAGCTCCACGAGATCGTGACGTATCTCTGTAAACCAATCAGCATTCAGCTGCGCGTGTAGCTCCACCTTTTGGTACCCTTTCTCATCTTTGGTACCCTTTCGAAAGGGTGCCGAAAAAGTGGTACGGTACGGTTTGGTTCGGTACGCTTTTGACAGTGGAAACGGCCATAAATGCGTACCGAACCGAACCGTACCGTACCGTACCACTCAGTGGAAACGGGCCATAACTGTATTTTGTCTTTAAACAAACGCTACGAGGCATTATGACGCTGCAGATAGTTTCTGTTTCCTTTTGCGCTACCAGTTGATCGCTATACCTTAGTGTGGATGGCTTTTCTGCTGTTACCAGTTTATCCAGTGGCTCACTGCATATGTCGGTGGACTTAAGATGGTTTAGAGGTTTAAGTCTGGTAAAGAACGGTTCCAGAAATCTGGTAAAACAAAAACAAAAGCCAAAAATAAAATAAACAAATAAATAACGTGGTAAGAGTGAGAACGTGGTAAGATCTGAAAACATGGTAAAAATCAGGCGGCTTTTCTTTTTCTCGATTGCTTTTGAAAACACTATCAGTTTGGTTTAGGGAAAGGGGTGGGTGGGTCGGTCAGTCGACAGCGGCCTCTGGAGGATTTACGTGAGAACAGCAGGCACAAATGGCACTCACGAGAGAAATTTGAGATCTCAAAAAGCGCACACAGAGGCCTCTGTTGGATTCGCGAACACAATAACTGCAAAAAATGTACCTCCTGGGACATATTTCGCAATCCCAGAAATGTATACATGGGTACGTATCAGTAATGAGCCTGGGTTGGAGTTATGATATATTTATAGCTGGAAATCTTCATGGAACATGATCTTTACTTAATATTCTAATGATTGTTGGCAAAAAACAAATTGACCAATACAATGTATTTTTGGTTATTGTCAAAAAATATACCTGTGCAATGCAACATAGGCCTGGTTTTGTGGTCAATGGTCACATTTATTAAAATCAGAACTTTAGCTATAAGGTGCAAAGTTAATACAGTTAATACAAGAATATAATACATTTCATTTTTTTATTTTCATATACTTTTAAACAAATCAAAAATATTTCTATTAAAAATTGAAGAGTTCTTTTTTTTAAAATCCGAACACAACAGTTGTAATAAAATGTGACAGACATAGAAAATGGCAAAAATAAAGTAGTTTAATTTTAGGAAAATTAAAGTAAATTTAAGAAAATACCTATAATTGTAATGCTATAGCAGTACGTGCTATATAACATAATGGAGTTCAGTGCTAAATACACTTGTCAACCTGCCTTGCCTTGCCTTGATTTGCTCTATTGTGCTCCATCCGTCGAGTGACAGTATTTACATTTGAATAAATCAGATTCATTTACAACATTTAATTGAAACACTTAATTTCAGTTTGCTTTTTTTGTAGCTCAGCAATAAAACAAACAAAATGTTTAGTTAAAAATCAAAATGATGATTTCTGTCAAAGGTATTTTCCCCATCATTCTCCCTCTATTCTCAGGTGGTATGGCAGACCAAATAAAAGGTTAGCTTGCGGGCCCTAGTTTGGGCGTCTCTGTTATAAAGAAATCAGTCTGACCTTTTTTCATTTTTACATTTTATATTTACATTCCTGAATTTGGGCATTTTTATCCAAAGCGACTTACATTGCATTAAAGTTACTGGTTTTTTCCCTGCTGGAAATCCATTGGAATTGAATTCTCAACCTTGGCATTGCTATAACATCCCCTACTATTTGATTTACAAGAAGGCCAATAGTTTTTTCTAGTAAGACATGTAAGAATAACAAGAATTGACAGATCAGATTGTGAAAGTTAGACATCTCAATGAGGAACAATGTTACATCCCATTTGTAAAAGTTCCACCATCCTGTTTATGTGCCTTATCTTCTTTACACTATGATTTTTTTTATTTGATCTTGAATGATCTGGTGCTACAAGTTTCCTTATTTCATTTGAATTTACCTGTTTGTCAGTATCAGTGTGGTTTACCTGTTTGTTATTCAAATAGAGCAGTTTAGGCTAAATTCATAATGAAGTTATGAATAATGCCATGCAAGTGCCTCAGTGGGTAGCACTGGTAGCAAGAAGGTCGCTGGTTCGAGTCCTGGCTGGGTCAGTTGGCATTTCTGTGTGGAGTTTGTAAATTCTCCCTGTGTTCATGTGGGTTTCCTCCGGGTGCTCTGGTTTCTCCCACAGTGCAAAGACATGCGCTATAGGTGAATTGGAGAAACAAAATTGGCCGTAGTGAATGAATGTGTATGAATGTGAGAGTGTATGGGTGTTTTCCAGTACTAGCTTTTGGCTGGAAGGGCATCCTCTGTGTAAAACATATGCTGGAAAAGTTGGTGGTTCATTCCACTGTGGCGACCCCTGATAAATAAGGGACTAAGCCAAAGAAAAATGAAATAATAATACCCTGCTCAAGACTTGCATTCAGATATTGTATCCCATTTGTTTAGTCGTAGATAAAAATACATTAAATGTTGCATTCATCCTCCCATTACTGTGAATGAGAATAAATAATATAATTTATGCAAACATAAAACATGCAGGAAGGGTTGTTTTCAAAATCTCTCATTTATGTTCTTCCTGTTAAAGGGTTAGTTCACTCAAAAAATTTAAATCTACTCATTTACTCATCCTTCACTTGTTCCAAACCAGTTTGAGTTTCTTTTGTTGAACAGAAAAGAAGATATTTTGAAGAATGTTGGAAACCACTGACTTGCATAGTAGGTTTTTTTTTTTTGCTTACTATCAAAGTCAATGGCTACTGGCTTTCAACATTGTGCAAAATATCTTCTTTTCTGTTCAGCAGAAGAAAGAACAGAAAGTAAAACAGAAAGTGAAACTTGAGGGAGAGTAAATGATCACAGAATTATCATTTTTGGGCAAATTATCCCTTTAATTGAACTGCAAACAAAGTTTCCACTCTTTTTTATAATTTCCTTAGACACTAATGTTATTGGTATTTACACCAGAGAGGCATAAAGATAGCAGCAGAATTAATTTTCTCAAACTATAATCAAATAGTAAATGATTAAATATCTGTACGATTTATCATATATGTGTCATTATCAGTAGATTTGCTATTAAAAACATAACCATTGACTAAACCATTTGAATTTTTTTTTTTACATACCACCGTGCCAAACCACAATTATTTTTCTGTGGTTATCGACTGGTTGCTACTACATTACTTTAATTGCAATGTTAATGGATAATTACATTGTCGCATCCACTGGAATAAAAAATTAACTTAAATTAAACTTTAACTTAAATTACTTCCTGTTACTAAAAACTTTTATAAATTAAGTTTGAAAAACTTAATTAGATTATGTTTAACAATTCTTACAGTTATAGCGCTCACACTTTACAATAAGGTTTCATTAATTAATGTATTTCTAACATAAACTAATAATGAACAACACACATGCAGCATTTATTAATCATATTTGAACATTTATTAATGCATTATTACCATCAAAATTCATGCTTGTTTACATTAGTTAATGCACCGTGAGTTAACATGAACTAACAATGAACAACTTTATTTTCATTAACTAAAGTTAACTAGGCATTAGTTAATAAGTGGCGCTGTGGGTAGCACGTTCGCCTCACAGCAAGAAGGTCGCTGGTTTGAGCCTCGGCTGGGTCAGTTGGCATTTCTGTGTGGAGTTTGCATGTTCTCCCCATTCATGTGGGTTTCCTCCGGGTGCTTCGGTTTCCCCCACATATCCAAAGACATGTGGTACAGGTGAATTGGGTATGCTAAAATTGACCGTAGTGTTTCCCTGTGATGGGTTGTGGCTGGAAGGGCATCTGCTGCGTAAAACATATGCTGGATAAGTTGACAGTTCATTCCGCTGTGGCGACCCCAGATTAATAAAGGGACTAAGCTGAAATGAAAATGAATGAATGGATGAGCGTTAACTAACATGAACAAATACTGTAATAAATGTGTTGTTCGTTGTTTGTTTATGTTAGTAAAATGCATTAACTAACACAATCTTATTGTAAAGTGTTACCCTTATAACATATTATACAGTATTTTGGTTGATTAAGTGTGACGTTTATTAATTTGTAAATTGAAAATACAATCACTTCATGTGTCATTCGTTCTCTTTTGACAATATAAGCTCCTGTAATGTCTGTTTTATTGTTCTTTATTATGTTGTCACTCACTAAGAGGGTCTATTACCACACAGACTGATTTCCTATTAGTGCATGTAGTGACCGGTCATAAAAAGAGAACTGCTGTCCTGCAAAACCCCATTGGTTTTGCTCAGCTGTCCTGCATATAGTTCCACCTGCAGCACCTTTATTCTGTTGCTTTCATAAAAGCCAGTCAACATTTACAGAAATAATTTTTAATTCTGTAATCATATAAATGGGTGACACGGTGGCTCAGTGGTTAGCACTGTTGCCTCACAGCAAGAAGGTCACTGGTTCGAGTCCCAGCTGGGTCATTTGGCATTTCTGTGTGGAGTTTGCATGTTCTCCCTGTGTTCGTGTGGGTTTTTTCCAGGTGCTCCACTTTCCCCCACAGTTCAAAGACATACGCTATAGGTGAATTGAATAAACTAAGTTGGCCATAGTGTATGAGTGAATGAGTGTGTATGGATGTTTCCCAGTAGTGGGTTGCAGCTGGAAGGGCATCCGCTGTGTAAAACATATGCTGGATAAGTTGGCGGTTCATTCCGCTGGGGCGAACCTTGAGGAATACAGGGACTAAGCCAAAGGAAAATGAATAAATGAATGAATTACTACAACTAATATCTACTAATTATTTGTAATCATTTTTATGCTTTGTCAGTAATGAACCATCAGATCTTTACCCATTTGTCAGCAAGATGTTCTTACATTTGAAGAAGCATAGGTCAGAGTATGCATGTTTCATAAATGTGCTTGTAATGACCCCACAATGGGATGTTTTGCCATTGACATAGATACCAGCAAACATTTTTTGGTAACACTTTGGTTTAAGTACCAATTCTCACTATTAACTAATGTCTTATTACCTGTCTACTATTAAGATGGTGGCTTTTTATTTGCACTTTTAAAGTACACATTCTGCATGATCTTAATCTACGTCTCTAATAATATCTAAACCCAACCTCTACCTTAATACCTATTAATAAGCAGTGAATTGAGAGTTTATTGAGCTAAAAGTCAGAGTTAATGGTTGTTTTCAGTTTCATTTGTGTTCACATTTCTATTATTGCAGTATTTATATTTTCAAGAATTTCATTTTTGTATGTGTTTGAGTTTTCTCCTTACAACTTTAGGCTAACATTTATAGATTAACCAAATAGTTTTTTTATAATGCAAATGCAATTTATCTACATTTTGCAAATGGTTTAATAAACCAAGATAGATCCAAAAACTTATTTTTCGCTTTCCATATGATGATTTTTCTTGTTTTTTAAAGGGTAGATGCTTCACATTTGCTAACAACTTTTTGACGGTATTACTCCGTTGTATCACTGTTGTTATTATTGATAGTGTTTGTTTTTGGGTTTTATAGTTTTTATTTTAGTATTAGTTATACTTCAAACAAGATTATGTTGTATATACATTAACAGATATGGGAAAAATTAGGAGACTTCTCTGCATTTACAATTTATAGTTGTGTGTTTGAGTATAAAACTATGTTTGTTTTGTTCTGCCAATTACTGATGGCATTTCTTCTCATTTTAATATATAATTGTGATCATTTTAAGGACTAAATGACAATTGGTCAATATATCAAAAGTATACCATGATTTCAGATGCATTTATATTCATTTTTAGACAATACTATATCAATAATGGGCGACGCGGTGGTGCAGTAGGTAGTGCTGTCACCTCACAGCAAGAAAGTCGCTGGTTCGAGCCTTGGCTGGGTCCGTTGGCGTTTCTGTGGGGAGTTTGCATGTTCTCCTCGCGTTTACGTGGGTTTCCTCCGGGTGCTCCGGTTTCCCCCACAGTCCAAAGACATGCGGTACAGGTGAATTGGGTAGGCTAAATTGTCCGTGTATGAGTGTGTATGGATGTTTTTCAGAGATGGGTTGCAGCGACCCCAGATTAATAAAGGCACTAAGCCGAAAAGAAAATGAATGAATATCAATAATAATCAATATTTGATATGATATTTTATATCGAATAATCCTGATTTTTGTAAAACAACAACAATACAAACATTTTATTATTTTTTTCAACTTATTACATTGTAACTATTCATTTAACTTATGAATAGAGACAGACGGAATTTGCGGACATTTTTTGCTTTTTCTGCGCAGAATTTTGTTAAAAATCTGCGGATTTATGCGGAATGATTTTGGGAGTTTTCATAACTAAAACCTTAATATATGAAATAAAAAGTAATACATTTTTTACTTGTATTTAATGTTTACAATGCAAATCCAATTATATCCACTTTATTTGGTAAACAAAGCAAGTCTCTCATATAATATCTCTACTAAAAGACAGAAAATATTACTTTACAAACTATATTGTAAATAAATCAAATAAATATTTTCATATTAGTCAATAATATTACTGAAATTAATTTAAAAACTGAATAAATATAAATGTACACACATTTACACAAATAAATAAACAGAATCAATGATGGGCTAAAAATCTGCAGAATTCTGCGCGCGCAGATTTTGTGTGGGCCTACTTAAGAGTAATATGAATTAGTTACACGTGTGTAGTTAATTACATTATGTTAGGGTTAAAATGCAAGTTAGGTTTAGAGTTAGTTTAATAAAATTCTGCATACATGTAATTACTAAAGTAAGCACTTATATTTTATTTTATTTTTTATTATATTCATTTATTTATTTTTTATTATATTTTATTTAACCAGGAAGGTCCCACAGAGATATTATATCTCTTCTACCAGGGAGTCCTGGTCAAGACAGGCAGCATAGGACAAAGTTACAGAGAAATGCATATCACAACACGTAGACACACAAAAAGATACTTAAAATTATATAATCCATAATCAGTTTTTAAAGCATGTACACTGTTCTAAATAGACTTTAAAATATTTTTAAATATAGCGATAGATGGTACAGATTCCATATGTAGTATATCTTGAAGCTCATTTAATTTTCAAGTGGTCTCTTAATTTATTTTCGTTTAATGATTTTAGTTTGAGTATAGTAACCTTGAAACATGAGAATAAACATATTCTTATATAATATATATATATTAATGATTAAATTTTTGGGGCCAAGCCATGAAAATTGACATTTACAAACTTCCATTAACCATTTTTTTGAGTTAACAAAAATGAATGAACACAATAGACCTCATCTAAAGGCAGCATTTGTTCATAACAGTCCTGTAACTGAATTAACAGCAAGAGGGCAGCACACACCAGCTATGAACAACCTTCCAGAAGATGTCTGCTGCTAATTCAGCATGCACATACACTGTTCTGCAAAACCCACATCCATTCAGAATCCTTTCTATACATCCCATTTAAAATATACTGCACAATAAGTGAAGGGCATAAGTCCTGAAACAGCTTAGCTAGGAGTGAGGATTACATGGTGATGTGACTGTATGTGTGCGTATGTGCATGTATGTAAGTATGTACAGTATGTGTGTGTGTGATGTGTGTTCTGGTCCTGTAGGGGAGGGGAGTGTGTGAAGGTGACATGTACAGTAGTACAGTAGATCTGCACCGGTGCTGCAGATGCAGGACAGCAGTGCTGAGATGGACAGGGAAGCCTGTGTCTGCACTCCCTCAGCGAACACTGCACTCCACAGCACAACCCTTTCCCTTAAACTAACAATACGCACTGGATATTGATTTTGCGCTGAATCAACACCGTTTTAGGGCTGCTTGTTCACTGCATTACAGCTGTTGGTGCTTAGATTTACCACACTTGATTTATGGCCTTGTCATAAATATGTTATTATGGTGTTGTCACAATTGTAGTTGTTAAAGATTTAATTCAATCAAAATGCTATTATTAATTTCTAACCCTCATGTTGTTCTAATCCTCTGAGATCTTTTTTCATCATTAAAGCATAGATTAAGATGTTTTGGATGAAACACAAGAGCTTTCTCATCCTCCATAGACAGCAAAGGTCCTGAGATGTTCAAAGTCCAGAAACGGAACCAAAAACATTTAACACAGGCTCATTGTAGATATATACCCAGGTTTACATTTCTGGGAAACCACAAATATGTACCCGGGCTATGTCTGGCTACATTTTATGTGTAAAACGAATGCCATGTGGCAGTGTGATGCCGCAGACAACTTCTGTTTATTTTTGCACTACTGCTGACTGCTTGCCTCCATATGGACAGCTTTTCCTGTGTTACCAGTGTGCTCAGTAGCTCATCACGTATGACATTGGACTTGGGATGCGTAACGGAGTGGACAGCAACAGGGTTCCAGTTTGGTGAAGAATGGTTTTAGAAACCAGGTAAAACAAAATCAAAAAAACAACAGGCTGAAATGGTGGAAAAATCACACCTGGTAAAATCACACCACTGCGATAGCTTTTCTTCTCTAGATTGCGTTTGAAAACCCTATCAGTTGGGTTTACGGCCGATTTACACGAGGCTTCAGCATCAACGTTTTACAGAGGGCATGTCTGAAGTTCAGGCTGACGCAATCGTCAGCTTCAGCCAATTAAATTAGTCCGTAATCGGCTACTGTCTGAGCTAGTGTATTTGCACAAAGCGATCTGATTGGCTGATGCCAACGGGCGCTTGAAAAGTTGAGAAATTCCCTACTTCTGCAGCGAGTAACGCCACTGAAGCAGCGCTGACAGATCCACAATGCAGTTTGGCAATGCCTGAAGTCACCCATTCAAAGTCAACGGGAAACGTTGACGCCCCGTGTGAATGGAGCGTTAGGAAAGAGGGTGGCTAGGTCAGTCAGTTGACAGCAAGCTGATTGGCTGAAATGTAAATTGCGACCTCTTGGGGATTTACACAAGAAGAGGACACACAAATGACATATTTGAGAAAAGCTTTAGATCATCAAAATTGCACAGCGACCTCTGGTGGGTTTACGAAAACAAGTTCTGGAAATATATTTTGAGGTTCCCAGAAATGTAGACCTGGGTACGTATCCACAAGGAGTCTGGGTTGCAAACATTTCATGTGACTTCAGTGGTTCAACTGTAATTGTGCAAAGCTCCAAGAATACTTTTGTGTGCCAAAACAATTGACCAAAATATGCCAAAATGAATTTGTTTGCATATGTCTTTCACATTTCCCAGTAATAGGGGGTGGCTGGAAGGGCATCCACTGCCTAAAACATATGCCGAATAGTTGGCGGTTCATTTTTTAAGTTGAAGGAAAATTAATGAATGTCTTCCACGTTAGATTGGGCCGTGTGTTCACTAAAAGGGCAACGCAACACTGCTGATTCTAATGGCCATGGTAAATGCAAGCAACGTCATTTTTTTACAGTTTTCTGGCACACAAAATTGTTCTTGAGCTTTTTTATGATTACAGTTAAAGTCACCTTAAATGCTTTGACAATTAGTTTGGTTCTTTTTAAGGACCGATTTAGAGTTTATATACATAATTATTTAAATTTTTTGTTTAGTTTAAGTTCAGTTTCAATGTAAATTAAATGAAAATAATGAAATATTCACTTAGCAACTAGGTAAAATAATAGTAAATAAGGCATTAAAACATGCATGTGGACTTTGAATAAATTTTGCATTACAATTATGAATGAGTTCTATATGGAAATGTCACATCAGTTGAGCCCATAGGATGTGAGATTTCTATGAGTAACCCAGTTAAAATGAAAAGATTTTAGTATTGTTTAGAAAGTTCGTTTTTGAATTTTGTCTTTCCATTTTAATTTGTTTCATTATATTATTTAGTTTTTTAGTTAGTTTTTCCCTTTTTTAAAAATATGTCTGACGTTAATTAATGTACTACATCAAGTTTAGCTAGCTTAAAATAAGTAGAGATGATTTTATTGGTACTAATATACCCTTTAAATTACCTTCACAGTCTGTAGCTGCCATTCTGTTTCTTTCTTCCCCTTGTAACCAATTACACATTTCACCTTTAAATGAACTACTAGGCAGTGCAATTATCAATGTGTCACGGCCTCTTCCTCTCCTCTAGTCTATTATGTGATGTTAAAGAGCATTAAGCAGCGTGTTTGACCTCTGGCCTGTGTCCTCTTCAGGGTCAGCAGCAGAATGAAGGGTGGAGGTGGAGGGAAAGAGCCTCCAGGGGAGGGCGAGGTCAGCGGGAAGAGGCCCAAACGCAAGTGTCTGCAGTGGCACCCGCTGCTGGCCAAGAAAGCTCCAGACTTCTCTGAGGAAGAGGAGGAGGAGGATGAAGAGGAGCTGGAGAAGGTGACTGTCATACAAGTTCTATGCAATAACCCTACCATTAGAGTTGTGTTCATTACGGGAGTGTTTAATGAGTAAATGTCTATAAAGATTACTTTACTTTACTTTACTGTCCACAGGTGGAAATTTATCTTTGGCTTCACCACACAAACCACATCGTTCACATTACACATATCACAGAAAAACAGGCAACACAAATATATTCAATGTCATCACATAAACCACATTAAAAACTCAATTACACCCTGTACATACTTAAAGCCCAGTATTTAAAATTCTAATGGCAGTCGGCACAAAGGACATTTGATACACATTTTTTTCACTTGGGGTTGCCTTAAACGTCTTTTTGATGCTATAAGCTGAAATTTTATATTTAAGGGATGGGAACTGCAATAATGACATGTGCTTTCTGTTTAATTCTCATTGAATACATTTCATTTGGTTGTCTTTGTGCTTTACCCACAATTGCATTGGCAATTTTTACTACTCGACACTTTTTCCTTAATTGGCAACATTCCATGCAATCATGTTAAAACTCATAACAATTTTAACCAAATTCTTTTTGCATATTATCTCCAGAATATCTTTACGTTATTACATAATTAATTGGGAATTAGCTGTTTGATGAGCTAAATGTTTCACTATCATTCAAAAGTTTAGAGTCTGAATGGTTTTTCTGTGTTTTTAGTTGCAGAGGAGGCATTTATTTGATGAAAAATACTGTAAGAACAGAAGTACACTCAAAAAAGTGATGTTTGCTGTTTGTTCAAAATGCTTATTTAAAATTATCTGAAACAACACAATTCTTGAGTTTTTTTTGGGACAATTTAATTGTTTTACAGTGTGTTTAATTTAAGTTAACTTAATTCCTTCATGATTTGATCAGTTGTGTGGGACAATTGTAAGAAATTGTTACAATTTTAATAATATATCATTTTTGAGGTGATTTTTTTTTTTAGCAGTTATTTCAGTCTCAGCATCGTATTATTCTTCAGAAATTGAATCAGACTAAAATGCGAATTTGCTGCTCAAAGCACATTTTTTGTTTTATTAGTCAGTTGTGCTTTGATCAGTTCTGTTTGATAAGCATATGTTTCCAACAGAAATCTTTTGTAACATAATTGTTTTATTGTGACTTTTGATCAATTTAATCTTCCTTTGTTTTATATTATTATATTATGTAATAATTACTGTCATCATTTTACGGTTTTCCAAACAGCGGGGGGGTTTGTGAGTTTAACATTTTTTAATAATAATGGGCTGTCAAATGAATAATTTTGGTCAATCCTTTATTGTGAATTGGACAATAATAAACATTGTTTCTTTTCGGTTATTATATAGTTTTGAAATAAACCAAATGAGTGAGATAGTGTGTTGTTGGTTTTATATTATAGACCCTTTTGAGGGGTGTAAACAAAAACAATGGTCCCAACGTATTTCCTGTTTTACATATTTAATTTCTGTAGTTTCCGTGAATCCAGAAAGAGCCACATATTGATAAATAATGTTATGATAGCTGTTTTAACATTATGATTGAATTGCCTCTTTTTACAGTTATGAAATATTTTGATAACAAGCAGGAAATGTTCATGGGCCAATGACATGACCACATTAAAACGGTCTATGATTATTGCTATAGAAGTATTTCTTGTTATGTTGCACATTTTTTAGAAATGCAGTAAATTTCACATGTATTTTCAAACCTGTATTAATTATGTATTGATTAATTGTTTCATATTTTATGTAGACTATTTTACCTTCATATTTATATATATATATATATATATATATATATATATTATAGGTGGGCATAGATTAATTTTTTTAATCTAGATTAATCTAGATTAATTTCAAAATTAATCTAGATTAATCTAGATTAAAATGGCTCATTTGAATTCTGCCGAAGGTATTCAGAATATGTGTGTTACCCAAATAATAAGTCTTTGAGAACGGGTTTCTCAAGCCGGGTGTCGAATTAGACCAGTGTCTCATCTCCAAAATGTTTCCAAAATGCATCACAAACTGCTTGAGAAACTGTTCTACTATGATAATTGGTGATGAAAATAAATGATGTTCAATAAGATGTGTTTACTTACTTGTGTTTACTAACTGTTTATTCAGTTAAACATGAATGTTGAACTGTAGGCCTACATAAGCTCCAAACAGCGAATTCTGATTAATCAGCTTAATCAGACGAAAGTCAGCACTGAACTTAACAGAAATGGAATTAAGACGTGGAGTATGCAGATTTTAGTGGCATTATTGTAGTAAACACCGCGGTCTTTAGGACCTTTCGCCATATTTTCCGACAAGGTCCACACGCGGCTGTCAGAAAGGACTGCACACACACATACACAAACACACACACACACACATCGCGAAATGCGGAAGTTTTTTTTTTCTTACCATTTGGCATGCGTTATTAAACTCCATAACTCTCTCACCTGTCCTTACTCCGTAGTTGCGTCTATATTACCCCAGTTTGTCACGAAGGAATAAATGAAAAGTGAAACTGCAGTTAGAGTCAGGCATCCTGCTGATTTGATTCAATAGAGCAGACGGCTCCCCGGTCAGGTATACATCCGCGGTAATATGTCAAGGTGAAAGTCATCATAGCTTGCGTAGAATAGACCCAGCTCTCACCCAACTTTGAGAATAGATTAACGGCGATATTTTTTTTATCGCGCGATAAGAGTCTCGCGTTAACGCAGCACGTTAACGCCGTTAACGGCCCAGCACTAATATATATATATATATATATATATATATATATATATATATATATATATATATATATATATATATATATATATATATATATATATATATATGTCATATGAAACATATTTTTTAAATTATTGCAAAAATGGGCACTAACTTATTTACAATTTTAAGGGTTAAAAATAATATGTACATATATTAGGGGTGTGATCCTACACTGTTCAGTTTGGTTTGGTTCAGTTATGATTTTCATGTTATTAATGCGGTTCAATTCGATATCACGGTGCATTGACGATGCTTTCTATCTACAATTATATATTTTTTCTTAACAACACAAGAATTCTTGTATTAAATTTTAAAAATATATTTATATGTTCAAATGTATTAGGTAGAATTATATTATATGTTTATATATGGCCATATATGAACACCTGTTTAAAATTACAGTTAATATTGATATTCCAATGGCTTAAAAAAAGATAAATATATATACATGTATATAAGTGGCCAAATTTGCAATATATTAAAATATTTTCAGATTTCTGTATGAGAAATAGCCATTGACTAATTCTGGTACATTGTATATTCTGTGTTATTAATGTGCATTGTCTTTGTCATATAAACCAGAATTTTTTTTGCCTTGTTTTGATATGAGTGGGACTTATTCCACTGACTATATTTCCATATTTCTCTTTCCACCTTTTCTGCACTCATCTTCCCCTCAGGAGCCGGTGTTATGTGCGGAGAGCAGTGTTCAGGAGGGAGAGTGTGGCGGGATGGAGGATGACAGTGAAGAATACTCCTCTGAACAGCGGGCTCGGCGGCCCATGAACGCCTTTCTGCTATTCTGCAAACGCCATCGCTCGCTGGTCCGTCAGGAGCATCCACGATTAGACAACCGAGGAGCCACTAAAATCCTGGCCGACTGGTGGGCTGTACTGGACCCCAAAGAAAAGCAGAAATACACAGACATGGCCAAGGAGGTAAGAACTAATCAACACACACGACTCAATTGAATGATTAGCTAACAAGCAGCCAAATCAGAACTTATTCCGACACCTTTCTCACATTATTATTGCTAGAGATTAGAAAATGGCAATAAAATATGACAAGAGCTTAACTATTTGCAGTTAATCTGTCAGAACAAATTATTCCTTGTTTATGACAGTAGGTAATGGATTACAATCATCCAGAAAAGAATGCAGACAACTATTTACACACCTATCAATGTGCCACCGTTGGCCTCAATGACAGCCTGTAGTTTCTTGGTCTGCTGTCAACCAGATTCATGCAAACTGATCTTCGATATTATCCCAGATTTATTGCAGAAGATCCTTCAGATCTGTTAGGATATTAGCCTACTATATCAGTTATAAAGATCCCATGAAGTGCTTTGAAATATGCATTTTTCATCAGATGTTTGATCTCAATTTAAATATGAAGACAGGGTGGGACACATAGCAGCTCATCCCTTTTTAAAAACAGCTAATAGCGTTTTGTTTTTATCACAGCTCTGCGATTAAGAGTGGTTGAAAACAAGCACATCCAATGAAAAGCAAATGAGAAGCGCCATGAAGAGGCGGGACATGTCATTTACTAGAGAGCATTTGATTGGGCAGAAGAGTTGATAGGAAACTGAACTCTATAAAAAAAATAATTGATCCATTTAGGCCTGCGGTGTCCAAACTCCGTCCTGGAGGGCCAGTGTCCTGCTGAGTTTAGCTCCAACTTGCTTCAACACACCTGCCAGGAAGTTTCTAGTATATCTAGTAAGAGCTTGATTAGCTGGTTCAAGTGGGTTTGATTAGGGTTGAAGCTAAACTCACCAGGACACAGGCCCTCTAGTGGCCCATTTCCACTGAGTGGTACTAGGGCTGGGCGATATGGCAAAAAAAAAAATCTCGATTTTTTTTTTTTTTTTTTCATAAAGTTTGACCGATTCACGATTTCGATTTCGATTTTTTTTATTTATTTTTTTATTAATTTTTTTTTACTGTGTAGCTACCTTACCAGCTTACCTTGTTCATTTAAATTTAAATAAATGCTGAAACTAGTTTTTTTCATGCTCACTTGTAAAAGAAAAGCAATAGTGTGACTAAACGCGGTTATGGCACTCTCTCATATAGGGATGCTAAACATAGCTACAATAGAAGTCACAGCAGGTCATATGTTGTGCAGCTTTGGGCAAATTTTATTTGGAGAGAAAATGACCAAAATGTAACTTGAAGATTAAAAAGGATTGGAGGGGAAATAAATATTCAAATCTCTGTACATAACAGAAAAATAAACAATGATAATGCAACAATAGTTTATCTGAATTAGTGGCATGGCAGAAATATATATTTAGACAGGCCTTGTCAAAGTGAGCGGGCACTTTCACTAATAAAAAATATAGCACTTAAATTATTTCATAACAATCAATAAAATAACAGCGGTTTTATATCAAAAGTTGGTAATGATATAAAATATACTACATTTTGATGGTAAAATATAACCATTTAAACAATTTTGTATTTAAATATTAAATAACGAATGCATCAAGTTAAATATAAAAAAACGAATGAAACAACACATAGCATATCAGGATATAAAGGACTATATTTAACAGAATGCTGCTCTTTTTATCTTTGTAATTTTATAGTTTTATTTTTGTTATTTTAATTATTTTTTGTCTTCATAAATAACTAACGAGCTATAGACAAATATCTGCTTGACGTTTTAGAAAATATTTGTGCGTAGCTCCACCACCCAGTGTATATTAAAGGGTCACGAAACACCAAAACACATTTTTTGAGCTGTTGACAGTCATATATGTGTCCCACGCTGCTATAAACACTATTAGGACACATATATTGCACTAAAAAGTGAAAATTGGTTGTTTTTGCGTTATTTTGAGCAAATTCGTTCTTCCGGTTTGAAACGAATTTTTGAAGCTACGTCACGGCCATGAGATACTTAGGTGTAAATCCAGCAGTAGAGTGGCTGTCTGTCTTTTCTAGGGCGTTCTGACGTATCTGAGTGCGCAGTATTAATTCATGAGAAGACGTGCTTCAAACCAATCAGCGCGCTCTATTGTGTATGACGCGAAACTTCATTAATATGCATGATAGCTCCGGAGACTGTTTACCAGGTTACACTGTTCAGACGGCAGAGAGACGCCACGTTGTGTTGCCAAAACAAGTGAAAGTACAAGAATTTCAAGACAAGAGTCGTAGGTGTTATTAGTGTGTTGCAACGAAGGTTTTGTTTTCATTTTCCCTTTATGGGAGAGCAGCTGGACTCACGTGTGGATTACAGTGCACGCGACACGCGACAGAAACGAGTTTGTAAGGAACATTTTTACCCGAGAGCTTTTTCTCATCTGGAAATGGTGAAATCCGGATTTGCCGCTCCTCTCCTTTCAATAAAAAGACACAGCTCCAGTTTGATTGTCTGTCTACAGATTTGGTAAGTGTTTGCAGTGCAGTGCCCTTTGTTTAAATGCTGTAAACATGTAAACACAAACTATTTCCGTCGTGCAGGATTTTCGCTGCATTTTGTGACAGGATAGTCTATACACACATGGCTTTCTGACGCTACCTACCGAGTACATAAGGTACAGAGAAATGCGGAGGATTTTTTTCTCTTATTCGCCGTAACAAATCAGCCTCTGTGTGTTTGTTTTTCCTGTCAAACTTAGCGCGTCCCTTCTATGCAAAATCTTACCCTCTTTCCCTCCCCCGACACTCCCACACTCCCAGAGCTGGACACGCCCAACTTTCCTGACTTTTTTCAAAACAGAGGTGTGAAAACACCCTGCTGAGACAGGGGGTTTCGTGACCCTTTAAAGATCACCGTGAAAAAAAAAAAAAACCCACAGAAACCTGTTACATATCTATATATATTTAAAGGTCTATCTTATATTTAACTGAATCGTATAATGGCCTATAGCTGAAATGTTGGAAATTGCTTAATTCATTTTTATAAAACATTTGTCGATACGTATTGATATTTTTTGGAGTAAAAACTGCCGACATTTAAGAATCCATATTTATTTTATTCATTCATTCATTTTACTTGTTTATTGGTGCATATATGGGTTATGATTTAATTCATACAATACCTTGACAGCTACTGTGCCACTCCGTAATTCAAGCAAAAGTCCAAATTAAAGAAAGATTTGACTTTCTGCGGTGACCGACATTTACAACACGCCGTAACCGTCCTTCAGGTGGTGCGCGGGTCCCCGTCTCGCAGCTCGCGCGGAAGACACAGACGGCTGCGGGACGCGAACAACAGCACGACGCGCATGGAAACATTCGCGAAGCTGGCTGGCTGACTGCGGGGCTGTTGTTGCTCTAGCTGGAAAATGTCCCGGTGTTCCCAATGGCCGGTCCGCCCTGGCGCGCTTCCGCTACCAGCTGTGGCAGCACATCAACAGAGCCGCGACGTCAACACACAGAATCAGCACAATTCAGCACGGTTGTCTAACAGTTTAGAACGGTTTGGCACGATAGTGGAAAAGCGGCTTTAATATTTTTATTAAAAAACCGCGATTCCTAGATTTTGTAAAAAATAAAATCGTCTTAAAACGTAAATTCGAATTAATCGAAAAAACCGCCCAGCCCTAAGTGGTACAGTACTGTACGGTACGGTCGGTACGGGTCACCTTTTTACTAATGGTACTGTTTTGGTGGGCGTGGTGTACAACAAAGGTTCTGTCGACGTCATTCTCGTTCGAGGAAATGTCAAATTAAAGCTGTATGGGTCGCTCACATATCATACGAGAAGCACTTCTTACAAAACAGAGGCTTTATACACAAATACTTGTGTATAAATGTTCATGACTAACCTTTCTATGAACGTGATTTGATTATAATTGCAGATCAATGATAAAAATAGCCTACTGTAACATAATACTGTAATAATAAATTAATAAATGCAACATATATGAACACATACAGTCCCTTACAGTCTCCGATATGTTACCAATTACAGAAAAACTGCACACAGCCTACCTTTAGTCCTTATTTGGCCTCAAAAACACGCCACATATACCCACAGTCAGTGCAAACCTCTAATCTGTATCTTTGATCTTCATCAGCACATGCAACCTCTTGTTAGAAAGTAATTCTGTCATTCCGAGTTCATAATGGTCCAAACGCTGATGATAATAATTAAACATGGCAGTTTGTTCATGTTTTAGGTTGCTGAAAGAATCATTTGCTCCTTTGTTTTTTCTGGCTTCTCCTTTGTTTTATCACGCTTCACTCTCGCGTTTGTCCGTTTCTGAAAGGATCGGATGTCAGAAGCACTTCAATAATCATGCGCATGTTATTATCATCAGCTCAAGAAGTTCGTTATTTCAAATATAGACGGGCGGTGAGTGCATGCAAACTCTCTGGAGAAAGTGAAACCGCTCGCACTTTTAGAAAACAGCATATGGCAGATTTTGTTCTTCTTGGCTTTGTGGCTGTTCATCAAGACGACGACAAGGTTTGTTTGAGCTCGGGTCGACCATGGCTCATTATTATATGTATATATTATTACGGTGTATTGTCTCGGCTGTGTTTTTAAAAATGGCGGTTCCTTTGTTTTCATACTACTGGCTTGTTGCACGAGCGAGTGACGTATCTCTGTAAACCAATAGCGTTCAGTTGCGTGTCTAGCTCCGCCTTTTGGTACCCTTTTGTTGTTCTAGGTACCCTATGCAAAGGGTACCCAAAAAGTGGTACGGTACGGTTTGTACGGTTTTACATATGTGGTTCGGTTCATTTGGTCCGGACCAAAGGCAACAAATGATACATTGTAGCATTTTTCTGCCGTTTTGGGTCCCTTTCACACCACACTGATTGCTTTGGTCCGAACCAGTTGAAACGAACCAAAATGCAGTCATGTGACAAAATCTACATCACTCACTGGCCAGATGTTATTGAAAGCATTTCCTAAACTGCTTTTCAATTGGTCAGAATTCACGTGGAACTACCGCAAATAAACAAACCGGCAGACACACAATGTCGCTGCGCTGGCTGACGCAGTATCCCTGGTCATAGTATACTATGTAGTTTGTATGCATCAATTTAGACAAACTATACATTTCGAGAATGAAGGGCGGCTGGGGCTGGAAAACAATATTTTAATGCATTGCAATCGGCGAAAGCATTAGGAGAAGGCGTGAAATAATTTAGCTAAACTGCGACATGGTCATCTTTCGGAAATATCACCAATGATCCATCAGGTAATGTTTCTCCCTCCCTCTCTCCCTCTCTCTCTCTCTCTCTCTCTCTCTGTAACTATTGGTAAAGCGCTGTCAACAAATATTTTTTCTCCAAACCCCATAAGATAGACAGCGCATCGCACTACAGCAGCTGGATTAGTCCAAAAAGGCGCAGTACTGTTTGCGGTTGGGTCTGTATTAGTTTGGATCACGTTCTCACCACAAACAAACCGCTCCAGGGTTCGTTTGAAAGCGTACCGAGACCACCTCTTCAAGCAGGTCTTGGTACGCTTTTTTGGTGCGCTTTTGGTGCGCACCCGAGTGCGATTGCTACGTTCTCACATGCCTTTGGAACCGCACCAAGAGGGAAAACGAACTCTAGTGCGATTCAACCGAACTAAATAAGGCAGGTGTGAAAGCACCCTTAGTGTCTAATGATATCTATGACGTTCCACCTTTGTCTCGTCTTAGTCTTGGAAAAAAGGTCATCAACAAACATTTTTCACTCTTATTTTCCTTGACAAAATGAAGACTGCACTGTATGAAGAATGTTTGGTTTTAATATGTCACGCTTTACTTTAATCTGCTATCCTCACTTACATACACGAAGTATACCCAAAAATGATATCTGGTGTCTGAGTCATTTTTGGTTTGACTGTAGCTTAGAAAATACCTTAGCATAAAAAAATGCTAGTTTTAAGATTATTGAGGAAAAATAATTGTAAATGCAAATAATTCAATCAATTGTTTAAAACACTATTAAAAGCTAGAATCGATAACTTGATATTATGTTCTGTCTTTTACAGTACAAGGATGCGTTCATGAAGGCTAACCCCGGATACAAATGGTGTCCCGCCACCAACAAGCCAGTAAAGAGTCCTTCTCATTCCGTTAGTAATTCCCGCAAGAAGGTCTGGTCTCTTCCCTCCAACCCAAGCAAGGACCCTTCAGTTGCCAAAAAACAGCCCAAAACTGACAGCACACCTCAGCTCAACTTCGCTATGGCTGGTAGGAACAAAACAAGCTCTTAAATATTGCACCAACCCCAAACATTTGTACCATAATTTATATATGTACACATTTGAATGTTTTTTTATCTCTAAGGGAAAATTCACACAGAAGATGTTTTTCAATTAGAATACGCTGCTATATGTTTTTTTTTTTTCTGTTAAATATACTTGTTGGACATGGGCTTGTGTCTTTTAGCCTCGCACAAGAGCACCACATTTTTTAGACGCTGTGTCAAGTTAAAAGAATTTTAAACTTTTACACACAGCACCAATGCTCAGTGAGAGTTCCTAAACAGTGGACCAATTACTGTGCGTTTACACCGAAAGCAGCGAGAGCGTCAAAGTAGCCAGAAGTCTATCATTTTCAATGGAAGCCGGTGGCGAGCAGCGTCGTGTCTCAGCAAGTGTGGGCGAAGAGGAGAGTTGAAATCAAGTCAACTTTATGGTAATGAGCTGCAACACAGTTCGGCGGCAACCAATCGGAATGTTGTCAAGTCCACCGCTTGAAAGGAGTCCAAAGAACACAGTCCTGTGAACTTTGGTTCCGACCACAGTTGTTCCCAAGGGTTAGATTATTGCGGTCGCTGGATTTCCAGTTATTTCCAGTGTTTTCTTACAGGAAAATACATTTTAAAAAGTTACTGGCGAGTTACTGATGTGCATTAATGTTATATATATTTTGTTCTTTAAAAAAAAAAAAGCGGAGAATCTCATGCTAAATATAACGACTTCAGAATATTTCAGACATATGGATACATATTGGATAAGTGGAGCAAAGCCACACCACACTCAACAACTTGATCTTCCATTGTTAAATAAATTTGATAAAAAGTGTGCAACATGTTTATGCTAGAAAACACGTTTTACGCGGGAATGTAAGTGATTTGCTGATATTCTGCCTTGGCCCCTTTAAATACGTGATCAATGGAGCGAATTTTGATGCTCTCACCGCTTTCGGTTTTAGACACAAGGACACATTCTGTGTAAATGTAAGTGTAAAATACTGTAACATTTTAAAATATTTTTTAATTGAGTGTTTTAAAATACAGTGAACTTCTGTGTTAATTAAGTAAAACAAAATTCATTTATATGAATTTGACATTATAACAATTAAAATTTTTCCTATTTTTGATCTTTTTTTTTCTGAATTAAAGTGTTTTTTTTTTTGCTAAAAAATCACAGACTTGTTAAGCTTTTTACTATTCATTTTCCTTCACCATACTGTGTCTGTGGATCACTGGTTTTAAACTCTATTTACTGATAATATTTCCTCTCCTGTGATTATAGATCCCAATAAGATGGGTGGCCTAAGCATGCTGCTGTTAGCTGGGGAACACGCACTGACCGCCAGAGAGGTACGGCAGCATCAATTTAATGCATTTTAAAATTTTATACAAAAAGGCACTCTTTTTGAATGTAAACCTATAGACTGTGTGCAGGGGTCCCACTGGTCCTTGGAATCCTTGAAATTTTATGAATCTAAAAAAAAAAAGAAATTAAAGGCCCTTGAAAGTTTTTGAAAATAAACATACACAGATAGAGGTTCTTTAAAGTGCTTGAATTTGTTTTGAGCAGGAAATGTTCTCGAAAAAAATCCATGTTGTTCCCTCCGGTCAGTTTATGTGTTAGGATTTTGCTTACATTTTGTGGCCTGTGCATAGCAGCTTGCTTGATTTACATTAGTTAGGTGCATATTCGTGTTACATGAAATGTTTCGTACATGCTTTCATACTGACATACGTTGCATGATGTCACCCACACACACTTATAATCTAAATTTCAGTATTAAGCTAAATAGTTTATTTACTGTACTTGTAAATTGCTTTGCTTGTTAAGATAATGTAAACCCATGAGGCAATAAAAAATTAAAAACCTGTTCGTATATTAAATGGTATGCAAAGTAGATATAAGGTGGCAAGTAGGATATCAGAACTGTTTGATATGCCCAAACATGAATGAAAAAAAAACTTCTTTGCATTGTGTTTGCAACGTGTAACTTGTAACAATGTAACGAACAAGGTAACACAATGTAACTTTGCTCTCATTTGAAAAGTGTATTATGGATATGTAATAGCCATATACAGTATACGGCTCTATAAAGTGAGAATTATGAGTGGGGTGGGATGTCATTCCTACCTGTAAACGTGCGATTCATGCCGAATACGAAAGTGAAAGCATGCTGAAATATAACAGAGTGCTGTTTATCCATTAGGAAAATTGACAGAAATCACCATCTCATAATTTTGCCATATTTTAATCTTATAACATTGTATTAGTATTAATGTAGTATTGTATTAGGTCTGTTTTTTTTTTCATTTCTGCACTGACACCTCGAAAGAAAGATCAACATTGATCTGCTTCATGATCTGACTGCAGTCTCGCTTCATCTGTTATTTCTCTCTAGAATATAAGCCTATAATGCAGAATTCTAGCCAAGATTTATTTTATAGATTGATTGATTTATTAGATAGATTTTTACAAAGCTTGACAACTGAAAAAAGGACCCATGAGAAAGTCTCACCTGTGATTTATATTTGGAGGCTATGTCTGTGGGTGTCACCATTCAAAATTAAACTGCAGTTTTTGCTTGTAATGTGTTATGGCTCATCGTCATAAATTAAAATAACCATGTATGACAACTGAGCGGGAATGTGGAACTCTCCGCGTGACAGGAATTTACTCGCACATAACTCGTTTTAACTGTTATGGTCCGTTTAGAACCTTAAGGGTGAAAGCACGCTTAGTCCTTGAATTTTTGAGTATTGGACCTGGAAAGTCCTTGAGTTAATCAAAGTGTGGGAACCCTGTGTGCGACATATTGCTAAATTTTGATGACTATTAGAATTGCCATATTGACTATTCTGAACAACACAGAATAGATAATACATAAAAGACTGTTGGTATTAGAAAGTCTGTAATGGTTGATATTTTTGCAGGTTGCATGATTTTTGATATTTCATTGTCCATACTTGTTTCTCATATGTTATATTATGTTTAAATCTTATGAGAAGATCAAAAACATTGTTCAAATGAATACTTATCAAATCTCAAAATGTGCATTTTTAAATGATTTAATTACACAAAAATAGAGGCCTTCATATGAAACTATTTATTGTATAATATTTTTAAAATCAGTCCATTCATAATTCATTTTAATATTCCTGCAGCTACAATGAAAATCAGAACAGCATCTGAAATTGCAAATACACCACAAAAATAACATTTCAAATGAATTACATTGTAATTGTAGATTTTTGTGGCAGGAACACAGCCAACGCTCTAGTCAAATGGCTTTTTAAAGTCAGGAACACACAGAGAGAGCTCTAGATGAGAATAACAGTTATTAGTCTAGATCCATGTCCTCATATCTGGATGTGATTGAGACAAATCTGCATCATTCTGTACTCACGGCAGACCTCTGATATAATGAGCACATGATCAGTGCTCACGTAAATAGACTGTGACAGGCCCATCTCCACAGATACAGCAGCAGCCTGTGACTAAACAGACTCAAACCACTGTTTTTGGGCCCCAAACTGGGTTTGCGTGCCATTAGGAGGTGCACATACTTCAGAAATTGTGAAGCTTTCGAGGCGTTTTGTGTGCCAGTGTGTGTGTGTGATTGAGGGATCTGAGCTGTTTGTGTGTGTTCCTGCGGGTTTCTCAGACTCTCACCCCTGTTAATCCTCTGTAAATTCCATTTTCCTGCCACTAAGTGATCCTAATTGCCTTCGGTGCAGTGCATTTGTCACTGAAGAGGGCCACGGGAGGTTTATACAAAACAAAAGGCAGCGCCTCCATGTTTTGCGGACAAATCACATTACATCATCTGTTTAGAGGAGCTTTACCTGTTGGCTGTATGAGATGTTTAACCAGGAGTTATCTTCGGAATCTCTCTGTTGTTGAATGCTATCTCACACACAGGTTCATGCCTGGCATTGGTACACAAAGAAAATTTGCTGTATATTTACTTTCAAAACCTTAAGTAACGATTTAAGTAATTTTTTTAAAACCTTCCAAACATTTTTGAGACAATGTTGGACTTTTATTTAGGATAGACATTATAATGTCATATAATGTCATATATATATATATATATATATATATATATATATATATATATATATATATATATATATATATATATATATATATATATATATATACATACAGTGTTTCCTCTAGGATTTTTTTCAGCAGTGGCGGCAGGACTTTTTTTTTTTACACAGATCTGCCAACTATTTCAAAGACAAATATTACACGCAGTATTACAAGTCGAGATAGCATTCATGTAATACGAGCATGCGAATCTCTTTGCTTGCGCGCCGATTTCCTCTGTTCGAGCACAGAACTTCTTGCACGCATTCAAATTTACACGTTCAAGTTCAGATCTTCTCGTGCGCTCTCCAGTAAGCGCTGCTGAAGCGCGAATTAGTGTGTTTTTGTGCGTTTTCCGACATTAACGCGTCCTGAAGTAAAATGAAACAGCTATAAACTCCAGCAAGATAAAGTCATTGTATGCAGAGCCATTGACCTTTATAAATAAAGTATACTTATGGAAACTGTGTTCATCTTAACTGAAAGCTACGCGGTGTTTGCTAGACTCATGCACCTGTCAGTCAGTCTGTCAGAGAGTCAGTCAGCATGTCACCTTGAACAAATAGTGCACAGCACTACGGTTACAGAAAAGTTTGCGCGGTTTACCTCTAATATGTTTTGGTGCGATTATAATCCGCTATAAAAAACACGACTAAATGTTTTAAATAAGAAGCTGTAATGTAGCCGTGGCGGGATGGATTTTGGCGTGGCGGCCTGCCACGAATGAATATAACATTTATATATATGCATACATACATACATACATGCATACATACATATATACATATATATATATATATATATATATATATATATATATATATATATATATATATATATGTATATATATGTATATATATGTATATATATGTATAACAGTGTAGCTCTAAAAACCAATTAATTGATTTTTATTTATATATTCATTTTATTTATAAATATTTGTGTATTTTTAATATACTCCAAACCACTAAATTATTTCAATAATTTAAAATAGAATATTTAGTTTGATCACTTTTTCATGTACATATTTTAATGAGTCAAAATAGGTTGTTTTAATTTTCCCCTAACATTATAATGTGTCTGAGCAAAATATCACTATCGTTTTTATTACAGAAAACACCTGCTAAAATGTCATAATGTAACAATGTGTAACAATTGTTTATATCCCCAAAAATCATGTTAGAGAGAGCAAATTTAGAGGAAATAATTTAATGAATGAATAAATCGATAGATTTGCTCTTCAGTGTTTGGACTTCCAGCAGTAAAATTTAAACCACACTGAACTGAACTGGATTCACACAGTTTCAATTTCAGTTTCATCTACATTGTAAAAGCGCTATAGAAATAAACATGAATCAAATTGAATTGGAATATTAATTTTATTTATAATTATTTGTATATTTTTAATTAACTCCAAACCACTAAACTATTTCAATAATTTAAAATAGAACATTTAGTTTGATCACTTTTTCTTGTATAGATTTTAGTAAGTCAAAACAGGCATGTTGTTTTCATTTTTATTTAAAAATGTTTGACACTGAATTACGATAGACCATGATTAGTCAAAACATGTTAACTAGACACTTAACTATAAATTATATATTTTTATAAAACTGAAATTTATTAAAGCTATAATTATGATTATTTGAAATAATTACTACTAAAAAAGCCCAAATCAGTGGATTTGATTAAACACAATGTTGACATATATATTTGTCTGTTTTTCCATTGCTGATGCCTAGTTTTCAAGTATAGCTCATTTCCAGTCACATTATCTGTCACTTCCTGTTTAGATGGCGTAATTGATGGCTATAAATATTTTTTATTTTATTGACTCTACCTGTGGCTTTTCCATCAAACTGTCAACAGAGGGAGGTGTTGAGTTGTAAATGTCAGCGGTCACTTCAAGGCGAATGTTGATTTAAGATTGTTTGTTTATGGCTTGTTCTACTCCACTGATTTCATTTCTTTCTTTTTTTTAATGCTTTCAGATTTCCTCCAGCTCTTCCCAGACTGGATGCACAGATGTTGCTAAGCACACTGGGAAATCAGCCCTTTTCCAGCTGGCTGAGGTGAGATTACCTAAAAAACTTGTCAGTCAGACCCATAAAACCCTACTTAGCGCTGAGACGTCTCAGATACGGATGGTTGCCTGTGAAAGTGTAAATGATTTGCTTAGTGATCTGAACGTGTTTTGTTGGACTTCTTCTCAGATTTCTTCCAGTCCAGCACAGTCAGCTGGAGGAAGTAAAAACGCAGAGGACACAAGCTCTCTTACACATGTAGAGGTGAGGGACAGTCAAATTGTTATTAAGCTTTTCTGGTGCATTCTTTAAATTACATCTGAACACTGATTATGTTCACTTTAATGTCCTCCTTAGGCCTCTGGACCGTCTCAGCCAAGCTCACCAGACCTGCCCAAGAGTTGTGTTAAATCACCCCTGTTTCAGCTGGCTGAGGTACAGTACTAAACTAAATGAACATATTTGTGATTCAATCAAAAGGGATCATCTTTGATTAGAGTATAAAATTCTGATGCTATAATAACCTTTGATAAAAGTATCAAGGTTTTACGGTATTGTGATTACTGCTCTAAAATATGTTCTTGTTAAATGTTTGGGTAAAAACAACTACTTTTTTCCCCATTGAACATAATATATTTTATTTTAAGAAACATTTAAAATATTTTGGAACAGTAAACATGCCAGACTAAATAATTCAAATAAATCATTGACTTCTGCTGTCTTCATTAGTTTCAAAAACACAGATTTCTTTACAACTTGAGAAGGCATTTTTGGATAGCTTTCTTTTCTTTGGATATAAAGTAAGCAACTGCACTGTTCAGGTCTATAGCAAGCTGGGATCTTGGTGTATGAGTGATTTTTTTTTTTTTAAATGTTTGCTGAACCGTGGGCTGAACAGTAGCTTTTTTTAATGATCAATATTTTATTCAAATTATGCTATGTACAGTTGAAGTCGAGGGTGACGCAGTGGCGCAGTAGGTAGTGCTGTCGCCTCACAGCAAGAAGGTCACTGGTTCGAGCCTCGGCTGGGTCAGTTGACGTTTCTGTGTGGAGTTTGCATGTTCTCCCTGCGTTTGCATGGGTTTCCTCCAGGTGCTCCGGTTTCCCCCACAGTCCAAAGACATGCGGTACAGGTGAATTGGGTAGGCTAAATTGTCCGTAGTGTATGGATGTTTCCCAGAGATAGGTTGCGGCTGGAAGGGCATCCGCTGAGTAAAACATATGCTGGATAAGTTGGCGGTTCATACCGCTGTGGCGACCCCGGATTAATAAAGGGACTAAGCCGAAAAGAAAATTAGCCTCCCTGAATTATTAGACCGCTTGTTTATTTTTTCCTCAATTTGTGTGCAACGGAGAGAAGATTTTTTCAACACATTTCTAAACATAATAGTTTTAATAACTCATCTCTAATAACTGATTTATTTTATCTTTGACATGATGAGAGTAAATAATATTTTACTAGATATTTTATAAGACACTTCTATACAGCCTAAAGTGACATTTAAAGGCTTAATTAGGTTAACTAGGCAGGTTAGGGTAATTAGGCAAGTTATTGTGTAACAGTGGTTTGTCCTGTAGACTATCAAGAAAATAAATATAAAGCTTAAAGGGGTTAATAATTTTGTCCCTAAAATGGTGTTTAAAAAATTAAAAACTGCTTTTATTCTTGCCGAAATAAAACAAATAAGACTTTTTCCAGAAGAAAAAATATTATCAGACGTACTGTGAAAATTTCCTTGCTCTGTTAAACATCATTTGGGAAATATTTAAAAAAGAAGAAGAAAAAAATTCGAAGGGGGCTAATAATTCTGACTTCAATTGTACATACATATAAAACTACATACAATCAGATGCCATGAAACCGGGGAAAAAATAAATAAATATAAAATTATAACTAATAATCAGATATGGTGTATATGATTGGAATTGCTTGTCCAGCAACATCACAGCAATTTTGCTCCAGCTTTGATTAGGATTGTCTTTTGCGCTGTTAAGCCTGACCAGTAGCTTTTAATGTGAATGGTCCTTTTCTGCTGGAGATACTGTTGCCCTTTAAAAGGTCTTTGACAACATGTAAAAAAAAGTTACATATACCACAGGAACAGTATGACAGAAGATGGTAATGGTTTTAAAACCTTGACTTTTCCTAGCCGCGGTAAACCTTGAAACCGGTTATCATCCCATGCCTAGGTGTGATCATTACCGTTTCCACCTAGTATCAAAGAAACACTCTTTTTTGATACCCATAGAGGTAAGGGTTTGAGCTTTACCATTTTTGAATCCATTCAGCCGATCTCTGGGTCTGGCGGCTGTATTTTTAGCTTAGCTTAGCATAGTTAATTGAATTGGATTAGACCATTAGCACTTCACTCAAAAATGACTAAAGAGTTTAGATAACTTAACTATTATAAGCTTGACTCTTCTGTAGTTTACATTGTGTACTAGAAACAGTGTAAAATGAAAAGTTATGCTAGATATGACGAGGAAGTATACTTTTATTTCTTCATTCCAGGATCTTTGCTGCTGTACCATGGGCACAATTATATTACGCAGCGCCTGAAAATCTTGCAATAACTTATAAACATGATATTTTGGATTTTTTTTTTGTTATTTTACAATTTTACAAAAACAATTTTTATTTGAAACATTATAATACAAATTGAGAAAGGTTAAAATGTTCAGTTTACAAAAAGTAAAATAACAAGAATAATATATAAACTCAAAATAACGAAATATCTTTTTTTAAATAAATAATAATAATATTTTCCCAGTACTGGGTTGCGGCTGGAAGTGCATCTGCTGTGTAAAACATATGCTAGAATAGTTGGTGGTTCATTCCGCTGTGGCAACTTCTAAAATAGAGAGCCGAAGGAAAATGAATGAATAATAATAATAATATGAAATAATACAGCAATAACATATTTGTCTAATCCATATACTTTCAATGTCCATAAATTCAACAAAACAATCACCATCTAGACTTTCCAAATAGACCGAAATATATGAATTTTGTTTCTTAGATATTTTGGATTTTGGATAGATTTGACCGGCCTAACATGATTTTAAACCAAGTATTTGTTTCATGGCCCTTTAAACCGTACAATTCAGTGGTAAGAAATTAATATCTTATTTATTCATTCATTCATTCATTTTCTTTTCGGCTTAGTCCCTTTATTAATCTTGGGTCACCACAGCAGAATGAACCGCCAACTTATTCAGCACATTTTTATGCAGCGGATGCCCTTCCATCCGCAACCCATCTCTGGCAAATTAATATCTTATATACTACAAAACTGAAAGACATAATTACTTATTAGAGCTTACAAATAGGGGAAACATCACTATTACTAAATATACTTTGATTTTGTAATGATTTGAAGAAAAAAACTGTGAGGAATGTTATGAACTGCAACATAGATTAAAGAACAGCTGGAACTGCACTGAACGAGGATTAATAATTATACAATTATTATTAGATTTTCTTAAATTAAAATTACATGTTAGTAAAATGTTATACAAACTAAATACTAACATTCAGCTAGTGTAAAGCACATTCTGGGAACCAAAAAGGTGTAGCGGGGTATTTCAGTAGATATACTTCATTAGCTAAAGCCTAAAATCTAAGCTAAAACATTCTGCCTTTTTTTCCCTACAGAACTTTTGTTAACCGTTTGCTAGTTTTCGCTATGTAGGCAAATATTTGTCAGTCAATGACCACAGCGGAAACCTTCAGTAACTTACAGAGTGCCAGTAATACTCGTCACTTCTGCTTTTGCTGGTGTTTTACCTGAGAGAATACCAACTTCCTCCATCCATGCAGTTATTTTGATACTGCTGCATTTCTAGTTGTTGCTTTTGTTGGTGCCACTTCTTGTCAACGTCATTAACAAGACGAATCAGCTGATTTTGTTTGCTTTTAAAAGGAACTTGAGCAGTTGACTCTTTCTCTCCTGAAATGGTGTCACAAAATAATCAAGAAAGAGTGTGACACGAGGAATGTTGTTTAAAGCTGAACTGTTATTTTTAAAATCACTATTATTGGTAGCACAGAATGTGACGCATGAGGATTGCTGTATTTAGGCAGTGTTGTTGTTTTTGTTGTTGAATAAGACATTTAATATAAATACAGTATAAAATACATAACATTATATATATATTAAGGGTGTAACGATACGCGTATTCGTATTGAACCGTTCGGTACGAGACTTTCGGTTCGGTACGCATTACAAACCGAACGATTCGGACAAATATCTAAAAAGATAAAAGAGAATACATGTACAGAATATAATGTTTTCAGTGCAACAACGCTCATCAAGGCATCCCAAATGACGTGACCCTTGACGTGCCAGGCAACATGCTGCCTTCCCCGCCCACCTCCAAACACTACTCCAGTCAGGCGCACACTGCACTAGCTCGCAAAATGGCTAGTAACATTAATGTAATCCTCCTATAACCAACAGCGGGTCTGGCGTTTGGGAGCACTTTGGTTTCCCTGTAAGTTATGTGGGTGATGGCAAGAGAGTGGTGAATAAAAAAAACAATGACGTCTGCTATGACAGTAAGCTATTTTAGCGGTAATATTTGAAAATGTCAACTCATTTACACCAACATCACGGAATCACTAACTGGAATTAGCCGAAAATTAGACACGCGCACTACATGCAACTATCCCAGCAGCATTCAGACAGGCAATTTTTTTACAGATTCGAACAGGGCAAAACAAATCACAGAGGCAATCGGTACATTTATAGTTGTGGATATGAGACCTTAATCGGTAGTGGAAATTTCGGGTTTTAAGAAAATGTTAAATGTAATAGAGCACCGTTACATTATTCCTTCATGAGCCCATTTCAGTCAGATAATAATTCCTGCTTTCAGGTCCACTGAAATGACAGGTGACAGTCAAATCAAGCAGATCTGTGCTGTCTGAAGAAAAGGTGGACACTTTCTGAAAATAAAAAACTACTTAAAAATTGATTAAAACGGAATTCCATATAAAAACTAAATTGTTCTTTTCTTTTTATTTGTTTAACTACTAAAATATTACATTTATTTTTATAAGCAGGTTTTTGGTTTTGAGTATAAATAAGGATTTGTTTTATTTGCTGCTAAGCAGAAACCCCAGAAGTATAACTTTATATCACTGTTCAAAGTAAAAAAAAGAAAAAACAAAAAGAAGAGAGATCATGCTTTTATGATGTTAGTTTTAATACATTAAAAAGATTTCAATCAGAGAAATCCTCTGTTTTTTTCTTTTCTTTTTCGAAAACATACCGAACTGTGACACCACTGTGACAAAACTGGACAAAAGCACTAAAATGGCTAAATAAAAACTAATACATATTTAAAACTAGGGCTGCACGATATTGGAATAAGCAATATTTTTTTTATTCTGCGATATATATTGCAATATGAATACAATTTTACTAGATTAGTTGCATAACTACAGTATTTGCAAATATTGATTGGTATGATTCTGTAGGGGAGTGCATATGCATAAAATATAGGAAACTATCTACAAGCATACATAAAATCAATAAAGAAAAAAATACTAATTAAATAAACAATGTTTTATTATTTTCTGATGAATTGAACTGTATTCAGGTATACAGTAATTTAATAATCAAATATAAAATCATACTGCATAGTCTTAGTTTTATAAACAGTTAAATAAAATTTATCGTTTTGTAATTTGTCTAAGTTACCAACGGTACATTTTCTTAAGCCCAGGGTGTCCGCGAGTTATTAAAAATTACTAAAAGTTGATAAATCAATGTAGAGAAATTTAAGGCCCTTAAAGTATTAAAAAGTCTTAAATGCTATTTTTAAAGGTATTCAATTTGATATAATTTTTGCTTATGCAATATCTGGTTGTATGCTAAAGTTTGCCTGATTTAAATTTGCGAATATCAGGATGCTGTGTAGTTTATGAAATCAATAATATCCTACTAGATTTGACATCATGCTGCTTTGTTTACTGCGCCAACCTGCTGAATTAGCTAGATTTAATTGATTTTTATTCAGTATATGAATAATGTTTTAGTTTTGGATTAGTTTCTTACCTTAATATTTAGTAAATATACTGTAAGTTAAAATCTCGCCAGTGTTTCCAGTTGAAAAGTGGTTATAAGGTCTTAAAATGTATGGAAAAGAGTCTTAAAAAAGATCTTAAAAGGTATTGAATTTCACTCTCCGATTGCTGTTTACACTCTGTAAGCCTGAATCTTTTTAAAATCCATTTGTGACACTGAAATACTACTTGAATAAAGTCAGAGACCATTTTTTAATTAAATATATTGTTTCACTCAGTAGTGACTTAAAATGCACTCAAAAAATGTGTGAAACAACAAAATTATTATTGAGTTTTATTCGGGGACAACTTAATTGTTTCATGTTCAATCTACTTAAATTTGTAAAAACTAATAAGTTAATTCCTTTATTTTATCCCAACACGAAGCGATTGTGTGGAACCCTATATTTTTCACAATGTAGGAAATCAAATTGATAACATTTTATTTTTATTTATTGTAATTTTATTGTATTTTTTTTATTATTTAAAGCAAGTACAACCTACCAGTTTGACAGATGGTGATAATGTAGCATTTACTGTGCAATAAATGACTAATGGTTAAAATCAACAGTCCTACATTAAAGTAAAATGTGTTGTGAACACAATTTTAGATTGATTGGGATGATTCTGTTGGAGAGTGTATATGCATAAAATATAAGAAACCTACAACATAGATCAAATCAATAAAGAAAAAGATACAAATGAAATAAACAGTGTTTTATTGTTTTCTGAGGAGTTGAACTGTATTCAGGTATACAGTAATTGAATAACCAAATATAAAAGAATGCTGCAGTCTCCGTTTTATAAACTATTAAATAAAATTATTAGTTTTTTAATTTGTCAAAGTAACAAACCATTTCTTAAGCCTGAATCCTTTTAAAATCCTCACACAGTCAGAGACCTTAAAAAACACTTGTGAAATGAGCAATTATAATCCAGACTCAACATTGCATATACTCGTAATGTGACTATTGCGAATGATCACATTGTGATATCGATGCTGAAACGATATATTATGCATCCCTATTTAAAACTACTGATTCTTCTTATTATTGGTGCTAACTAGGGAAAACATCCCTATTTCTATTGCTTTATGATTCAAACAAAATACTGACTCTATGCTGTTTCAAAAGAAGGAAAGTGGTTCTGCACAGTGCAGCTTGCTTATAAAATATCTTTATTAACTGCAAAAAACCTCCTAGCAACCGCATAGCAACACCCTTGCAACCTCCCATAATACCCTATTAGTGTCACATCACGTTTTGCATGTTCAAACATCACTTTCCTAATGCTCTTGTTCTATTCAGTGGTTATAATGTGTGTGTTTGTGTGTCTCTGTAGCAGATCTCTTCCAGTAGGTCTCCGTCAGCATCTGAAGGGAGACAGTGTGGCCAATCGGCTCTTTTCCAGCTCGCTGAGGTAAATCAACCCCCCTACATACACACACACACACACACACACACACACACAGGATAATGAAAGATTACAAGACATAAGGATGAATCTTGTGCTGTATGCAGTATTTGATATTATAGTGCAGAATTAAAGATCAGTGAGGCAGTGGCTGGTGTTGACCGGTTGGCATGGACAGTGGCAGGCAATGTTATGTAATGAATGCTAGGATGATTTTGATGCATATGCTGCCACCTAGTGGCTGTTTATATATTAAAAAGTCACATTAAAAATGACTTGATTTGTAGTAATTTAGTTTATCATATGGGTGGGGGGTGGAAAATACTAAACATTTATCACTGTATTAAACTTGATTCATTCTTTAGGTAAAAACAAAAGCTTTATTATTGTCATTTACTTAAGTAACCAAACTTTTCAGCCCGTGACCCCAAAAATAACAATTCCAGTGACTCGCGAGCCCCACTATACTCGGAGGTGGTTATAAACATATAAATATTGCACACAACGATGCACACACACCAAAAAGCCTGTATAAATACAAGCATATTGACAACACAAAGTGCAACAGTCTAACAACAAGATACTTTTTTATAGTCAATTATTCATTTGTTTAATTTAATATTAACCTCACCTGTTGAGACTGGTGGGCATGTTTACAGCACAAGTCTATTCTTGTTTAGTTTAGGAGACCACCACTTGGAGATCATTCTCCATGTTTATTTATGGTCTTTATTTTTAATGTAGCCTTTGTGAGTGCCGTGTTAAGGTGTTAAAGTCTAACAATGTGCCGTAAAATCAATCTGCTGCAACTGACGATATTGCTGTGTTAATATAACATAATCACGGAAGAAGTCGCAATCCAATGCAAAAAAAATAAATAAATAATTGAAAGGCTGATGGGTTTTTATTTGCACATTGTTTTTTTCATTTAACTATTAGATACTTTTTTTTATCTTCTGAAGGTTATGAGTAAAATATGGTCATTCTAATAGTATAATAAAGTTTCTTTGATTTTTGGAAATCACTAAGCGAACCCCCCTCCTCATTGTCCGGCGACCCTAAAAAAAAATCACCAGTTGTATATAATATGTATTTGCTGAAAGTACGTTGTATTTGTTAATGCAATGAATACATATTGTTTTAATGATATTTAGATGTTTTTTTAAGAAAACAAGACAGAAATGTTGATAAAGAATAGGATTTGTGACAATGAAATACTACTTGAATAAAGTCAGAGACCTTTTTTTTGTGTAAATTAAATATATTGTTTCACTCAGTAGTCTATTAAAATATACTCAAAAAAATATGTTTGCTATTTGTTCAAACTACTTTAATTTACTTTAGTTTAAAATAAGCTGAAACACAATTGTTGAGTTTTATTTGGGGACAACTTAATTGTTTTATGTTCAATCTACTCAAATTTGTAAAAACTAATAGGTTAACTTGTGCCAATGTTGTGCCAACACAAATTGATTGTGTGGAACCCAATATTTTTCACAGTGTAGAATCCAAATTTATAACATTTTATTTTATTTTTAATTAGTGTAATTTTATTGAATTTATATATTATTTAAAGGTGCTGTATGAAGATTTTGACTCTTCTAAAGCATAAAAATACCATAATATGTTTGCAGATATTTAAGAAACATGCTAAGTGAACATTCTTGTTTATCTGAAAAACAATGCTGAAGTCAGATATTCTGCTTTGAAAATGTCTGTTACGTGACTGAAATGTGACCTCCGGTGGACAGTAGCAGACTCTGGACACAGATTCAGAGTTCCACATGAGGTTATTAATTAGCAAATAATACAAATATTACGAACGTAAACATTAGATGAGCAGGTTACATTGTAACCTTGTGTCCTAACAACACACTACATGATAACATTTGCATTGATAAGCGATTTGGCTGTTTGCATCAGACTAAACTACAGAAATTTAAATACAGCCATTCAGAAGCACAGAATAGTGCACTCACTGTACTTCCAACTAAATGGTAAGGTTAATAATCTAATTAATACATATTAAACCTCTTTAACATTATTAAATGTAGATGCTGAATCGCTGATATGTGTTGGGTTGCATGATTTCACAGTTCTAAAGTTCAATTTCAAAGTTTATTTTCAAGTTCTAAGGGTGAACTATCTGCCGCTGCTTTCTACTGTATGGCATTAAATGTCATATAAAATGGCATTCAAACACACATTGTTAGCATTTAACACTGAATAAACCACATGAGGTGTACCTGAGGTGATCATTGTCAGTTTATCCGGTTGTTCAGCTGCAAGAAATAGAAGCCATATACAGTATATCAATTTGAGGGTTGTTGGTTAGAACAAAAACTCCTTTTAATATGGTAAATATAATCGCCTGCCGTTGCTTTTATTTAGAACACAACTCAAATCAGACTTTAGGCTTGATAGTCAGTCACACTCCTGTTGGTCCTCAATCTGGCAACCTGCACTTGAGTTTGTTTTGAGGAATGTAATACGTAGTTCAACCACTGAGTGTCAAACTTACATACTGCACCTTTAATGCAAGTAAAACTTACCAGTTTGACATATGGTGACAATGAAGCATTTACTTTGCCATTACTTTACAATCAATTACTAATGTTTCAAATCAACGGCCCAATATTAAAGTAAAATAGGTTGTGAACACATTTTCATGTTGACGTTCATGCAGCTTATATGACATCCAGTAGCCTATTGAAGTGTTTCCCAACACTGTTCCTAGTTGCACAACAGTGCATATTTTGGATGTCGTCGTTATCTGACCCATTAATTTCAGGTTTTGGAGTCTCTTCTAATGTTCTTATGAGTTTGATTCAGGTGTGTTTGATTAGGGAGAGGTTGAAAATTTGTACTGTTGCTGTGTCTTCAGGAACAGGGTTGGGAAACACTGGCCTATTAGACGTGAATATCAATACCACTGTTTATTTTCATCACAAATCTCCATAACATAATGTCATTATCTGTCCCTATATAGATGTGTTTGGCCTCTGAGGCTGAAAAGATGGAAGCTCGATCCTCTCAGCCGTCTGGCGGTTCTTCCTCTCTATGTGCTCAGAGTAGCACAGAAATCCCAGACTGCGAAGAGCAGAAGGAAGCTTCTGAGCTTCCTCTCACCACATCTTCATCCTCATCATGCTCTACCTCCGGCTCCACCTCGTCTACCCCTACTGAAACCAGCCCATGTAAAACACCCAAGAAGAAGAAAAAGAAGAAAGAAACCAAGGAGTCAGACGAAAATCCGGCTTCGCCTAAAAAGATGAAGAAACGGCAGTCGCCCGAGTCGGACCTGGACAGCGTGACGTTCACCATCGAAGCGGTAGTCAAAGGAGCTTGGGGTTCAGAAGAGACGCCCAAGAAGAAATCCCGTCCCTCAGAGAGCGAAAGCAGCCCGACTGTAGAACAATCTCCATCTGTGAAGAAGAAAACGAAACCCAAACCAAAAAAACAACTGAAGTTAAAAGAGGACACCATGGAAGAAGAGGAAGAAGATGCAGAAAAAGTTGCAAATAAGCCTCAGGATGTTGATATGATGACCGCTCCCATGACCCCTAAATCAGAGGGTGAAGATGAATTGGACATAAAAGTGGACCCCCCCAGTGGCATGGAGGATGCAATGTTGCAATTCTCTCCCATTGAGCCAACAGAAGTGGACGAGAAAGAAGACTCAGACGCCAAACTACTTGAAAGCAGACAGGAAGATAAAGACCCAGAGGTAAAGCAGGAGGTCTGTGGGTCCAGGAAGTCTGAGAGAAGCTGTAAAGGAGCGCTTTATAAGACTCTGGTGTCTGAAGGGATGCTCACATCGCTGAGAGCTAATGTAGACAGAGGTAATGCGTCCTGCTTTTGGTTGATTTTATCATATACTGGATGTGAAACTGATTACCCGTTAGTTCCAATTAATAATGAAGGGAGCAAATAGTAACATGGAAAAAATATACTTCCCATTTTTGACGCCTCTGTGTTTTTTTCTGCAAAATTGACCACACCACAAAAAGAGTATAAATTGTGCTTTCTAGCGTTTTATCTAAGAACGTGTTTCTGAGGGTCATTGGACGTCCACTGTAGAACTGAAGACATTTATTTTAACTCACATGTACTGAATTTAATTGAGTTTTTACCCTTAAGGGAATAGCTTTAAAAATAAACCAAATCATCTACTCACTCTCAAGTGACTACACGTCTTTATGAGTTAATGAGATTTTGTGTGTGTTAAGCATAAAAGAAGAGATTTCGAAGAATGTTGGAAACTAGTAGCCTTTGTCGTCTATACTGTGGTCATACTAGTCAACTTTGGGATGTGAAAATAAGGAACATGCCCACCATAATATCCCCCCCCACACACACACACACACACACAAAATCCCCAAATTAATAAATCTGTACTATTGGAGGTGTTTCATTGTAAATAAACAGTTAAACGGTCAGTAATATGTTTTATTATTATTATTTACAAAAGAAAAAATAAATAGTATATAAATTAATAAATTAGCAAACAGTTCAGCTTAATAGCTTTTATAAAGAAATAGAATCAAGTTATCAAATCTCATTAATCTTTTCTTCACGTTATAACATACACATTCTGATTAAAGAGCAACAGATGAATCTCATTTATTTGGATTTTTCATTTGATTACATTAAATAACAGAGGTGTCGCTTTAAAAATGCACACATCTAATGTTATAATGAAAGCATTCGACTGCTTTTATAACTTTTTATGCTCATTTAGAAAGAAATTAGTTGTCTTTGAAAAAAAACCCTACCAAGATCGACATCATTAGATGTTATTATTATTAATTGTGTGTATATGTCTGTTCAAACACGCACCCAAAACCCAGTCTTTTGCTCTGCTTCAAATCATGTGTACAGAATCCGTTTAGGAAACTGTCTATTTATCACTATGGTGCTCGTCAGCTGACAGTCACGCACCGATATGTGACTGTTTTAAGGATTTCATTGGAGGGGCGATGGCACCTGTAATGAAAAGGAAATTAATCGCGCCATTTTTATATATGATTTCAAAGTGTTTTCATGCCTAAATAAAATAAAAGCACAGAGCAGACTCGCATTTAAGAGCAAGGGGGGTCCCCTGGTGGTTCGGCGGTATGTGTTGCGTATAGGGAGCATTGGCTCTTTAATGTTTATTGCCATCCTTCCGAGAAAGACTGAAAATACGGGATAGATACGGGAATATACCTTTACGAGATGACAGCAGGATAGAACTGTAAAATACGGGATAATCCCGGGAAAAACGGGAGGGTTGACAGGTATGACTGTGGTAACATTCTTCAAAATATCTTCTTTAGTGTTTAACAGAAAAAAAAGAAACTCAAACAGTTTTGGAATAAGATTAGGGCGAGGATATCATGACAGAATGTTTTGCTAAACTATCTCTTTAATATGATTCAGATGGCCGTGATCTTAAATGATTCAAAGTAAAAGTGAAAATGTATGAATGAAAAAACCTGTTTCTGGTTTGCTTTCTAGGGAAAAGAGGTTCAATGCGAGGGAGTGTGTCGGATCATGAGGGCAGCTGGAATGACGAGAACTGGGGATTTTCTCAAGCTGCTACCAGCAACCCGAAAAAACTCAAAAAGTCCAAGTCTAAAGATGAAACCACCCCAGGGTAAGCTGGAATTTCTCTATCACATTATTTACTGATGATGCAGTGATTATTCTTGTTATAATTCTTGTCATTGAGGCCGCGTTAAGTAGCTGATTAATCAGATTATATAAAAGGCAATTTTCTACAAATATAATCTACAAAAACACTGAAATATAAACTGAAAATGTATATCTATATACAAGCATATAGCTTTTAATTGCTAAGTAAAAGTGTAGTTGTGCCAAATATTTGGTAAAACCTTTTTATTTATTTGCTCTGTGTATAATTTGCGATAACACAAGGCTTATTAAGGAATGTACAGAAGAATGGCAGTTAATCAAAATAATAATAACTTTAATATACTGTCGTTCAGCTTATTCCCATTTTTATCAGTGGTCACCACAATGGAATGAACCACAAATTAACTTTAATATAAATATGATACATTCATTCATTCATTTTCTTTTCGGCTTAGTCCCTTTATTAATCTGGGAACTGCCAACTTATCAAGCATATGTTTTACGCAGCAGATGCCCTTCCAGCTGCAACCCATCACTGGCAAAACATCCATACACACTCATTCACACACATACACAGCGGACAATTTAGCTTACCCAATTCACCTATGCCACATGTCTTTGGATTTGTGGAGGAAACCTCCACAACCTACCATGCACAACCTTTTGTGCATGGTAAAATTAAACACAATGTAGGCTGATATGCTTGCAAAAATACATACTTCCCCTTTTTGACGCCTCCTTGTTTTATTCTGCAAAAATGACAACTAACAAAGAGTTTAAATTGTGTTTTTTAGCGTTTTATCTAAGAAAGTGTTTTTGAGGGTCATTGGACTTCCACTGTAGAACTGAAGATATATTTATTTATTTATAAATATCATATAAAAGGGGCGACATGGTGGCTCAGTGGTTAGCACTGTCGCCTCACAGCAAAAAGGTCACTGGTTCGAGTCCCGACTGGGTCAGTTGGCATTTTTGTGTGGAGTTTGCATGTTCGCACCGTGTTGGTGTGGGTTTTCTCCAGGTGCTCCGTTTTTTTTTCCCACAGTCCAAAGACATGCGGTACAGGTGAATTGAATAAACGATTGAATAAAATAAAAGTTGGCCGTAGTGTATGTGTGTGTATGGATGTTTCCCAGTACTGGGTTGCAGCTGGAAGGGCCTCCTCTGTGAAAAACATATGGTGGATAAGTTTGCGATTCATTTCGCTATGGCGACCCCTGATGAATAAAGAGATTAAGCCAAAGAAAAAACAAATGAATGAATAATATAATAGAAATATATTATATAAATCAGTGGTCCTCAAACACCGGGCAGAGGACCGGTACAGGTCCGTGGATCAATTGGTACAGGGCCACACAAGAAATCTTTCATTACTTCAGTTTTATTTATTATCTGAGTCTGAATGATCTTTTATTTTGAAAAATCTTTTATTTTGAAAAATTACCGTATTCTCTCGGTTACATCTCGGTCACTTGAGCGGCCAAATTTAACTCACAAGGGCGTCTTTGGAAAGTTTCTTTGCTAAGGGAAAAAGGACCCGCTAACTGCCAAGGAAATAGATCCGCAACCCATTTGTCAACAAATCAGGTGAATCCAACATGGCTGTGCAAGAAGATCAACTGCTGGAGGTCACAAATGAAAGCAGCCTTTTAGGGGGAGTGCAAAGTTCGTGCAAGTTTGTTATTTCCAATTGTGGTGTGCGTGCAAGCGGCGTGACGCGCTCGTACCTTCCAGACGCACGCAGTTGAATGAATTCCAGGAGTGCACCGTGGGTCACGTGACAAGAACAGACCAATCAGCTTCAGCTTGTATGTAAAATACTCATTTCGGTAGACACCCAATCACTGCAGTGCTTTGTAATTTTCTCCATAAATACAACTTGTATCAGAGTTACAGCAATGTTTTGTCAGCTTGTCATCCTCTAAGAAAACAGTTGATGGCTGCCTAGCAACCTACAAACAACCAAACCCTATCCCCTGGTCCGGGGTAAAATTGTCAAGCGTTGACCGGTTCGTGGTGATAAAAAGGTTGAGAACCACTGATATAAATATTACGCTCTTTGAGCTTTTTGTTTTTCTATGCATTTTGTGCATAGTAAAATTAAGCACAATTTAGGCTGATAAGCTTGCAGTTAAATTCCTTTCAAAGATAAGTCAGCAAAAAACTGATAAATGTATAAGATTTAAATGTACTCACCTTCAGGCGATCCAAATTGTAATTTTATCTTCGGTAAAACATTAAAGAAGACCTGTGGCTGCTGATGGTACATTGAAGTAGGGCTGCACAATATATAGTTTCGCAATGTGATCATTCGCAATAGTCACATCGCAAGTATGCACAGTGTTGAGTCTAGATTATAATTAATCATTTCGCAAGTTTTTTGAGGCCTGTGACTGTGTGACAGTTGACGCAATGTGTGTGTCTGCAATAGTCACATCGCAGGATATGCAATGTTGAGGGATTATAGTTGATCAGCACAATTGACAATACATGAGATGCAACGCATAACCATAACAGAGTGAAACTTTATCATTTTCATGTGTTTTAAAGGCATTTCGAGAGAGTTTAAAGCATTCGTGCACAAAAAAGTAACACTTGTAACTTTAATGAGGAACTCACTCAACTTGCTGTATTATTAATTCGTTGAATATTATGCATTCAGTGTCAGATTATGTGTCAGTTTTTCAGACATTTCATTAAATACTGTTTGACTCTCCAGAAAACTCTAAAGCACTGTTTATTTGACTTTGTTCTTTGCTCTGTTCTAATTATTCTTGCTAGCAATTTGTTTACTATTTTTTTATACTTGATTTAAACCCTTACAAAATCACGCCAGTCAATCTAAATTCAACATTTATTCCTCATATAGTGCTATTTAAGTCATCTGGTGATATCGCAATATATACCGCAGAAAAACTAAATATCGCAATGTCAGATTTTTACAATATCTTGCAGCCCTACATTGAAGGCTAATGAAGCTACCCAACTTGCTCAGGACTGATTGGTATAATGTTATAAATGATCAGTTTCTCGAACAAGCCCACTGTTTTACCTCGTAAGAGCTCAAGGTGTAGTCAATGCATTTATTTTGTTTTGCCTGTGTATACATTTTTAGCCTTTTAATTGCGTATTATGAATCACCAAGTACATATAATTATTTGAATACATTTAATTGTTGAAAATTAATGTTGTAAACTAACTTGACGCATTTCTCAAAAGCAGTCCGTTTCTGTGCATTAGATGAGTAACTCTTTACGCAACCTAACATTACACATTTCCAGCATGCACCATACTCATATTTGCCACCCCATGATCATAGTTTACCAGTATACAGTTCCATTCTATGTCATTGTGCAAGATTGAAGTGAGTTTATCTAGAAGAGCCTGAATCCAGGTAAGCAGACGCTTCACACAGACGCCTAATGCTTTACTATCTATAAACCTCCCAGACTAGGAAAGCTTGAGGAGGAGTTCGAGAAAAAGTTCAACAGCTTACCGCAGTACAGCCCCCTGACATTTGACAAAAAGAGCGTGGCGGTCACCAAGAAGAAAAAAAACAGTACGTCCAGCCCTCCCGAACCGCCCAAAACCTCCAAGGGTGAGTGCGCTGCATGCATGGAAACTGACATCACTTCCTCAAGGCCCACACACACTCCTCATTTCCTCATTGGCTTTACTTTCTTAGGAACTAGTCATCTCATGTTCAGAATGACATGATCTCCATCTAACATAGCATGCTGTGTTGTATTTTTTTTTTTTTTTGCTCTATTTTATTGCTTTTGAAATTAGGTTCATCCTCATCTCAGAAAAGACCTTATTCCACAAGATAGTGAACAAGTACAAACACAGGAAGGAGAAATCCAGTGGCACAGACAAAGGTGAAACTGCACAGCCATTAGAAACTTTTCTTCATTTTCTGTTCAAACGTCACGTGTGTGTGTGTGTGTGTGTGTGTGTGTGTGTGTGTGTGTGTGTTGTGTGTGTGTGTGTGTGTGTGTGTGTGTGTGTGTGTGTGTGTGTGTGTGTGTGTGTGTGTGTGTGTGTGTGTGTGTGAGTGTTGGAAACTGTGCCCGTTTTGTGTTGGTTGTTGTTTGTCCGTGGTTTAGTCTGGTGTTTCAGTATTTCCTGCCACAAAGAATTGAACGTGGTCATATCTAGGTCATTGTATACTCTTCTTTTCTTATATGGGGACACGTGCCACCTTAATGTAAATACTGTCATGCAGTATGCCGCAATAAAGCTAGATGAATCCCATTTTGTATGCCTAAAGCATGATTTATTGTCAGGATGTCTGCATTGTGAAGTTGTTTCTTCTTATATATTTGTTCATGTATTTATTTATTTATTTTAGAAGTCGCCTTGTTTGAGCCTGTGGCTACAGAAAGCAGTCCAGTGGTAAAGTCGAGCAGTCCGTGTGTGTCTCCTTCTCCCGAACCACAGAAGGTTTTGGACATACCTGTGGGCAGTCAGAAAAGGAAGGCCCGGAAGAATAAAATCACACATTTGGTGCGCACGGCTGATGGTCGTGTTTCACCTGCAGAGGGTGAGCTGAGCCATAGTTTCCTGTTGCAGTTTTATTGATCATTTCTCAGTAACTAACTCCTTCTAGAAATGCTGTGAACTCTTTTAACTCATAATTCTAATGCTTTTTTATTTATAGAAGACACACACATCAAAATTTGAATTCAGTTTAACAATAGCTTGTATATCAAAAAAAGTCATGTGTCATCTGATGACATTACAAAACAAATTCATTGTCATTTTAGATCTTAATACTTTGCCACTATCCTTCAAAATTCTAGGTTTTACTTGTTTGTTCCTAAGATGTTTGTATCAATTTACAAAATAATATATTATTTAGTAATTAATATATTGTTATAAGTTTTTACAAAAATATATTACTTTGAATTAGGGTTGGGTCGATAGACGATGCCATTGTCCATTGCTGATGGCCGATAGACATCACGATGCTGAGCCGGCATCGCGATCCTCCGCTCCACCCCCGTCGCAGCAGCTTCCCGCTTGAGAAAAATACACACTTAGACGCCGTTTACACTAATACATCTTATTTTTGAAAATGCCATTTTAAGAACGAAAACGATCCACGTCCACACTGGCGTTTCATCTAGCATTTCTGAAAAGCCCTCCGTCCACACTATACCACGCACATCACGTGACCACATACAAACACACACACACTCTGTCATGCGCTGGAGCGTATGTGCACGTCTGAGCTCAATCAGTCAGCGGGTGCTTTGAGCACAAAACCCCAGACAGCAGTGCACGTTGGACAGTTCTACTGCTGGATCGCGTCTCACTATACAGTAGTTGTTAAACGTGATATTTAATTAATCTTGTCGTTATCTAATGACACTTCTGTCTTTTGAATCTATTAGGTAACGTGTCACAACATCAGTACACTGCTTCAATCTTTCGCTTTCACGCTTGTACTTAGTAATTTTAGCAAAACTTTCAGATACTGTTGATTGTGCACCTTTTTTACCAACCAAGTTTGTCGACGTCATTATAACGACACAGATCACTCTGCCTACTCATGCCAGAGTACTGCAGAAAAAGTGATTGACAGGTGGTAATTTGTGTGTAACTTATCTTTATTTAGTTATGATTTGGTTATGGGTAAAACAAAGACCATGCGTAGTTGAAACTGTAGGCTACAAGTAATTAATTTGTTATGAATTAATTATTCATAAATAATTAATTCACTGCCGCCTACGACGACGATGCCATCGTCCATCGTGATGTTTCACATTAGACATCGTACGATGCCAAATTGGTCAACATAGCCCAACCCTAGTTTGAATCAAAGTATAACATTATGTTTTGTATAATGTTTTTGTATGACATTTTATTATCACTAAAGTTATTTAAAACATTAAATATAGTTTACTTTTGTAAATTTAATTGGGGCAGTACGGTGGCTCAGTGGTTAGTACTGTCACCTCACAGCAAGAAGGTCACTGGTTCGAGTTTCCGCTGGACCAGTTGGCATTTCTGTGTGGAGTTTGCATGTTCTTACTGTGTTGGCCTGGGTTTCCTCCAGGTTCTCCGGTTTCCCCTACAGTCCAAAGACATGCGCTATAGGTGAATTGGATTAACTTAATTGGCTGTAGTGTGTGAGAAGGGCATCCGCTGTGTAAAACATATGCTGGAATAGGTGGCTGTTCATTCCGCTGTGATGACCCCTGATAAATAAGGGACTAAGTTGAAGGAAAATGAATAAATGAAATTTAAATGGATCATTACAGTAACCCATTTGATGGGACTTTTTGCAATGTGTTTTAGGTTTTTGTTTTGCATTGAAGAGAAAAAATTTGCGTATATATAAATAAATAAAATGAAACCTTTGCAAATATTATAAACATGTATTTTAGTGGGTGACGCGGTGGCGCAGTAGGTAGTCCTGTCTTCTCACAGCAAGAACGTCGCTAGTTCTGTGTGGAGATTGCATGTTCTCCCTGCGTTCACGTGGGTTTCCTCCGGGTGCTCTGGTTTCCCCCACAGTCCAAAGACATGCGGTACAGATGAATTGGGTAAGCTAAAATTATCCGTAGTGTATGTGTGTGCATGAGAGTGTGCTTCCCAGTGATGGGTTGCAGCTGGAAGGGCATCCGCAGCATAAAACATATGCTGGATAAGTTGGCGGTTCATTCCGCTGTGGTGACCCCAGATTAATAAAGGGATTAAGCCAAAAAGAAAATGAATGAATGAATGTATTTTAGTTTCTCTCACTAAGCACCACATTTTTTACATTTAAATTGGTTTATTCTCTGTAGGCAACATTTATTATAAACAAACCTCATTTCATTTCGTTCATTTAAAGCCAACCTGAATCAGCATGTGGGAAATGAGCTATATACTTTTTCACGTGCCTCTTTCATTCAGCATAGTTGGTGATCTGAGTGTCTGAAATGACTGTGTCAAACAGAAAACAGTAAAGCTGACACAAAGTGCAATAACAAAACTTAACCACTGATTCCACAGTAGATTGCAGACATGTTTGTAACACATGTACCACAACCAGAAATAAAAAATTGGGTGGGCCAATAAAAGATTACTCTGATAAAACCAACCCTATTAACAGGGTCACTTTAACTCAGCATGGTGGAACTCCATCTTCAATAAAATAGCTTTTTTAGGTCACTGATATGACTGGATTCTTCAATTTCTCTGTTCCAGCAGAAGACAAATCTAAGGATCAGACCAAGAATCAAGATGAAAAGCCATTCACTCAAGAGACATTATGCAATAGAGGGGTTTGCTACACTGACCCGAGATCAGCAGAAGCAGACTTGACGGATGCGCCCGGCAGCCTCCCGGCCTTCTTCAGCTTAGCTGCTCTCGCAGAGGTTGCGGCCATGGAGAATGTGCACAGGTAGGGTGTGCGGTGTTTATTGTGTAAGAAATTATTGTGACCGTTAGCTAATATGACATTAACATGACATTATCGTAATTAAGTTAATACATATAATAAAACACAAACAAACAAAGATAATCCCATTTCTTCAAGAATTTAAAAATAAAGGCTGCAAATGTTGTGGAATCTTGTAAAACTCTGAATTTTTTACATGTTGACCTTTCCAAAATGACAGACCTGTCAATGTGCGGTCAATACAAATCAATGCATATCATATAATGCTTAATGAAAGTGTTTATAAGCATTGTTTTGTTTACAGTGGTTACCATGGTAACTGCAATATTTCTGTCATTCCATAAGCTACACCTACTTGAATCGATTTGCATTTTAATATATGTTTTAAATAACAGGTCATCAAACCAGTGTCCTGCAGATTTTAGCGCCAACTTGCCTCAACACACCTTCCTGGAAGTTTCAAGGGCTGTATCTAAAATTACCCCTATACCCTATTCATTATTCCCTACTTTACAGTAATGCATACATCGCGACACTTGAATGAAAACAAGTGAGTGAATTGGAGCAGATTTGTTTGTGCTTTTCTGATTGATATAAATCCATTAGACGGATTAGATTTGTTTGATTGTTATTTAACACTTTGTGCCCACCAAGCAATATTGTGTTTAATTGACGTCTGATAGACAACTAAACACAATGGCTTGGCTAAAGAGAGGCTAAATTTGGGCTGTCAACACTGTTGGACTAACAATTTTTCCAAAAGTAGACTAGTTATCAAACCGACAGTTTAGACAGCCTTCAAATGGGTGGTCATTTAATTCTGTGTACCTGATGACTTGCCTAGTTTAGGGCTATTCTTAGACGTCTGTTAGATTTTCACTGACAGCCCAAATTTAGTCTTGTTTTAGTCAAGTTGTTTATGTCTTGACTTATATTAGATGTCCATACGCTTATTTCACGTGACCGCCATTTTAAAACATGAAATCGAGGCTGCGGTGGGAAGAAACCCAGAAGTATAGTATCAGCACTGTAAACATTGCAACAACATGCTGTGTACTACAAACCTCCAGCTGTTGCCACGTTTTCAAAATGCAAATATGGAGTAAACATCACTTTAATATCTTTCAGTTCAGTTTAATTCAAACAATTAAAAGCATATTAGGCATCAAACAACATCACAATCTATTTAAGAGTAATACGCGTTAAGTGTCCTCCTAGGCTTCAGTTCATGGCAGCAAGTAAACACCGTGGGGACGCTTACCTGCTTCAGCCTATGTAACCCGGTAATCGATAAAATAATGCAATCCCCAAAAACACACATAGACGGACATTGGATTGTTTTAAAGCCGTGAAGATCAGCCGATTCATCAGCAGATCGCTTGTCTGTGTTTGCACTCCGTAAACAGTGGTGAGTTTGGTGAACTGATGACCCTCACAGCCAATCATTGTAATTTCTGTTGAGCACGTAAACACAATGGCAAATCAGCGCCGCTGTTTAAGAACGCCATCAACAGTGCTTAAATGTTAACCAGAAATGGGCGTTTTTTTTATTTCATTACCAAAATTTTGTATCGTGACAAGATGCTGTTGATGAATGGCATCTAAAATGTGTGTTTGGGAAAAAAACGTTAGCTAAGTAGTGCCATTTCCCTTAACCTTAACTTAGTTGAAAATGAGTTCAAATATCTCTTTTTATTTTCACTATACATTCAGAACGGACCTTCGGGTTACTCGGAAGGCGGTGAAATGATAAATTTGTGTCACTTTCTCTTCGCTGATAAGATATACAGCCAAGTACACAACATTCCTGTGTGACTCAGGCGATACTTCCGGGTTTCTTCTCACCGCAGCCTCGATTTCACTGTTAATAATGGCGGCCGCGTGAAATCAGTCCATTAGACTTCTTGCTGGGATATTAGTACTGAAACAAAGTATTTTGATTGCTGTTATGTATACAAGCATTATTTTAACACTAGAATAATCATTTATTTAGAAACTTGGACCTATAGGATGCAATCTTGTGGTCAGATTGGGATTATGTGTCCAGGGCTACATTTTGCAAAGCGTTAAATAGGTTTCCATGCAGCTTGTGTTGACAAATTCAACAGAGTTCCATTGTCTACCTTTTTCTGAATCTCAAATACGTTACTGAGCCAGGTTTTCTTGTACCTGCCATTTACACATCCTCCTGTGCAAGTTCGCAAGAAACCATCCAGCTTGTCTTGCATGTATCGCTGTGAGGTTGACGAACCAGTAAAGCTTGTTGTAGGTTCTCGATGAATGGTAATGTGAGAAAACCTAGAAAAAATGGTGGCACTACTCAATGATGTAAAGTGCGATGTGATGATTTAAAGTGATCTTGCGCCTGACCTGCACCCTTCCCTAAAACCAACCGATAGTGTTTTCAAAAGCAAAGTAGAAGTAAGAAGCTTGTTGTAGCCATGTTGTTTCACCACAATTTTAGATAGCTTTTTTTTTATCTGGTTTCTAGAACCATTCTTCGCTGGACTCAAACTCAAACTTTATTTGTCGATAATATGTTCCTGTAAACATAGGTAGCCATAAAAGGAACAAAAGTTGTCATTTTACTCAGAACCTGCAGGCAAACATATGCTGAAGCATGCAGTTTTTGCGGTTTTGCAAAAATGTAGCCCTGGGCATGTGACCTATTTCCATTGAGCTTGCGTTGGGAAATTCATTCAGTGTGAGAACTCTCACAGTGTGTTATGGGTATTCTCTAGCCATTGACTGCACACCGGCTCTACACTGGTTTATTGCAGTGCATTAAGGGATTGATTGAGTGCACTTCAGAACATCCACTATTATTTCAGACTCCACTACAAATGGCTGCTCCCTCAAATAAATGGAGTTAACTTGTTAGCAGAAGTTCAAGAGCAGGACCACGCCCTACTTTGCCTCCTTATACAATCACCTACTCCCTAAACTTATTTAAGGCAGATCAGCCCTCTACTGTAGCATTGTTAATTTCATTTTCTCGAACCCACTGTCTCTCCCTCTATTTCCTTGTTTTCCATTAACAATTATTATAACCCTCTCTTCCCTCTTAGGTTAAATTGGGGAGTTATAATCACTCTATCAAAATATTCAACATAGGCTCATGCTGAAATCGTAGCCCTATATACGTTTCTGGAAATTGCGAATTATGTTGCCAGAAGTATGTATGGCTGCATTTTGTCTTTAAAACAAACACTACAGGGCAGTATGACGTCGTTCCTTTTCGCGCTTACCAGCTGATCGCTTACCTCTGTGTGGACGGCTTTCCTGCTGTTACCAGTTTGTTCAGTTAGCTCACCATGTACGTCGGCGGACTTGAGACGCAGAAAGGAGTTGACCACGACGACGGGGTTTGAGTCCAGCGAAGAACGGTTTCAGAAAGCGCGTAAGGCAAAAACATAATCCAAAAAATTCAATAAAAAGTAAATTACAGGGTGGGAATGTGGTAAAATCTGAAAATATGGTAAATATCAAGGGCTTTTCTTTTTCTGCATTGCTTTTTAAAACTGTCGGTTAGGTTTAGGGAAGGGGGTGGGCGGGTCAAGCTGTGCTTTTTAAAACGGTCTCTGGCGGATTCACGAAAACAAAAACTGCAAAAAAAAAACGTACCTCCTGGGACATATTTGGTGCTCTCCAAAAATGTACATAGGGGTACTTTTTCAGAATGAGCATGGGTTGAAAATATTACAGAGAAGATACAGAAGATCATTGCAGGATGCCCAATCAGCCTACCTACTCGTTCATTATTCTCTTCCATTCCTCTATCTCACTGTTCCCTTACCATCCCTCCTCCATTTCTTTTCATCCCTACTTCCCTACAGGATGAATGTATAGAGGGTGATTTAGGATACAGCCAAGTATTCCTAGTAATTAGCATGTTCAGGTGTGTTTGATTAGGGTTGGAGCTAAACTCTACATGACCCTGGCCCTCCAAAACGATTCCAATCCAGAACGAGTGTGGTGACCCCTGGTTTAAATGCTAAAATGAAGTTAATCACTCTGTAAAATGTTATAATTTTTGCTAAAATGTCTATTTTAAATGTAACGTTGTTTAAATCATGGTTTTCTAGAATCATTTTATTGTTTACAATGTCATTTACAGAATTAATTTTATTTGTGCATAGTTTTTTAAAGTGAAACACACTTATATCTCAAAGGCCCATGTGTTGGTTGCAGAGCCCAGCGTGCTGTGAGCATCCCGACTGAAGCTCAAGTGAAGGACATGGCTCCTGTGCTGATTTCCTGTGCGGACCAGTGAAGCCTCAGCCAGGCCCGGACCGACTGGGCTCGTGTACAGACATGCTGGGGCCTTATTCTTGACCCTCGGCCCTCAACGCCGGGGGAAAGAACGAACGAGAGCGAGCGAGACAGGAAAAGGGATGAGGGAAGCTCTGAGACGGATGAAGATGCTTTATCCCAGAAGCCTTCACCTTAAACCCAATCTACATCCTCCCTCCCTCCCTCTCACCCCCTCAGGGCCCCTGGGGGAGCCAATTCTGGTCCCTTAGCCTGTTTCCTCTGATGGCTTTTGGACCAGTTATCAGACTTATTTTTGTTTGTTTTTTTTCAATCTACAAGAAATGGCTACTATTTAAGGTCAAGTTTTGCCTACAAAAGTGCATTTGAAGCAAGTGCTCCCTCTTTGTCTTTCTCTTTTTAACCTTTCCGTTCCTGGCTAGCTTCATTGCACAAACGTAGTCTCTCTTCTTTTTTTTTTTCTTCACACAGCAGCGCACATCTCTCAGTCAAAGGAACGTTTTGCGGCTTCCTGCCCCCTTTTTCCTGCTTGTGATGAGAGAGAGAATGAGCTGCTCAACCTCAGCCTCGTACCTCACAAACCTGTTCAGATTCATTTCTGCACAGAAGCACCACCTTCACCTTCATAATGCACAGTCAATGCCTAGATGCCTCTTTCTTTCAAGCAATGACCCTCAGTGTCTCTGGTGCCTCTGTAGATGGGAGTTAGTCCGAGGCAAACCACCTGTTTTCCTCTTGCAAACAGAAGCCATGGTTTAGGGGGGAAGCCGGATGTTTTGTGCAAGAAGCGCTGCGGTCACAGGCAAACCTATTTTAGAAGGGTCCAAAATTAGCACTTGCTCTGCGTCAAATATTTATCATTCATATATATATATATATATATATATATATATATATATATATATTAATATAAGCTAATTGTTCAAAAGTTTTGGGTCTGAAAGATGTTTTTGAAAGTCTTTTATGCTCACCATTTGAATATGATAAAAATAGTAATATTGTGAAATATTATTACAGTTTAAAATAATTTCTATCCTAATAGATTTTAAAATGTAATATATTTCTGTAATGGCAAAGCTGAATTTTCAGGAGTTTTCAGTGTGACATGATTCTTTAGAAGTCATTCTAATAAGTTCATTTGGTGCTCAAGATACATTTCTTCCTATTGTTATTATTATTGTTGAATAGTTGTGCTGCTTTATTTTTATTTGTGGAAACTGTAATACGTGTATTACTTGATTTTTTTTATTAATGCAAAGTTCAGCATTTACTAATAGAAATGATATAATAGTAATGTCACTTTTGATCATGTACACTACTTGACAAAAGTCTTGTCGCCTGTCCAAGTTTTAGGAACAACAAATAATTATTTGACTTCTAGTTGATCATTTGGTATCAGAAGGGGCTTATATAAAAGGCAAAGGCCTCTAGATAAATAGATATAAAGTCATAGTGCAGTGGAAGAAGAATTAATATTGTGTATGACTCCCTTGAGCTTGGACTACTGCATCCATACATCTCTGCAATAACTCAAATAACTTATTAATAAAGTCATCTGAAATGACAAAGAAAGCGTTCTTGCTGACTTCCAGAGTTCATCAAGATTCTTTGGATTGATCTTCAATGCCTCCTCCTTCATCTTACCGCAGATATGCTCAATAATGTTCATGTCTGGTGATCAGGCTGGCCAATCCTGGAGCACCTTGACCTTCTTTCCTTGCTCAGGAGCTTTCATGTGGAGGCTGAAGTATGAGAAGGAGAGCTATCCTGCTGAAGAATTTGCCCTCTCCTGTGGTTTGTAATGTAATGGGCAGAACAAATGTCTTGATACCTCAGGCTGTCGATGTTGCCATCCACTCTGCAGATCTCCTGCACGCCTCCATACTGAATGTAACCCCAAACCATGATTTTCCTTCACCAAACTGGACTGATTTCTGTGAAAATCTTGGGTCCGTGTGCATTTCAATAGGTCTTCTGCAATATTTGTGATGACTGGGATGCAGTTCAACAGATGATTCATCGGAGAAATCCACTATTCCAAATGATCAACTAGAAGTCAAGTTATTATTTGTTGCTCTTACAACTGGAATCAACAACAAGACTTTTGTCAGGTAGTGTAGTGCATCTCTTGTTGAATTAAAGTATTAATTAATTAATATAGACATACTTGCTGACCCCAGGCTTTTGAACAGTAGTCTATAATATAAAATTTTGTATATTTTTTATTTCTCCTGCATTTTTTTATAATATAAAACGCTATTTTGGCAATTGTTAATATTTCTCAAATTTTTAAACTCCTTTAACCTTTGCTCCAAAGCTGTAATTTTAGACCCTGCCTACGAGTGTTTCTGACTGACTCAGTCACCCGATGGAAAGCCAGTCTAGCCGTTTTAGATTGTGGCGTCCTGTCACGTTTAGCTCTGCGCTTTCCTCTTGACATGCACAGCTATCAATGAATTCATTATCAGAGCAGTATGGTGATACTTGAATGAAAAAAAATGCATTTTATGTCAATACTTGACCTTACTGCAGTGTGTAGCGTCTTGCTGGCTAATCCAAACGAGTGCTACTCCTCTCTAATATAGTTTAATAATAGACACTGCACTAATTTCTAGCTACAGTAGACGATGCTTTTAGTTGTCGTTGGCTTTTGTTATAATAATAGCGTGTTTTTTCTTTCTTTTTATTTTGTTTTAGTCTCAAACTAGCTTTTGTATCATCACTGAGATGCTCTGCCCTCGGTTCCTTCTTGTACCCGAAGGCTTTACACATCATTCCAGCTCAAAGTTTTGCTGATTCTGTCCATTCCTTCAAGCACACGGTGGGAGAGAGGGGGAGAGGCTATGAAAACAGTAATCGATGTTTAAGAGAAAGACGTTTCTCTCTTTCTCTCTCACACACACACGCACACCTTGAGTTGTGAGAATCAGCATAGCATGTTCTTCTAAACGTGCACATCCTGCGATTCAGGCACTTGTGAGTCAAACCCCTGCAGGGTCACATTCTGCAGTTCAAAGCAGATTGCGTGCTGTGTTATAGACATGTTGCAAATAATCACATTCAATATTTGAGAAGCTGGATTGTGTGAGAGAATATTTTCTTCTTATTTTTTAAACCTAAACCTCGCATCTACATTATATTAGATTATTACTTAGAATTTAATTTAAATAATAAAATTAATTACTTTTCCACGGTGGAGATTTTGATTTGAGGGAATCAGAAATGTTTTAATTAGCAAAATATATTCAATGATTCACTCCCCGACCTTTTTCATATGCCAAGCCAGTGTGAATTATGATTCATTGGATTTGTAGATTTACCCATTTGTGAGATTTGTTATGAAAAATAAGGTTAATTGAAGGTTAGTATTGGTAATTTTGATTTGAGTGAATCAGATATTTTGTTTAAGTTCACTAAAATGATTCTTTAATCCTTATTTTAAGGAGTTATGAAGCATTTTATCCTGCAAAATTAAGATTAATTCATGATTAATGGTGGATTGGGTAAACAAAATTGGCCGTAGTGTATGAGTGCGTGTGTGAATGCAAGGTGGAATGGGTGTTTCCAAGTACTGGGTTGCGGCTGGAAGGGCATTCGCTACGTAAAACACATGCTGGAATAGTTGGCGGTTCATTCCGCTGTGGTGACCCCTGATAATCAGTGACTAAGCATTTTTCCGTTGAGTGAATCAGCTATTTTGAATGAATTCTTTGAAAAGATTTACTTATTCATTCTGCCGATTTCAACTTCATAACCAGCGTTTATTAGTATGAGCAAGTTATAAACCGTTAGATTTCTATTGCAAAAATACTGATGATTTCAATATTGGTGGCATTTTAGATTTAAAAGAATCTAATTTGTGTAATAAATAAGATTCACTGATTCGTTCAGTGATCTTTTCTTCAGGTTCATGCATTATGCCCACCCAATTAGATTTATCCTCCAAAAAATAAGATGAATTCAGGGATGGCGAAAATTTCTGATTTGAGTGAATTGAAGTGCTCTCAGAAGAGTCATTTAGTCGTCCTTTCTGGCGTGTGGTATGTGTTTTGAACAAGGGTGACATGGTGGCTCAGTGGTTAGCACTGTCGTCTCAAAGCAAGAAGGTTGCTGGTTCAAGTCCCGGCTGGGTCAGTTGGCATTTCTGTGTGGAGTTTGCATGTTCTCCCCATGTTTCCTCCAGGTTTAAGTGAATTGGATAAACTAAATTGTCCTTAGTGTGTGAATGAGTGTGTAAAACATATGTCGGGATAGTTGGTGGTTCATTCCGCTGTAACGACCTCTGAAATAGAGACTAAGCCGAAAGAAAATGAATAAATAAACTTGTTTTGAGCAAGAAATGAACCATTTACAAAACAGAATCATTAGAAAGTGAGTCATTCAATATCAAAACATATCTTATTATCATTCATTAAATTGTAAGTGCCAATAATAAGCTACAACATGACTTCATGAAGGTTTTATGAGTCATGTGACAGAATGTGAATGATTTGTCTGTCTAAATCAACTTTTCCTTATGAAGGGCCAAAAATCAAACTTGATTGAGGCTAGTGGGCCGAAGGTAAATAAAGTTGCCATGGGTAATTTCCTAATTTATTTAATAATGTTTAAAAATGACTAGAAAACATTGCTTTATATGAACTAATACAGTATTTTTCACATTCTATAATGAACTTATTAGAGTAAAAACAAAACAATCTCATTCATAACAGAATTACACTCGTTTTTGCCTTGATTTGCTCACCGATGTCTTCTGCATAGTCCACTATACGTCGAGTGACAGTATTTGCATTTTAAAAATCTGATTCATTTACAACGTTTAATTAAAACATTTAATTTGAGTTTGCTTTTTTTGTAGCTCAGCAATAAAACAAAAAAAAAAAAGTTGCATCAAATTAGAAATGATGATCTCTGTGTTAAAGGCATTTGCTCCAACCATCTCCATCATACTCACTCTCCTCTCATATGGGATGGCGGGCCAAATCAAAGGTTACAATGGGCCAACTTTAGCCCATGGGCCCTACTTTGGGCATCAAATTGATTTAAAAACAGATTTATTCTTGCATTCTCTCACACTGTTTTGCTTCTCAGTCAGATGAGTGGTTTAAGGACATTTTGATATTTTCCTTTTAAAACAGCTCTGCTTAGAATGTGATTTTTGCAGCACACAGCAGCTCCCTGTGCTCTTGGGCTGGTTCGAACCTCAGACTCTTCTTCCTGAAACCCTCCTGAGCTCACAGGGAAGTCTACATAAATGAAGGAATGCTATAAGCCAGACCACAAGTTTAAAAGCCACAAACTCTTTCACTGTTACAGCTTTTTTTTCTTTTTTATTAAGACTTTAATAATAATAATGATGTTTAATCTTTCATTTGTTTCGCTTTTAAAGTCACCGATTTTTCTTCTATAAATGATATTGTCTGTGAATTTACGAACTTATAACTAATAAGGTTTTTTTTTGTACTTCTTCGAAATACTGTATTTAATTTGTTCTCCCTAGAACACCTGCTATAGGATGCTGTTTTTCCTCGCTTTGTTCGTAACATTTCGTTTAGAAACCTCAGGCTTTCCTGAGATGTGCTCTACTGGATCGAGACTGTTGTCAAAAGCTCATATACAAATATCTGTGTATATATACCTATGCTTACCTGTTAAGCCAACAAGCACTGATTAAGAATGCACCGCCTCTAGACGATTAGTTCCTGCTTATGGACGTGCACGTGCGAGGCAACCGCATATGGCCTACGTCTGGTGTGTGTGTGTTTGTGTGTGTGTGTGTGTGGAGACCGCGAGATCTTTGTCTGAATGTTCCCCCTTTCCTGTTATTTATACAATAGAGGCATTTATTCCAAGCCAAGGGTTTAAACCTCAGTGTATTTTAAGTAATAGAAAGCTTGTAGGCTGTAATTGTGCCTGAGGCAGTCGTGAGACATATTGATGATGTTTACCTGACAAATCAGGACCTAATCACTTTTATAAGTGTGACTTTTATTAAGCTAATTTTTTTAATCATCTCTACAGCCCCACTTATGAAACTTTAAAAGTGTATAGTAGGGTAAAAACAATGAATTAAATGATGAATAATACGATATTAAACCTCCTGCTCAGCTGTTTGTGAATCAGTTGATTGTTATTATGGACGATTTGAATTGTACCGATCAGTAATCTGATTGTGAATTATCCCCAGAATGAACAGATGTCATTTTTAGTTTTATGCAATATTTATAATATTGTGTAAAAATAAAATGTTGTTCATTCAGAGGGTATGTTTACACAACATTGTTATCAACTAAAATCTGAAAACTCTACACCAGGGTTTTTCAACCATGTTCCTGGAGGCCCACCAACACTGCATGTTTTGGATGTCTTCTTTCTCTGTCACACTCTGTCTTTTAGTCTCCTCTAATGAGCTGATTGGTTAAGGAGACACGGAAAATGAGCAAAGCTGGTTGTCCCCCAGGAACTAGGTTGAGAAACACTGGTCTACATGTAAACAATTTAGAATTTCAGAAACGTTCATGGGCGAGTCTAGCTTCACCCTTTTGGTACTGTATTGTTGTGCTAATTGCCCTAAGGAAAAAGTGTTAAAAAGTCGTACAGTAGGGTTTATTATTTTGGTACCTTGGAAAATGAATTATATGTGTAATATATATTTTACTGTACCAAACTGTAATGCTGCGTCACACCAGACACGGACGAAGCATCAAACGCAAGTGATTTACAAGTTAAGTCATTGCAAAGACGCGAATAGACATCCTGTGGTGCATTTCACACGAATGAATAAAGTGGCGCGAGATGAGCATTTTGCACATTTGACTCGCTTACCGCGCGTTTCATGCGAATCACTCAAGTTGGAATATCTGAACTTCAGCGGACATTCGCGGCACGTTAACCAATCAGGAGCTCACTCTTGTACGAGGGAGATTATGACGTAGTGTTGTTGGTGTCCCGAGGGGAAATCCTCTTGCCGACACCGGACAACATTTCGTCAAACTGGGCTTGGCTCAGTCTGTAGCACCACCTCCATCATCCAGGTATAGTTTCTGGAGAAGTAGATGAACTCACAGAGCTGGTTGCACCTCTGAAAGGATTTAGTGGACTCAGACACGGCGCCGAACGAATCTGCACTGTTTTTCAGTCTTCCTAAAGCACATAAACACAGCCATTCTCTCAGTAAAATTCATGTTAGCCATTTAGCAATGAAACTAGAGTCACTGGGCAGACACAAACCCCCGCCCATGACGGGAATCTGCATCTATTGTGAAGCTAGTAAACTCAAAATGTTTACGCGTATATTTACGCGTGAATAATTTGTGCGTTCCGCGTCTGGTGTGAACACAGCATAACGCTTAGTAAAAGTGGGCTATTAGTGTTATTTACAAAGTAACATACTGCCACCTACTGGCCTCATATGCATAATTCGGCTTTATTAGATGTTTTTAAGCTTAGATCATTTTGATAACTTTGCCTTCTGAACAAAAACTTTTCAGAAAACAAATAAAAACGTTTCTTATTTAAAATACATTGTTTTTATGTAAACCATTGTTTGGCGTAATTTCTTATGCGAAACGATCAGTAGTGGTCTTCAGGACCGTTTGCATGCAGCCGTGTAGTGTTTCTTCACAAAATGACATCGCCACCCACTGGCCTGGCATGCATAATACAGCGTTTTTATACAATTTTTCTGATCCGCACAGATTTTGACAACATTGACATTAGTACGCAAAATTTCAAAAATGCAAAAGAAAAATTTTACAAGTACTTTGTTGTTGTGTAAACATACCCTATATATACGGTCACATTTACAATTATTTTTTGAAGCCTGATCTCACGAGGAAACGTAACTATTTTATGTTTTGTCAATTTAGTGGCTAATTCGTACAAGTTTAGTCATGCGAAAATGTACATTTTTAAAAAGGAGGCGTGGCACCCAGTTGTCATTAGGGGATAAGTCAATTCAAGTTGAGCTTTATTGTCGAATAAAGTTGAGCTTTATTAGCAAATCGTACTAAATTGTATGATTAAGATCATACCAATTAGCCACTAAATCAAAAACTTATGAACTGCGGTGAGATAGCGTTGAATTTTGTGGTCAGAATCCAGTGATTTTCATCTGGAATCTGCACGATTGGGAGTTTTTCACAGTAGTGAAAATATTCACCATGCAATTTGATCACACAAATTTAAGCAACAGAAAGCTGTTTGGTTTGAAGTGCATTCTGTGCTTTATACATTTCTATAACAATAGACAGTGAACTTTGCACATAAAATTTAATTAAAGTTTAATCACAGCGTAAGGCCCACTATTAAATCATGTTTCCTCAAAGGATGATAGATTATAATAAATGCAACTCACCCAAGTACCATATTGTTCACAGGAAGTTGCCGTAAGACGTCTTCCCTCGCGCATAATGTGCTTCAGACGCAATTTTAGTTCTTCCCAGCGATCAGGAGACGCGTTGTACGTGCGTCGTTCTCTCAGACGTTTGCCAAAGAAAAGCGAAAATAGTCTGTAAGGGAAATTTCACGATGCAGAGAGCCAGGCTTTATTCTGCTGCGTTTAGCCAGTGGATCTGTCTTCAGGTTTCAAATGTATTTTATCAGCACAACTAATTCTTCTAATCTTTTCTGACTTTTTTTTTGGTCCTCTGAATTAACCTGCAGCGAGAGTGGTGTGCAAAATGTTGGCACCTTTTAAATGCCTATTTTAGAAAAACAATATTTGCACCTTAAACCCATACCAAAACATCACATAATGAAGGGACTGTTCACTCAAAAATGGCAAGTCTTACCCTTATATTGTTTCAATATCTGCATGATTTGACGACACACACAAAAAATAAGAGATTTAGCAGAATGTTCATGCTGCACTTTTGCATAATTCAAGCGAATGGCAAAAAAAAAAAAAAGATACATGATCTGTGACTCTATCTCAAATCTTCCTAAGCCATATAATAATTTTGTGTTGAGAAAAAGCAGAATTTGAAATCCCCTCCAGACACTTTTATGGAGGATTTTTTTTTGGTCGACATTCACTTGTATTATACAGCATAGACATACAAAATAACATGAGGGTAAATACATTTTTGCTTGAACAACTCCCATAAAGATTGATCTCAACATCTCGCCAGTGTCCCCTCATGATTGTCATTCTTAAATCATAACCTCTCATACATATCCAGAGGGGGAAATATAAGCATTTACGAGAAAACAAAAAGAATTGCTAGTGAGAATCTTAATGCGTTGAATGAAAACACAGCTTATTTGTCCCCGCATGATGCATCTTTAGAATCTGATCCCATCCCATAACACCCCCTGTCATATGAAGTTCACCCCGCTTTTTTCTATTTAGATGATGCCTCTTAGCAAAAATGCCTCTATGAAACAGAAATTCCTATATTAGCTATAAAGATGATGATATTTACCCTTTTGTGCTAGATTGTCTCTTGAATGTAATGAATTTTGTACCTGTATTTTTCTAATTCCAATCCAGTCTTTCTGTATGGCGGTGGCTTTATATGGAGGAACTCTAGGCTGCTTCCTTGACGTCAATAATTTGTAAAAACTTCCAGTCATCCTCAATACACGAAATCCTGACCTCTTAGTGCGCAGTTCTGCTGCCGCCATCATATCGGACTTTCAAACAACCTTTGCTTTTACACAACTGAGACATGCAATATTATAGCGATCACGGATATCGGTTGCCAAACGTTCACTTATTCAACTCTTAATAATCTTAAATATGCACCCCGTCAACCGTTGAGGATTTTTTCTCGTTCGTTCTTTCTGTTATTGTTGTTGTTTTTCTGCTCTGTACGAGAATGTACGTTCATGGCTTTAGATGCAGTTGTGGCGCCGTCTTTTTAAACGCTTGTCCGAGATCCTGTTTCCCCGAATTCTCTACGGAGTTTATACTTGTGTGCTTGATCTGATTATTGTCACTAGTACTGTATGATGCAATGTATGGATCTGATTGTTACAGCCCAGTTGTTGATGCAGCCTTGCCTTACTGACCCCTGCGTAGAGAGAGGGACCCCTTTTTGCCATTGCCCTTCTCACTGAGTCTTATGTCATAACACTGTCTGCTGACGCAAATGTTATTCTTTAAACACCTATTAAAGTAACATACATATGAGGAAAGTGGCTGCTTTATGTCTTGATTTTTCTTACTGATATAAATATTGTCTTTTTTTTTTTTTTTTACACTTAACGGCCACTTTATTAGGTACACCTGTGCAACTCGTTAACGCAAATTTCTAATCAGCCAATCACATGGCAGCAACTCAATGCATTTAGGCATGTAGTCATGATCAAGACGATGTGCTGCAGTTCAAACCGAGCATCAGAATGGGGAAGAAAGGTGATTTAATTGACTTTGAACATGGGATAGTTGTTTGTGCCAGATGGGCTGGTTTGAGTATTTCAGAAACCGGGATTTTCACGCACAAACATCTCTAGGGTTTATAGAAAATGGTCCGAAAAATAGAAAATATCCAGTGAGCGGCAGTTCTGTGGGCGCAAATGCCTTGTTGATGACCGAGGTCAGAGGAGAATGGCCAGACTGTCAACAGTAACTCAAATAACCACTCGTTACAACCGAGGTATGCAGAAGAGCATCTTTAAATGCACAACACATCCAACCTGGGCTACAGCAGCAGAAGACCACACTGGGTGCCACTCTGTCAGCTAAGAACAGGAAAGAAAACTGAGGCTACAAGTCGCACAGGTTCACCAAAATTGGACAGTAGAAGATTGGAAAAATGTTGCCTGGTCTGATGAGTCGCGATTTCTGCTGCGACATTCAGATGGTAGTGTGAGAATTTGCCATCAACAAAATGAAAGCATGGATCCATCCTGCCTTGTATCAATGGTTTAGGCTGGTGGTGGTGGTGTAATGGTGTGGGGAATATTTTTTTGGCACACTTTGAGCCCATTAGTACCGATTGAGCATCGTGTCAGCGCCACAGTCTACCTGAGTATTGTTGCTGGCCATGTCAATCTCTTTATGACCACAGTGTACCCATCTTCTAATGGCTACTTCCAGCAGGATAACGCACCTTGTTATAAAGCGCGAATCATCTCAGACTGGTTTCTTGAACATGACAATGAGTTCACTATCCTCAAATGGCCTCCACAGTCACCAATTTTAATCCAATAGAACACGTTTGGGATGTGGTGGAACGAGAGATTTGCATCATGGATGTGCAGCCAACAAATCTGCAGCAACTGTGTGATGCTATCATGTCAATATGGACCAAAATCTCTATTTCCAGTACCTTGTTGAATCTATGCCACGAAGGATTTAGGGCAGGTATGAAGGCAAAAGTGGGTCCAACCAGGTATTAGTAAGGTGTACCTAATAAAGGGGCCGGTGAGTATATTTAAAGCCTAAGCGCACCTATGGTGCCATCTCATAGTTTAGAACTTCATGTTGTTGTTTTTAACTGAAGAAAATTAAATAATTAAAATTATTTTAACTTGATAAAATTAAGTAGTTTTTACAGTATTGTTTTGATTTACTCTGAGAATTGTAAATAAAATATGCATGATAATAAACAATTAATTAAAAAAGTATTATTATAATAAAAACATATAATAAAATATTATACATTTTTTAATAATTATTGTATTAGTTTGGTGTCCATAAATAATGTATAGTAGGGTTACCAAAAAGTAGTAAGCATTAATAATAATAACAATAATAATTTTTTAAAATCTTACCAGATTTTTAAATCTGAATCTGTTATCTGGCATGTAGATTAATTTCTGGGTTGAGAATACAAGTTATTATTATTAATAAATATAAAAATAATAGGCGGTTCATTCTGCTGTGGCGACCCCTGATGAAGAAATTAATAAAAAATAATGAAAAAAAGAATAAATGACCTTATAAATTTACATCAAATGAATCTTTCAATTTATATATAGATATACTTGTTTTATACGTTGAACATTTTTCTTCTCTTTTCTTCATCTTATTATTATTAAATTATTATACTTCGTAAATTCTACATTTAAAAAACGAATGCACAAAAACACTAGAGCTGTGGTTAATGTTTATAGGCTGGAGTTTATAGGATGCTCAGGTACCGCCTTTCATTGTCAATTGAAATGTTAGACAATGAGAAACATTTAAAGCACAGACACGCAGCGATTATGATGTTTTTACTTGCTGTTCACCTCATTTATACTTTTTCCAGCTTCGGGCTGTGTGGGTGTGAGGGTAAGTGACTCATCTCATCTAATCTAATCTTGTTTTTGTAATTCTTAATGAGAAGAACTTTGGTTGTCTCGTCCTTATCAGAAATGCTTCCCTGTCATAAAGATTTCGTGCGTAAATAAAATTCACGCATCTGTAATTATAAAATCGTAAAGGAAAACGGAACGTACTCGTAATTTTACGATGGTACAATTCCAAAATCTGCGATTAGAACAAACACAGACACGACATTTTCTTTGTCTGTTTGTATATGACTTATGACATTTACGATGGGTGTACTTTACAAACACGAATACAGTTTCAACACGGACACGAAAACCTGTTTACGAGTACGAATCAAAAAGCGACACTCCACTGTCAAAATGACGTCACCGCGGTCACAGGCATTAATAAACAAGCGTGAGTCATCGATCACAACGGAGAGCCTGCTGAGCACCCGAGCTCCCACCCACCGTCTCAGGTAAGATTTTTGTTATTCCCTCTTTGAGAAATGTCCGTCTTAAGCTGTAATAAAGGTTGAGACTTAATGAGGTCTATTTTCATAGTGTTTATTGGACATTTTACAGAATCAAAATTAAGAACGGGCCGAGGATAGTGAGCATATAATGTAAGTTAATGTTACAGGCTGCGAGCGCAGACTGTCTCTGAGAATCACTTAACGGTGTTTAACTATAACATGACATCTGTTGATTAAGTAACCCTTTTTTAACTGTTTAAGTAACTCACAAACACCCTATCAGATCACCAGAGAACACAAACTAAATTAGACAGATTTATCCAGTATAGGTAAATAAAACAAAGAAAAAAAGTACCCTTATTAATTAATTGCAACCTTAAATAAATCAGAATAAGCAAAATATAATGTGGTAATTAAGCTATCACCAATATAGAACAAACACACGGAAAGAAAGAAACACACAGAATAGTATAAGGCTAAGTGGTAATATAAATGTTTATGGTAATAGTTTATTAATTAGGCTATAATAATTAGGGCTGTCAAAATTAGCGCGTTAACGCACGCGATTAATTTAAAATATTTAACGAGTTAAAAAAAAATGTATGCATTTAACACTGGCGCGTCCAGAGGCGACCTAGGCCCGGTCCGCACTTTCATCGAATAGTGAGCGAACCCCCCGGTCCTCACTTTTATCCGCGACACCCACCCACTCCCTCCCGGTCCTCACTTTCATTTCCGAACCGGGCAAAAAGGGCAGCAGTGCAAACAAATATGAACATAAAATTTAATACAGCAAAAACACAGATGGAAATAACAAAAACAATTACAAAAAAATAGATTTAAAAAAGTAAAATATATTAATGGTAATATATTAAACAGGATAAAGTAATGACAGTATTATTATTAAAAGTTAAGTCCACAAGGAAAGAGTTCCAGTTGAGTTCCTCTCTCCCTCTCTCTCTCTCTCTCTCTCTCTGTGTGTGTGTGTTGTCCCCCGATAATGTCAATAGACTGGACTGTCTTAGCAACTGGCTAAATGTTAAGGAGGACTACGCTAAATTGTTTCTATAATTAAGGGTCTCAACTCGCAATACAACTTGTTTGTATTCAATACTTTATATCATAATTTTCCAATTTCCATATTTGCAATTTTGGATTTTTTATTTTTATTTTTTTTTTGTAGTTCACTTAGCCTAGAATTCAACATGGAAATAATTTTTGTTTGTTATTGGCATTGGTTGTTTTAAAATTTAAATGGCACTTACATGCCTGTGTTTTTATTTCTGTAATAAATACGGCTTTTCGTGATTAATCACAAAAAGTGTGATTAATTAGTTAATTTTTTAATCAATTGACAGCCCTACTAATAATACAATATAATGTAACTAATAGTTTAATCAAGTAATATAACAAGCAAATAATAACAAATAACATAACAAACATTTATATTAATATTTACTAATACCTTACTTTGTACAAATTTAAAGATAAAATAAAAATATATATCTGAACATCATCTCCTTTCCATACATCAACGAGAAGCTTAATTATTCAGCTTTCAGATGACATACAAGTCTGTTTCAAATGATTGCCCCTCATGTCTGGTTTTGTGGTCCGGGGTCACATATTTAATGTTTATTTATTTTGATTCATAGTCTCATGAAAATGTTTAACGTTGCACACCTCTGGTAAGCAGAAACCCTCAAATATTACACCTGCTTTTTGCTGATATCTTCATTACATAATAGATCAATGGTCTATTAATCTGGCTTTTAAAAAGGGTTAATCAACAGATGTCATGTTATAGTTAAACACCGTTAAGTGATTCTCAGAGACAGTCTGCGCTCGCAGCCTGTAACATTAACTTACATTATATGCTCACTATCCTCGGCCCGTTCTTAATTTTGATTCTGTAAAATGTCCAATAAACACTATGAAAATAGACCTCATTAAGTCTCAACCTTTATTACAGCTTAAGACGGACATTTCTCAAAGAGGGAATAACAAAAATCTTACCTGAGACGGTGTGTGGGAGCTCGGGTGCTCAGCAGGCTCTCCGTTGTGATCGATGACTCACGCTTGTTTATTAATGCCTGTGACAGCGGTGACGTCATTTTGACAGTGGAGTGTCGCTTTTTGATTCGTACTCGTAAACAGGTTTTCGTGTCCGTGTTGAAACTGTATTCGTGTTTGTAAAGTACACCCATCGTAAATGTCATAAGTCATATACAAACAGACAAAGAAAATGTCGTGTCTGTGTTTGTTCTAATCGCAGATTTTGGAATTGTACCATCGTAAAATTACGAGTACGTTCCGTTTTCCTTTACGATTTTATAATTACAGATGCGTGAATTTTATTTACGCACGAAATCTTTATGACAGTGATTTTATTCCATAATAATGACGGTTAAATTGAAGTACATAGTTTTTGTGTGGCATCTCTGTGAAATCCTCTTTTGAGTGTAATATGAGCACAGTCGTTCACAATGAAAGTTCTGGTAGAACTTAACATTATTTTACTATCGGATGCTGTTTGTGCTCTAGAAACATACATTAAACAAATGTTATTTATGTATTAAAATATATTTTTCGTATTAGAAAACTGATATCTCTTCATTTATAAAAACATACTGATGGTCTGATTTGTTAATAAGCGTAATTGCGCTTGGAGGGTGTAAAACGTTTCTATATGCTCTGCAATTGTTTTATTTGCTAAACAAATACAAGGAAGAGCCAATTGAATATTACCTGATTATAATGGCAGTGATTATGTGAGCTTTTTGTTTTTCTATGTCTTTTTTGCATGTTAGATAAATCCCATTGCAGCGTAGACCATAGTTTGCATTTTATTTATTTTAATAATTTTTATCATTTTTTTTTGTTTGTCAATTTTAGGGTCTTTATCTCATTTTTGATCATTTCATTGCAATAAATTAAATCATTTAAAAGCATATTCTGTGCAAATGTCCCCTAAACATCATATATTTTCCCCCTAATTTCTGTTTAACGGAGAGAGAAGATTTTTTTTCAAACATAGTAGTTTAATAACTGATTTCTAATAACTGATTTCTATTTATATCTTCATAATTTATCTACATAATATTTTACTTATGTTTCAAGATACTAGTTTTTAGCTTAAAGTACAATTTAAAGACTTATATAGAGTAATTATGCAAGTCATGGTATATAGACAATTTAAAAAAATGTTAAGAGTGCTAATAATATTGACCTTAAAATGTTTTAAAAAAATTAAATCCACTTTTATTCTATCGGAAATAAAACAAATAAAACTTTCTTAAGAAAAATATAGGAATTATAGGAAATACTATGAAAAATTCTTTGCTCTGTTAAACATCACTGCCAATGCTGCCTTTTTTAACACAAGCTTGGGTATAATATGGACAGCCTCAACCATCAGGTTAAACTGAATTACATTTTCAACCCCAAAATTGAGTTTGTCCATATTTGACTCAACTTTTTTTAACTTTTTAAATTTAAAACAACCCATAGTTTTCTTGTAATACACTGTAATATTACGGCAGACAGACAGGGGCAGACTTCTTTCTTTCTTTCTTTCTGTTTATCTATCTGGCCATCCATCCATATCTGTCTGTCTGTCTGTCTGTCCGTCCGTCCATCCGTCCATCTCTGTCTGTCCATCAATCTATCTATCTACCCATCTCTCCATCCATCTACCCATCTATCCATCCATCCATCTATCTATCCATCTACCCATCCGTCCGTCCATCCATCCATCCATCTATCTGTCTGTCTGTCCGTCCGTCCGTCCGTCCATCCATCTACCCATCCGTCCGTCTATCCATCCATCCATCAATCAATCCATCCATCCATCTATCCGTCCGTCCATCCATCTATCTATCTATCCATCCGTCCGTCCGTCTGTCTATCCATCAATCAATCCATCTATCCATCCATCCGTCCGTCCATCCGTCTGTCTATCCATGCTTTGAAAGGGCTGTGTAATAAATCTTTTAGTCTTAAAAGTCTGAAAATATTTTTAAAGTCTTAAAAATATTTTAATTATATTTTATTCAATTTTATTATAAATATGATTTATTTTATTAATAGTAGTATTATTAACATTACATTTATATATTATTTATTCAAATTTGTTATTTATCGTCTATTTTTTGCATTTAACATATTGCATCTAACATCATTGTTAAGGTTTAAAAAACTAAAAACACATTGTACGCAACAGCATTTAGGCACTTCTTTTTATTATTATTATTACTGCTGTGAACTAGTAGCAAAAATGACAGTACTCTTGAAAGGAAACAGAAAGCAGAGCTCATTCAAATGTATATTCTCACTGGCTCTTCATAGACTTAATTCAAGTCCAGTAATAGATTTTTCTTAACAGAAATGGATCAAACAAAAACATTATTATTAAAAAATGTCTTCAATAGGAGCAGTTTGTGTAAAGGTGTCTTATACTAATCTGGCTTGTGCGTGAGGTAGTGACAGGAAGTTCAGCATGTGTGTGCTAACAGCGGCTAATAGAAGTATTTGGTTAACAGGTTAAATATTTAAGGCCTGTTTAAATGACCTTTAAAAATGACCAATGATCAGTTTAAAATGATCTTGTACGTGATAGATTTTTGTTCCATCAATGTAATATAATGTGCATTTGCATGGGTCATTCTGCTTTTATCAAATGCTATACTAAATATTTATGTTAAATAATTTCATTTTATTTCTGGTATAGGCTTTCTGTGATTTCTATTACAAAAATTATCATATAGGTTTTGTGTGTCCAAAATTTGTCAATCCACAGATGCGGAGAAAGTTATCAAAGCAGTGGAAGGAGTGACTGTTCATCTGCCCTGCCATTTACCTCCTGAAGAGAGTCAACAAGTTACAGTAGAGTGGAGCATAAATACAATCAGTAACAATTCTATTTGTACATGGAGCATTGATATGTCCAACTCCCTTGTATCTCCCTTGAAAGATTGCTTTCCTCATTTCTCACTAACCATTAAGCCTATTAGATTAGAGATAAAAAATGTTCAGCCTGGTGACTCTGGTGAATACAGCTGTAAAACAACAAGAGTAATTCCACCACCGTCAGTGGACAAAAGCTCATCTCTGATTCTCCAAGTTGCAGGTGATTTTGCTGTTCATAAGTGATTTTGAACTGTCTGTTTGTTGTACATCATCTTACCTTGATGAATCTAATGTCCAGGTCTGTCCCTGAAGCGACTGAACAGCACTAATGACAGCTGTGTTTATCTGCTCTGCTCTCTGGACTCTGAGTTGGCCAACTTCACCTGGAGTCGAGGAGATCAAATGTTACCACATGTGTCCACATTTAATGACAATAATAGTGAACTGCAGCTGTGCAAACCTGCTTGGAGTGAAGGAGACACAATCACCTGTCATGTCAACTACTCAGGAACTCAAACCCAAAAAAGCATCAATTTCAACAGTTCAGAATCTACTAACAAAGGTGAGTCAATTGAAAAACGTACTCTGAATCGGTTTAACCAGGATCACGAGTGCCATGAAAGTGGTTCAATTGACTTTAAATGTATTTTTTTTATATATAAAAATTTTAATTATCTAATTATAAAAAAATATAAATCAAACATTCCATGAGGGTAACCCGTGGTCCATCTTTCTCAGGATACCAGGATTTTCTAGCTGTTTTTGTGGCCTTGTTGAGCATCTTCATCATCTGCATTAGCATTTTTGGATATTGTTCTACATTTTACGATGTAAGTTCTCCACAGATTTAAAAAAAATACATAAATAATTTAAATTATTATATTATTCATTCATTTATTTTCTTTTCGGCTTAGTCCCTTCATTAATCTGGGGTCGCCACAGCGGAATGAACCGCCAACTTATCCAGCATATGTTTTACGCAGCGGATGCCCTTCCAGCTGCAACCCATCACTGGGAAACACACATACACTACAGACAATTTTAGCTTACCCAATTCGCCTGTGCACCGCATGTCTTTGGACTTTTGAGGGAAACCGGAGCAACTGACCAAGCCGAGGCTCGAATCAGCGACCTTCTTGCTGTGAGGCGACAGCACTACCTACTGTGCCACCGCGTCGCCCAATATTATTCATTTATTCATTTTCTTTTCGGCTTAGTCCCTTTATTAATCCGGGTTCCAGCCGCAACCCATCTCCGGGAAACATCCATACACACTCATACACACACTACGGACAATTTAGCCTACCCAATTCACCTACACCGCATGTCTTTGGACTGTGCGGAAAACCGGAGCACCCGGAGGAAACCCACACAAACGCAGGGAGAACATGCAAACTCCACACAGAAACGCCAGCTGACCCAGCCGAGGCTCGAATCAGCGACCTTTTTACTGTGAGGCGACAGCACTACCTACTGCACCACTGCGTCGCCCCTATAATATATTATTCATTCATTCATTTTCTTGTCGGCTTTGTCCCTTGCGGGGTCGCCACAGCGGAATGAACCGCCAACTTATCCAGCATGATTTTACGCAGCGGATGCCCTTCCAGCCGCAACCCATCTCTGGGAACTTCCACACACACACATTCACACTCATACACTATGGACAATTTAGATTACCCAATTCACCTGTACTGCATGTCTTTGGACTGTGGGGGAAACCGGAGCACCCGGAGGAAACCCACGCGAACCCAGGGAGAACATGCAAACTCCACACAGAAACGCCAACTGACCCATAATATATTATATTATATTATATTATATTATATTATATTATATTATATTATATTATATTATATTATATTATATTATATTATATTATATTATATTATATATCTGTACTCCTGCATTGATTTCATTCATTTGCGTCTGACTTGCTTGGCCGGAACTGGTGGAGCTGCTCTTAAGTGGATTGTCCTTCAGTAGTGACATTTGCATTACACCCACATAGCAAAATATCTCTGGCCCAGCTTTGGCCCACACAATCAGCTTTTGCTTGGCCCACATGCCACAGTGAATTATGATACATGAATAGACCAAGTCTGGCTTCCAGGCAAGAACCAAACATCATATCTGGGCCAAGTCTCAGCCAAGTTAATAACTGAGCCTGAACTGGGCCAGATATGTTGGTGTGTCACGACTGCAATGAAATTGAAAAAACCCATGAATCATTGCGCTTTAGGCGTGCTATGGCTGTGCTTTTTCTCGAAGCAACCTGATTGGTAGAACTTTTTTCTTTATTTGAAAATAATAAAGGTGGCGCAGTGGGTAGCACTGTTGCCTCACAGCAAGAAGGTTGCTGGTTCGAGCCTCAGCTGGGTCAGTTGGTGTTTCTGTGTGGAGTTTGCATGTTCTCCCTGTGTTTGCGAGGGTTTGCTCCGGGTGCTCCAGTTTCCCCCACAAGTCCAAAGACATGCAGCACAGGTGAATTGGGTAAGCTAAAATTGACTGTAGTGTATGATTGTGTGTGTTTCCCAGTGATGGGTTGCGGCTGGAAGGGCATCCACTGCGTAAAACATATGCTGGATAAGTTGGCAATTCATTCTGCTGTTGCGACCCCGGATTAATAAAGGGCCTAAGCCAAAAAGAAAATGAATGAATGAATGAAAATAATAAAAATGTATTTTAAATGTGGGTCAAACTTACATGGCCCACATATCAATTATTAACATCTGGGCCAAATTCTACATTTTACATCTGGCCCAAGTAGTGTGTGTCACCTTAAAGACGGTGCCACCTCTGCCAAACCAGGGCCATGTTTGACCCACATGCTGTATGCCAGTGCCAGATGAATGCCTGCTGTGCTAGATTTATGCCAAATCTGGGCCAGAATTATTTGCTACCTGGGCACTGATCTCAACTGAACTGAACTCTAACCGTGACATTTATACTGAACTGAACTCTATCAGTTTTAATAATAAATAAAACTAGAGTCACACCAGCATTCTACCACTGCTCTCCTGCCTGCCTGACTTGCTGTAAAATTACAAAAATATAAAAATATTGTTATGCTTTTTTATTCTCGTTTCTCCATTAACACAACCTACATTGTAAAAAGCTCTATATATGAAATAAAAATTAATTCAATTTGATTATTCATTCATTTTCTTTTCGGCTTAGTCCCTTTATTAATCCAGGGTCGCCACAGCGGAATGAACCGCCAACTTATCCAGCACATGTTTTATGCAGCGGATGCCCTCCAGCTGCAACCCATCTCTGGGAAACATCCATACACACTCATTCACACTCATACACTTTGGACAATTTTTGCCTACCCAATTCACCTGTACCACATGTCTATGGACTGTGGGGAAGACCGGAGCACCAAGAGGAAACCCACGCGAACGCGGGGAGAACATGCAAACTCCACACAGAAACGCAACTGACCCAGCCGAGGCTTGAACCAGCAACCTTCTTGCTGTGAGGCGACAGCACTACCTACTGTACCACCGCGTCCCCTGAATTTATTTAATGAATTTAAATGATTGAAATAAATATAATAATTTTACAGACAAAACTATGACCTGCTGTTGTGGACAATCAATACATTAAGATCCCTCGAGTCGTGATCATTAATCAAGTTACTTAATTTACCTTAAATTTATTAAATCTTCATTTATTTTAACTTTTCTTATGACCCTTTAGACTATGCTTTAAAAAAAAAAAAAAATTGCTGTTTTGTGTTTTACAAAGATTTGAATTAAAAATCTTGTTAAAATCAAGCAGTGATTTTTTTTTTTTAAATCTGTTAATTACATAAAGTTTGGAGGATTACATTAAAGATTTTTTGTCACTGATAAAGACCCTTTAAGAAATTTTATTTATAACATTAAAACATTTGAATAAAATATAAGCTGCAGGTGTTGTGTGACTTGCTCTAAATATGGTTCTTTCTAAGTTATAGTTCCTTCTGTCATGAACTTCCAAGTAAGGTTCCATATGTTGACATTATTTAGCTTTCAATATTCTTAGCTGATGCTAATTTCTTAGTTAATGCTGAACTAAAAACTAAAAATGTTTAGCTTGTTTTTTTTAAACTGACATTAACAACTTCTGTTACAAATGTTGCTATTTCTTACTGTTTATCATATTTACTAACGAGTGTCTATCTTAAGTATCTTGCTGTAAAGTTTGCTTTTTATAATCATTTTGCAGTTTAATTTGTTGAAACATTTATTGACTTCAAATGTTTATATACAATAAAATAATTACGTTGTGTGCGTGTGTGTGTGCAGTATGTGTGTGCATGTGACAGTTTTTCAAGGTCATTTTTAATCAAAATCTGAACAATGTGCTTTAGTTTGACTGCTTGTCCTTAACCCGGCCTGTTCAATCGTCATTTTGCTCATGATTAAGGTGTGTATGTGCCAATATAAAAGCCTGGCCGATTCTGTTGGAAATGTCACAATACTAAAGTGATGTCGATAGAAAAAACTTTAACCTGTTCGCAAACCTGTTTATTGCTGTTAGAATTAGCATATATCACATAGTTGCATGCATTTATGATTACAATTATGAGCTTCAGTGTTTTTTCTATAGCAGAGGTTCTCAAACTCGGTCCTGGAGAGCTGGTGTCCTGCAAAGTTTAGTTCTAACCCTAATCAGACACGCCTAGGCTAGCTAATCAAGCTCTTACTTAAGCCGTGGTCACACTGGTTTTTCTCCCCACACACTTCCGTTCATATGCACGCAAATGTGTCAGACCGGAATCGCAAGCTCGTGCGACAAGTGCAATATTTAAGCTTAGTGAACTCTGACGGTTGTTGCTAGATCAGATATGCAGTAGTTGCGTATAATATAAGTATATTATTTATATTACTTATTAAATTTCCCATTTATTGTATTTTATTATCGTCTACCCCAACCCTAAACCCGACCGTCACAGTAATGTAAAAATATTAATTATTGTTATACAGTGTCATGAAAAAATGCGGCTACTGTATATTAATGTGCATATCGCACTTCCAGCTGGCAGCGAATTTGATCTAGACTTTACCAACCCTGACCTGCGAAATCACATCACATGACTGCGTAAGACCAATCGAAGATCAAAACATGGCCTCTCTGTACAGAAATTTAAAATATGGACCAATCACATGCTTTTTTGAATGTCTAATCATCTTGTTTAATCCCGCCCCTTTTCGCAGCATCGTACTACAGAATTTCGCATGCTCAAACTCGAGTGTGACTGCGCCATTACTAGGCTTTCTAGAAACATCCTTGCAGGTGTGTTGAGGCAAGTTGGAGCTAAAATCTGCAGGACACCGGCCTGGTTGGAGTTACCCCTACTTTATAGGTACACCTTTAGGGTTGGGCGATATTTCACAGGAAGTTTTTCTGATGTCTTGCTACCTAAAATGACAGATTTTACAGCATTTTTCTTCACATTTTTTGCAATATTTGGGATGGATAAAGACAGATTATTGTGAGATGTAATGTCTTCATCTTCCCAATATAACACATTTCTCATGTAACGTCCACCCAGTTGGCCTAATGAAGGTGTCTACTGGTGGATGAAGGTTCACTGCGTGTTTGGCTTTTCCAGTACACAATGTCATTTTAGTTTAAATTTGACTCCAATTTTAATATGAGGTGGTTTAGAATATTAATATATTTACCTTTTGTTTGATCTGACTCCAATCTAAAACAGTAAGAATATTATATCAATATATATTTTAGATGAATGTTTGGATCTTTTTGTCTTTACTCGTAACTATTACATTTGTTCATTCGAGTGCTCATGTCGCTCAGATGAATCGCCTCGCCCGATGGCGCCCCTCGCGGTCACACTCTCGTCAGCCTTGATTATTAAACAGCTAATTGACTAATACTTTTAGATGGCTGCTTCTATGCTTGCTCATTCTAAAGTATTTTTGATTAGTCCCCTTCAAGATCTCTCCAACCTGATGAACTGGATCTTCATCTATGAGGATAGGTGGGGAGGGGGTTCTTCGCTGGGACCAGGTTCTGTGGAGACAGAGATGGGTGAGTGATAGTGTTTGAGCAGTGATGCATGGAATGTGGGGTAAATTTTATACTCCTTGGGGAGGTGACCTCCACCACAAAAGAAGTTCTGGGTTGGGGTGTACTAGGAGAGGGGCCTGCCTGAATGCTTTCTTCAGGGTTTGGAGGGCTTTCTCAGCATATTCCAGGCTAGGGACTAGGGCTTTCCCCTGAGGAGACAAGTAAGATGACTAGATATTAAACTGTAATCAGCTATAAATATGCAATTAAAATTTGCAAACCCTAGGAACCTCTGGAGATCCTTGACGGTTGAGGGCTGAGGCCAAGACATGATGGCTTCCACCTTCCCCTTGTCCATATTCACACTGTGTTCCTTGACAATGAATCCTAGAAATTGAACATTTGTTTGATGGAAGGAACATTTCTCAGCGTTGAGACAGTCAGGCTAGGACCTCCGCAATGTGGTCGCCTAAAGAATATTTATTTTGTTAATATTCGTATTATTAACAATAGTTTTATATATTATTTATTTCAAATTTAGTTTATTTACTTATCTGCCTTTTTATCTATTTGTTTCTATGTCATGATCTTATATCTTGCAGGCTTTGTTGAGGTTTTAAAACTCATTATAAGTATTGAACAGCATTTTGGTACTACTTTTTTTATTATATATTTATTATGATGTGAACTAGTCACAAAAATGACAAAAGTGCACTTAAAGTGCACTTAAAAAGAAACGCAGTAAGCAGCGCTCATTAAAATGCATATTCTCATTGGCTTTTCATAGGAGCCATAGAAAGAAATCTGGGAACAACAAAACTAATTTAAATTTAAGACTTCATTTTAAACATAGTATAATAGTATTCATACATTATAAATGCCATACAATATACATTTCTTTTGATAGAAAGATCAAACACAAAGATTCATTATTACAAAATATTGTTTGGTCAGCAGAAGGATTTTTATATCTCTTATATAAATATATCACTGGCTGAAGTGTGAAAGGTATGACAGAAAATTTAGTACTCAGAATGTGTGTGTGCATCCAGAAGAGTCACAACCACTAAGAGCAGATAATAGAAGTGTTTGGTCAACATGCTTTTGACACTGGTTAGAAAAAAGCTGATATTTTTAACTTTATTTGCTTCTCTCATGCAGGTAAGAGATTTACTTTCTGATTTCATGCCCTTTAATTTGACTATAAACATATCTATTTCTCAGCGATGAGCTTAAAAGTGTCTGTGTATGTGGTAGATTTTTCTAAAATGTCTTGTGCCATAATATATATAATGAAATGTATACAGTTGAAGTCAGAATTATTAGCCCCCCTTTTATTTATTTATTTATTTTTTTAAATATTTCCCAAATGATGTTTAACAGAGCAAGGAAATTTTCACAGTTTGTCTGATAATATTTATTCTTCTGGAGAAAGTCTTATTTATTTTATTTCGGCTAGAATAAAAGAAGTTTTTAATTTTTTAAAACCCATTTTAAGGACAAAATTATTAGCCCCTTTAAGCTAACTTTTTTTCGATAGTCTACAGAACAAAGATCAAATAAATCAGTTATTAGAAATGAGTTATTAAAACTATTACGTTTAGAAATGTGTTGAAAAAATCTTCTCTCTGTTAAACAGAAATTGGGGAAAAAAACAGGGGGGCTAATAATTCTGACTTCAACTGTATATGTACATAAAGCTGCATGGAGCTTTCTGATGTTTATTACGCTGAAATGTATCAATCCACAGATGCGGAGAAAGTTATCAGAGCAGTGGAAGGAGTGACTGTCCATCTGCCCTGCCATTTACCTCCTGAAGAGAGTCAACAAGTTACAGTAGACTGGACCATAAATACAGCCAGTAACAGTTCTATTTGTACATGGAGCATTGATATGTCCAACTCCCTTGTATCTCCCTTGAAAGATTGCTTTCCTCATTTCTCACTAACCATTAAGCCTATTAGATTAGAGATAAAAAATGTTCAGCCTGGTGACTCTGGTAAATACAGCTGTAAAACAACAAGAGTAATTCCACCACCGTCAGTGGACAATAGCTCATCTCTGATTCTCCAAGTTGCAGGTGATTTTGCTGTTCATAAGTGATTCTGAACTGTCTGTTTGTTGAATATTATCTTACATTAATGAATCTAATGTCCAGGTCTGTCCCTGAAGCGACTGAACAGCACTAATGACAGCTGTGTTCATCTGCTCTGCTCTCTGGACTCTGAGTTGGCCAACTTCACCTGGAGTCAAGGAGATCAAATGTTACCACATGTGTCCACATTTAATGACAATAATAGTGAACTGCAGCTGTGCAAACCTGCTTGGAGTGAAGGAGACACAATCACCTGTCATGTCAACTACTCAGGAACTCAAACCCAAAAAAGCATTAAAACCAACAGTTCAGAATATGCTAACAAAGGTGAGTCAAATGAAGAACGTACACTGAATTACTTTGCAATATTTCATGATTATTCAGTTTATGAAAGTGATATCATGATACTATTTAAATGTATTTTTTATATTAATAAAATAAATCAACAATTTTAAAAGGGTAACCCATGATACATTCTTCAGGATACCAAGATTTTCCAGCTGCTTTTTTGGCCCTGGTGAACAGCTTCATCTGCATCAGCCTTTTCTGAATATTTTTCTAGATTTACAATCTAAGTTCTCAACAGATATCAAATTATTATTATATTGTATTATATTATATTATATTATATTATATTATATTATATTATATTATATTATTTAATTTTAATATTATATTATTTTATATTGTATTATTTTATATTATATTATATTATATTATATTATAACACTTTATTTTGATGGTTCATTTGAGTATTAGTAGACTGTCTGCTTAATATCTGTTGATACTGCTCCTTCAACAGACATTTAACTGACTATAAGAAACTTTGCAAGTACATGTCAACTTACACTAACCCTAACCCCAACCTAACAGTTTACTTATAATCTGAGAATTAGTAGGCGTGTAGCTGCAATGTAACTTAAATTTAACAAACGGACCATTAAAATAATGTGTGACCTTATATTATTTTATATTATATTATATTATATTATATTATATTATATTATATTATATTATATTATATTATATTATATTATATTATATTATATTATATTATATTCTTCAGGTTCCTTTGAAATCCAGCATTAATTTAATATCAGGGTGTCCGCGGGGTCTTAAAAAGTATTAAAAGTTGATAAACCAATTATGAGAAAATGATGCCAATCCACGCGATTGATTCAGGCCGGGGCACATCCGGCCAAGCTCCTCCGTCCGGGTGATGTCAGGTAATTTGTGACAAACGTGGGAAAGGTGGTGTGACGCTCTTCACATGTAGCGAAGCGATGGAGCAAAACAAACGGCAAAATGGGAAAATGTAAGTTTGCGAACTCCTGGTTGGAGAAAGACGAGTTTAAACAGTGGCTGAAGCCTGTCGCTGAAACAATTGTGTAATATTAAACTGTTTATTAAGGTAAAGGTTTAATACTGATTAGAACTAGAAGTGGCAATGAGGTCTTAAAATATTCTGAAAAGGTGTTTCAAAAATGTCTTACAAAGGTATTGAAATTACCTTTAGAATTCCTGCATATACCCTGAATCAGGGACGTAGCAACTGGGGGGGACGGGGGGGATACGTCCCCCTCACTTTTAGAGACAGACCATTTAGAAACAGTTGATTAATAATTATATGAACGTAAACGGGAAATGTCCCTGCCCTGAATATCAACATGAACTTCCATTCACAAACCACTTTTATTTAGCATTGTACAAAAACAAGCTAATTTTTTATCTCTAAAAGTCAGTAATAAATGTGTCATTCTGCAGACAACACCCAGACCTGCAGCTGTAAACCTTCAACATCAGAAGAAGGAAGACAAACACACTAAAAATAGGATCCCTTGTCATTTATTGAGTAAAGTTACTCTACTTTTAAATTTCGACTTTTCCTGCGACTCTTTAAACTACTCTTTCTTTAAAAAAAATATCTGTTTTTTTTTTTTGTATTTTCCAAAGATTTTAACCCATTTGTCAACCCTTTGGTTTTAGTTGTTGTTTTTCTTAGACCACACTGTAAGACATTACCAGGCTTTTTACAGTAGAATATTGGCAACAGTGTTGCCAGTTAATTACAATAACTGAGAAGTAGCGTAGTAATGTAATGAGAAGCAAAGTAAGTTCTCCACAGATATCAAAACCAATTTTAAGTATTATATTGTTTTATTATTATTATATTTTATATAATATAGTATTCAAGTTCCTTTAGAATCTGTTCTCCAAAATTAATTCGATTAATTTGCCTCTGACTTGCTTGGCTGGGCCTGGTGGAGCTGTGCATTGGTGGAGCTGCTCTTCAGTGCATTATCTTTCAGTAGTTACATCTGCATTACACTGATCTTAGCTGAACTGAACTGAACAGTGACTTTTATACTATCAGTTTTAATTTAACTAGAGCCAGACCAGCATTCTACCACTGCTCTCCTGCCTGCCTGACTTGCTGGAAAATTATAAAATATAAAATATAGTTATGGCTTTTTATTTTAGAATTTTTATTTCATTTGTTAAGCTGCATTGACACAAACTACATTGTAGAAGGCTCTATATATGATGAATGTCCTGCTCTTGTGGACATTCAGTATAACAAGATCCCTTGTGATAATCAAGTTAATTAATTTACCTTGAATTGATTAAATCTTCATTTATTTTAACTTTTCTTGTGAACCTTCAGACTTTGCTTTCTTAAAAATAGCTGATTGTGTTTTGGATTTTACAAAGATTTAAATAAATTTTAAGTTGATTCTCATCAACTTTGTTGTTAAAATCAAGCAGTGATTATTAAAAAATCAGTTGAATATATTTACATCAAGTTTAAAGGATTATACTAAGTAATTTTTTACTGATAAAGACCCTTTAAAGGCACCGATTTTACCCCTTTTTCAAGATTTAATACAAGTCTTTCGTGTCTCCAGAATGTGTCTGTAAAGTTTCAGCTCAAAATACCCATCAGATTATTTATTATACCTTTTTGTTTATTGGAAATTTGAGCTGTTAGGACATTGTAGCTGTTTTTGTTGCCTGTGCCTTTAATGCAAATGAGCTAGTTCTCCCCGCCCACTGTTCCCACTGCATGTTGGAGCCACATGCTGCATCCCAATTCGCATATTTATACTATGCCCTAAAAGTACTTTTTTGTAAACAAAAATATATAAATTTAAGTGTGTAACAGAAGATTTTGCAAGCTTTGGGACACACTTCTTCCTCGTTAACGGATTGTTATGTTGCATAGTTATGAGCCCTGTCAATTATCTCAACACATCATCCACATTTCTGTCATCTTTAATTTCCTACCTTATTGGAGAAGCAGAAACAGGTTAATCTCCTCAGGTCTTTGAATAATTATGCATTCAGATGTTAATGTCCAAACACGTCTTTATTGAAGTTCAGTATTGTTGTGGCAGATAAAATATATAACAGAAAACGTGATTTAATTATGTTCCAGTGGTCCAGATATTAATTAACAGTCATACAAACATCTTTACCAAAGCCTCTCTGCTTGACGGTTGGTCTCGCATGTTCATCATGTTTGTAGTTTATTTATACTTTCCACCCGCATTTGTAGTTCTGATCGAATTTACATCCAACGTGCAATGTACTGTGGGCAATATCAGCGGTTAGAGTATTGACGGTTCTACACCTTAAAAAATAGTAAACCATCTGGGAACATTTGGCATACACTTTTCAACATACTACGATTTGGGACATACCAATTCTATTTTCAAATACTATTTAGGACAGATAATATGTGAATTGGGATGCAGCAATAGAGATCTCTCTGTATTAATCCGATGTGTGTCTCCATCTCCTGCTCCGTCTCATGTCAGATAAACAGCACAGTGACAGACAAGAATGAAGCAGACCTCCCTTACTACAGTAAGAACTTTGCCAATGATTATTTGATGTATTTGCTGTGGAGTTAATCTAAATCTTTCTGCATCGATGAATCACACACAATGTCGTTACAACGTCGCACATGCGCACACACACAAAAAAACACAAAATTGCATGCAAATGTTTAACTTTGCTCTGTTTTGCATGGCAAATGTGACAGGATACACATTAATATCCAATGCTGTATGGACATCTGTTATGTTAATGTACAAAATAAACCTGAATTAAGTCCACAAGCTGAGATTGAAGTGTCTTCTTTTATAATTGCACTGACATGCGGTGGTGGTGATGAATTAAACAGCAATTTTTTCTGTCTTTATTACAAACATGCACTTTTTTAAAAACGTTTTAAACTTATAAAACTCATTTTTAAGGTGCTGATGATCACAGAGAGCTGAACAGGTCTTTTAAGTTGCTTTACGTGCACGTTCTGTCTTATTGATATGATTATACGCGCTACTGCAGAGATGCGGCGTGTTAATACGCAGCTCCCAATCAGTTTGGTGGGCAGGGAAAACTGCACTCCTACATCACGTTCAAAAGGGGAGGGATTTGGATCCCATAAATAGTTGCATGATTTAATCTTTTATTTGAAATGCTAAATACTTCCCGCTATTGGGCTTTTCACACTTTAAATAGTTAACCATGGCTCACTCTAAACCCAGACTTAACAAATCCTGCCTTATATTGCTTCACTTCTCGGTATTTACCCAATTTATTTCTAGTATTCATTTAACAATATTTCACACTTTAAATAACACTGCTAAACCTTTAGTTAACATACTTATTTGCATCTTTGCATTGTCAGTGCCACCGAATGGATGAATGCAACAAATTACCTGTTTACTTAAAGGCTTTTTGTTGTGCATCCTCATATATACAGTTGAAGTCAGAATTATTAGCCCTCCTGTTTATTTTTTCCCCAATTTCTGTTTAACAGAGAGAAGATTTCTTCAATGCATTTCTAAACATGATAGTTTTAATAACTCATTTCTAATAACTGATTTATTTTATCTTTGCCATGATGACAGTAAATAATATTTGACTAGATATTTTTCAAGACACTTCTATACAGCTTAAAGTGACATTTAAAGGCTTAACTAGGTTAATTAGGTTAACTAGGCAGGTTAGGGTAATTAGGCATGTTATAATATATTGATGGTTTGTTCTGTAGACAGTCGAATAAATATATAGCTAATATATAGGCTAATAATTTTGACCTTAAAATGGTTATAAAAAAATTAAAAACTGCGTTTATTTTAGCCAAAATAAAACAAATAATACTTTCTCCAGAAGAAAAAATATTATCAGACATACTGTGAAAATGTTCTTGCTCTGTCAAACATAATTTGGGAAATATTTAAAAAAGAAAAATAAATTAAAAGGGGGCTAATAATTCTGACTTCAACTGTATATATATCTATATCTATCTCCCTTTTGGTGATAAATAGATGCCTTTTCTTGGGTTTCTTAGGAGGATTTTTATATCCTTATATATATAGACCTGGCTGATGAGTGAAGGATATGACAGGAAGTGCATTACTCAGAATCTGTGTGCATCCGGAGGAGATAATAGAGCAGCTGATAGAAGTGTTTGGTCAACATGCTTTTAAAACTGGTTAGAAAAAAGCTGATATTTTTTACTTTATTTTGTCTGTCGCATACAGGAAAGATACTTTCAGGTAAGTTACGTTCTGTTTACATGTCTTTTAATTTGAATATAAAAAAATATCTCAGTGATGAGCTTAAAAGTGTCTGTGTATGTGGTAGATTTCTTGTATTATAATATATATCATGTAATATATATGTAAAGCTGCATTGAGCTTTTTGCTGTTTATTACACATTAATCCACAGATGCTGAGAAAGTTATCAGAGCAGTGGAAGGAGAGACTGTCCATCTGCCCTGCCATTTACCTCCTGAAGAGAGTCAACAATTTACAGTAGACTGGACCATAAATACAGCCAGTGGCAATTTTATTTGTATATGGAGTATTAATGACAACTCTGTATCTCCCTTAAAAGACTGCTTTCCTCGTTTAAAATTGACCAGTAAGCCTATTAGATTAGAGATAGAAAATGTTCAGCCTGGTGACTCTGGTAAATACAGCTGTAAAACAACAAGAGTAATTCCACCACCAAAACTGGACAATAGCTCATCTCTGATTCTCCAAGTTGCAGGTGATTTTGCTGTTCATAAGTGATTCTGAACTGCAGTGAGTGCCATGAAAATGGTTAAATTGACTTTATATGTACTACAAATACAAATATGAATTATATAATTTAAAAAATAATATACATCAAACATTCCATAAGAGTAACCTGTGGTTCGTCTTTCCCAGCACACCAGGATTTTCCAGCTGTTTTTGTGGCCTTGTTGAGCATCTTCATCGTCTGCATCAGTTTCATCTGGATATTGTTCTACATTTTACGATGTAAGTTCTCCACAGATATCTATTTTATCAAATAATTACATAATTACATTTATTATTTATTCATTCATTCATTGTCTTTTCGGCCTAGTCCCTTTTACATTTATTATATTGTATTGTATTGTATTGTATTGTATTATATTATATTATATTATATTATATTATATTGTATTACATTACATTACATTGTATTATATTATATTATATTATGTTATATTGTATTGTATTGTATTGTTATATTATATTATATATTGTATTGTATTATATTATATTATATTATATTATATTATATTATATTATATTATATTATATTATATTGTATTACATTACATTACATTGTATTATATTATATTATATTATATTATATTATATTATATTATATTATATTATATTATATTATATTATATTATATACCCAGAACTGGCTAGTGGCTGGAAGGGCATCCGCTGTGTAAAACAAATGCCGGAATAGTTGGCGGTTCATTCCACTGTGGCGACCCCTGATATTCAGGGTCTAAGCCGAATTAAATTAATATTATATTATATTATATTATATTATATTATATTATATTATATTATATTATATTATATTATATTATTCAAGTTTCTTTACAATCTGTACCCCAGCATCATTTTACAATCTTTCAACAATTTTAAATGGGTCATTCTGCAGACAAAGCTCAGACCTGCCGTCCTGAACCATCAACATCAGAAGAAGGAAGCCAAAACACACAACACAATAAGATCCCTCTTCGTTCTTTAGCAAGTTACTTTTAACTAGTTACTGTTTAAACTTTTACTATCACCCTTTAGACTACCCCTTCATTCAACTCAGGTTCATTCTGATTACATACCCCATATACATTTCTGGAGAGCACCAAATACATCCCAGGAGCTACGTTTTTTGCCGTTTTTGTTTTTCGCGAATCCACCAGAGGCCGCTGTGTTCGCTTGCGATTTCGATTTCTCTTGCGAGTGCAATTCGCCCATGCTGTTCTTGCATAAATCCACCAAAGGCTGCTGCCGACTGACTGACTGACTGACTGACCGACGGATCCCCCCCCCCCAAACACACACACCCCCACACACACACACACCCCCTTCCCTAAACCCAACCGGTAGGGTTTTGAAAAGCACCAGTTGACCAGCGCCCATCTATTTCCCTAAACCCAACCAACAGTGTTTTCAAAAGCAATCTAGCAAAAGAAAAGCCCTGTCAGCAGCCTGATTTTTTTAATACGTCTTCTGATTTTACCACATTCTCACCCTGTTATTTATTCGTTTGTTATAATGTTTGGCTTTTTTTTTTTTTTTGTCTTACCTTCTGGAATCGTTCTTCGCTGGACTCGAACCCCGTCGTCCCGGTCAACTCTGGGTCTCAAATCCCCCGATGTATGCGGCGAGCCACTGGTCAAACTATTAACATCAGAAGATCTATGCTCCTGTAGCATTCGTTTTTAAAGGTGAAATGCAGCCATACGTTCCTCTGGCTACATAATTCGTGTGATCTTCAGAAATGTAAATAGGGTTACGTTTTCAGAATGAACCCATGTTGCTTTCAGTAAAAATGCCTGTTTTGTGTTAAGACATTTTCAAAGGTTTACATTGATTTTGATTGACTTTGCTGTCAAAATCAACTCAGTGATCATAAAAAATTTCTGTTATGTGTAATAAATATAATTACATTATACGGACTTGTTGTTTCACAGATTAGAAACTGAAGTTGTTGTATGACTTGGTGCTCTAAATATAGTGTCCATCATGGTTCTTTACAAGCTTCCTAAAATAAAAGTTCTGTCATTATGTACACACTTCACAGTTAGTTTCCATTTGTTAAGTCAGCTTTTAATAACCTTGGGTGATGTTCATTTCTTAGTTGATGCTTAATAACAAAAAAGTTTAGTTGTATTTTCTTTTTTAAACTAACATTAACATCATTTATTTGACAAATATTTCTCACTGTTTATAGTATTTACTAATGTAGTATTTACTGTGTAGTTGACTTTTGTACTTTAAAATCCCTTAGTAATTTTGTTTAACATGTCTTTTTGAACATGTACTGTATGTACAATCAAAGCTTTTCTTTTCTTGATGTTGTTAATGTTATAATACCTGTTAAACTAACCCTGTTTTGAAGTTTATGTTAATAAAATACAATTATTGCAGTACGATCATTTGATTGCCTACTGTCATGTGTCTACTCACACTACTCTTCTAGAGGTTAATTTATTCCAATTGGGTTAATAAAAAGTTTAGGTAGGTCATTTTACATCGAAATCTGAAAAATGTGCTTAATTTTGACAGTTTGTCCATAAAGCAATGGTTCACCAAATAATGAAAATGTACTCGCTGTTTACTCTCGCTCAAGTGCTTTCAAACTTTTATGAGTTTCTTTCTTCTGTTGAACAAAAAGGAAGATATTTTGAAGAAAGCTAAAAAAAACCGATAACCATTAACATAGTAATTTCGAGAGGATCACATGCTTATGATTGCTTGCAGCTGGTCCCACATTATTCAATTAATGATTCACCAATCAGACGATTCCTAAGCCACTATAAATACCCTAAGTTCCATATAACAGCCATCTTTGTTTTGAAGAATCTCCCCTTCCACCCCTACTCCTCCTCCTAGAAGGGTGGCACGGTGGCCCAGTGGTTAGCACTGTTGCCTCACAGCAAGAACGGGACTGGTTCTAGTCTTTACCAAGCCAGCCAACGTTTGTGTGCGGAGTATACACGTTCTCCCTGTGCTCACGTGGGTTTCCCTTGCAACTTAAGCTAATTGACTAATCTAAATCTGCACCATAGAAATGCTCCTAGTAAGTAGTTATCTCTCAAAAGCAATCACTATCTGTTCATTAGCTACTACAGCACAGGAGTTCTCGAGATCTACCTGAGCTCAAACTCCTCTCTCGCCTTGCAAACGGGAGGGAGGCCCGGGCTCGAGGATCTTATGAGTTCAAGGCTCTCTCCCGGGACAGCATGCCAAACAAGCATTATAATCAATCATCAGCTAAGTATGAACTCTTGAAATACTATGAAAGTCAATGGCTTCCAACATTTTTTTTTAAATATCTTATTTTGTGTTTAATAGGAAAACAAACTCAAGTAAGAGTGAGTAAATGACAACAGAATTTTAATTTTAGCTTGAACTATCCCTTTAACACAGGGGTCACCAATTTCGGTCCTGGAGGGCCGGTGTCCCTGCAGGGTTTAGCTCCAACTTGCCTCAACACACCTGCCTGGGTGTTTCAAGTATACCTAGTAAGACCTTGATTAGCTTGTTCAGGTGCTTTTGATTAGGGATGGAGCTAAAATCTGCAGGACACCGGCCCTCCAGGAACAAGTTTGGTGACCCCTGCTCTAATACATATGATCGTAATTTTGCTGATGGTGACAATCACATATAATTTTGTTTCTGCTGGAATTTTGTCACAATACTGACGTGATGTTGGTAGAAAACCCTGTTCACTTATTTGTTGACTGTGAATTGGCAAATACTGTATTTCATGCAATTATGAGTGCTAAGATAATGAGCTTAATTCATCGAAAGCTTTTTGTCTAACATTAGCTACATGACCCAGTAGGCACACAACATCATAAGATGTTAGGTTATATTTAGGTCATGATGTCCGGTGACTAAATCCAATGTCTAGTCAGCGTCTAAGAACAACATTATTTTGACGTCCAATAATGACGTAAAATGACATTGATATTGTGATTTTTAGGTTGATTTTAGGTTGTGTTGGAAAGTGACCAAAATCCAACATCTTAAACCAGTGTCATATTGACGTCAAATACTGACATTTATTCGTCAGGTATGGCAACCAAAATCAAACGTCTGTTAGACGTCATAGTGGTAACATCCACACAACGTCAAGCTGTAACATCATTAGACATTTATGATTAGTTGATTTTAGGTTGGACGTTGCACGTTGACGTCAGCATGACATTGAGTTCTGACGACAACCCGATTTTTATTTCTAAACAAAATAGGCTCGTTTGAGATGGCCAAAATCTGCGCAGAATCGATCACCGGTGATCACCGCAAGATGCATGGCGGTTAGAAATGTGTCCGAGTTGGGTCCGCCTGGCTCTGATGTCACACTGACGTGCGCCAAAAACTCTTGCGACCGCGAGGCGGAAGCCTCGGATTGAGCAGTCGGCAGCAGTTGCTCTCCAAAGACTGCGCTCACTAAAAGCATGATGGGAAACAACTGGCTGACGACACAGCTTAATGCTTATTGGATGAGACTGACAAACTACACGTTATTCTCTATCTTGTTTTTACTAAGATTTATCCTGGCTTTGTTGTATACCTTTTTTGTATTTTCATTGATAATTAAAAAAAAAAAAGTCATAAAGAGCATTACATATGGTTATTTATTTAGATTTACATGCAAACAAAAAAAAACACAGCTTTGTTAAAACATGTGACCTATCTAATATAACTAAATGTTACAAATAGATCATTAGGATGTGCATGTGCTGTATTTTATTCATCAGTTAAAAGTCCTTTTTCTTGTCATTTTGACTTTTTTGTATGTGTGAATTTTGTATTGTTATTTCTATGCAACGTTATTCCATGAAAGTCAATCCAATACATACATATATGCATACATGAGGTAATCAGACTGTTTTGCCATTATGCCTCATCTTTGTGTGGTTTCATAAGTGAATGGTGTGTAGTAAACAAAACACACACACACACACACACACACACACACACACACACACACACGTATGTGAAGTCAAATGTTCTGTTTAATAGACCAAGAAAATTTTCCCAGTAGCTGGAGTCAAAGCTGTTTATATAGGCCTAATAAACATGTCAATATAATTAGCCCCATTAGAATTTCTTTATGTCTGCAGAACAAACTACTGTTGTCCAATGGCTTTCCTCATTTTTCTTTAACATAATTAATCTATAGTTAACTCTTTAAATTGCACTTTAGGCTGAATACTATTAGTATCCTGCAAAAAACTAGTCAAATATTATGTAAAGTATATGATATAACATTGTCATCATGGCAAAGACTAGACAATAGTTATAGTAGAAATTAGTTTATAAAACTGTTGAAAACAAAATCTGTTGAACAGCACTTTTACATATCTGATGCAATACCATTTTTTAAAATTTCATAAGAGGGCTAAGAATTCAGTTGTATTTCCCTTTATACCTTATAATGCCCTCTATAGAAAGTCTGAAATGACTATAGAAATGGACCACTTGTTTAATAAAAAGCCAAATTCTAGGGACATTCCTAGCAAAACAAACAAACAAATAAACAAACATTTGTCATGACCTGTCACTCAAAAGTATCTTGCTATAGCTACTTAATTTATAATGTAGCCAAATTAGCTTTCTTGAAAGCTTTTTTGCTGTATAAGCTGTTTATTTTGACATTCTTTTAACATTTACCACTGTTGAATATACAGATTTATATTTTAAATACACCCTTTTAAGTAATGAGCTGTTCATCTTCTGTGATTGTGACTATCTTTTTGTAAAAACAGTGATATTTCAATTGCATCCACTCCCACATTAAAAAATACTATAGTAATTTATAGGAATACTATAGTGTTTTTGAACCATATTATAACAAATAGCCTATTTAAATTCTATAGTTGCTCTGGTATCGGAACAACTATAAACAACCCAATACTGAAAAAACATGTTCAAAAACACTATAATATTTACTATAAATCACCATAGTATTTTTTCATGAGGTCATTCGTCCGCGATAAAAAACCTGGACGCGATCTCCACCACTGGTGACGTTTTCAGGCGGCAAAACAGCAAGATTCTTGATTTGTCCGACTTCTGATGTATTTTTTGAGCCCTCCTCTTATTGCAGCCGCTTGCTCTCGTCTACATTGCAGTCAAGGCGAGGTGCACCTCAAACGAGTCTAATGCAACGTCCCTACGTCATTGGAGTACAACGTCAATCTGACGTCATGTTGACATCCTATGTCTGCTGGGGAGTTAACATGTCACCGCATATACCATATTATGTAGGTTACCCATGGTTTTTATATAGTAAAATTGTAGTATCCATGGTTTTCTGCATTGAATTCCATTTGTATAACCACGTTATTACGACAAATAGTTAATATATTTGATAGTGGATAGTGTGGCAAAACCCTGGCCAATAATAATACAAAAATGTATTATATATCCATTTATTCCTATTTATACATGCACTTTTCAAGCCTTGCAGCCTAACCAGAGAAATCTACATCACTAAGGTAAGATAATCTTTTTTCTCATATTATAGAATATCTATTCGTCACTACATGATGCGGAAATTATGAACCACTATTTGACGCAAGATGAGGATGTGGCAGAATATGGCATTATGCATAAGTTAATAATATCTTGCTTAGGTAGATGATCTAAATATAATTGCGTCTAGCTGCAACTTCATTTCTACTTTCCATGCTTTATGCTCTCAGAAATAAAGGTACACGATCTGTCACTGGGGTGGTATTTTTTTAAAAGGTACAAATTTGTACCTTAAAGGTCCATATTAATACCTCAAGGGTACATAGTACCTACAGTAAAAAGTACAAAAGTTCTCCTCTTAAAATTTTAGGTACTAATGTATACTTTTAAGGTACCAATATGGACCCTTTAAGTACAAAGGTAACACTTTACAATAACAGTACATGAATAATGATGTATTAATGTGCAAACTAAACATTACTTTATTATGAATTAATGATGAGTTAAGGCATGCACTAATCATGAACTAACTTGAACTACAACATGAGTCACATAAGTTCATGTGTGAATAACGGCTACCTTAATTACTTGTTAGTACATGTTGTGAATTAATGTATTAGTTAACATTTAAGTTTAAGCTAACTGTAACCAACATGAACTCATGAGCTGTTAATGTATGATTATGTCATGACTTTACTTGGAGGGGCACATCATCATTAACTCATCCTTAACTACTCATGAACTCCTGTTCATGCTGACATTGACAGAACACTTTTCTTATGGTATTCAGTGTAAACTGACTAGTTGGACGTGTTTAAGGAGTTCATGAGTAGTTAAGAATGGGTTAATGATGATGTGCCCCTTCAAGTAAAGTCACAACATAATTATATATTAACATATCATGAGTTCATGATGGTTAAATTAAGCATAAACTAATGTGGTAATTAATACACTAACTAACAAACAATCATGTACTAACAAGTAATTAAGGTAGCCGTAATTCACACATGAACTCATGTGACTCATGTTGTAGTTCAAGTTAGTTCATTATTAGTGCATACATTAACTCATCATTAATTCATAATAAGGTGATGTTTAGTTTACACATTAATACATCATTATTCATGTACTGTTATTATAAAGTGTTACCAGTACAAATGTGTACCTTTTAAAAAGGTACCACCCCAGTGACCGCTTGCGTACCTTTATTTCTGAGAGTGTACATCTAATAAGACTCGTTCATTTGCACACTAAACTAAAACTACACCACCTTCACATAATCACGGCCCACAATCTCAAAAGATCATGCTAAAACTGTCACTGAAGCCCCCTCAAAACATTAAGTGCACGACTCTTCTGTCTGCACCAGTGGGAGGTTAGTATTCAGAGTAGATTGTGAAATACTGTGGTCTCCCTTTCCAGTATGCTGTAGCGTCTTGTATATCATTTTTACACGGAAAGCAGAACTTTTTAAAAAAGGAAAGAGAAAAACAGCGAACGAACACCAAATTCTAACCTTTCCATATATGAAAGTAACACGCTTATTCTATCAGCCCTTTTTAATTTTCATTTCCTCTGTGCCATCGAATGAACAACAACAAATGCAACGAGTCTGAGCGTTGTCTTCACAGAAAAATATGCTTTATTCACAGAAATGTCTGTAAACACAGTACTCTGTCAATGGTGCAAAACATTAATGGTGATTTAAAGTGTGTACAAATTAAACAGTTTGACCAATAAAAAGAAGGATTTTTCTTCAGTTTATCTTCTCTGGTGATCTAGATGGTGGGAGGGCACATGGACAGGAAATTCATCACTCAGAATGTGAGCAGTACGTGTGCAGAAGAGTCACAGACGCTGAGCACATCAACATGGTTTTGAAACGGATTACAGACTATCTTTTGTTTTGTATTTTAATTCATCTTCCAAATACAGGTAAAATACTTCATTTATGTTTACTGAGCTCTTTTATTTAAAGCAAAGAAGCTTCGTGGGATGTCTATCATGACACATAGTACATTATAAATAACAACTAACAATACAGTGTCATAATTAGTTCATTTTAAGTCTGGTTGGTTTTCTGTGATGTGTTTTACAAAATAAATGTGATGTATGTTTTGAATTGTCTGAATGGAGCATTCTGTTGTTTGTAATATTGAAATTTGTCGATCCACAGATTCAGCGAATAAAGAACCAATCAAAACGGTGGAAGGAGCGACTGTCCATCTGCCCTGCCATTTACCTCCTGAAGACAGTCAACAAGTTACAGTAGAGTGGAGCATAAATAGACCCAGTAACAGTTCTACTTGTACATGGAGCATTGATATGTCCAACTCCCTTGTATCTCCCTTAAAAGACTGTTTTCCTCATTTTACAATAACCATTAAGCCTATTAGATTAGAGATAAAAAATGTTCAGCCTGGTGACTCTGGTAAATACAGCTGTAAAACAACAAGAGTAATTCCACCACCGTCAGTGGACAATAGCTCATCTCTGATTCTCCAAGTTGCAGGTGATTTTGCTGTTAGTGATTCTGAATTGTCTGTTTGTTGTACATCATCTTACCTTGATGAATCTAATGTCCAGGTCTGTCCCTGAAGCGACTGAACAGCACTAATGACAGCTGTGTTTATCTGCTCTGCTCTCTGGACTCTGAGTTGGCCAACTTCACCTGGAGTCGAGGAGATCAAATGTTACCACATGTGTCCACATTTAATGACAACAATAGTGAACTGCAGCTGTGCAAACCTGACTGGAGTGAAGGAGACACAATCACATGTCACGTCAACTACTTAGGAACCCAAACCCAAAAAAGCATCAATTTCAACAGTTCAAAAGGTGAGTCAACTGAAGTACATACACTGAATCACTTTAGCCAGGATAAAATAAAGTTCAAATGCTTTATTTCTAAAATGCAATGCTTGACTAACATGCGCTCAAAAGATGCTGGGTTGTTCCACACCAAATTTGGACAAATCTAACTGTTGAGTTCAACTATTTAGTAGGGATATAGTTCATATAGACAGCTGTTCTCACAGAATAAAGCCCAACATGCTTATCAGCAGTCGTGTAAGACTGTGAAAAAATTACGAATTGAATAAGAATAACATTTATTATTATTAATAACGATTACGGCTCATATGATTATTTGAAGTGGTTTCATTAAGTCAATATTTAAGTTAAATATGTTTACTAAGAGTTTACTTACAGCTGCGCACATTCTCATGTCAAGTTTGTTTTTTATAGATCACAACCCTTGCATTGGAAGTGGCGTATGCAAGCTTACAACCTCCTTTTGTACGTATGCCAATTTTATAAACGAGAACACTTATAGCTTTCATAATTTAACTGTTTGATTAAACATAAAGCTTGCGAAAAGAAAAATGTCTAACGTCTAAACGTCTCAGCAGCCTAAATAAAAATCCTAGAAATATGGATATGAGTCATTCAGTGATGGTCAAGATGATTTTAAGTACCCGAATGAGCCTGTATTGTTAGTTTCACGTTGTTATCTGGGAAAAACATACCTTTGAATGTTTTGATTGACTAATCAGAAACAACTATTCCAAAGAGCAAGTAATAATCTGAAATAATTTAGAAATTGAAGTCAAAGTTGGGGTTTGTCCATATTTGAGCAACATTTCAGTTGAAAACAGCATGTTAACAGTGTGGTTTTCAGCTGTTAATGCTAATAGACATGGAGCTGAAACATATCACATATACAAATAACGTGTTTTATTTAACTTTATTATGTGTAAGCCTATTTACCTTTAAATACATTATGAAAACCATTTTGAGGGATATAAAGAATAACAATGGTCCTAACATATTTTCTGTTTTACATTTGTCATTTCTATAGCTTCCAAGAATCCAAAAAGGTCCACATATTGATAAATAATGTTATGATAGCTCTTTTACGTTATGATTGAGTTGCCTCTTGTTACAGTTCTTTGAGAATAAGCAGGAAATGTTCATGGGCAAATGACATGACCACATTGATATGGTCTATTGATTTATTAATATGTTGATTTTAATGTTAGGGAGTTCTATCAAGAAAATGTTTGGAAATATACGTTGATAATACATAACCAGGGCTCGACATTAACATTTTGCCACTGTAGCTAGTAATCTAAAGTTACTAGCCACTCTGTATTTTTACTAGCCACAATTTTGTTGTGCATTTAATATGCTTAAATATCAATTTGACATGCTGAAATTGCTTAATTATAAGGCATTTTAATTGATTTGGGTAATTTAAAACCCCTCTGACAACCCAAATTATAATATGCATAATGTACCAGCTGGTATACAGTAGTCAGCATTTGAAGTTGGCATGAATCCAAAACACCCGTTCTTGTCCTAGGACAACTTTGATGCACTTCAAATGTTGGCTAAGACACTACAGGTCATACCATTTAAAAAGAGTAATTCTAATGAGTACAATAATAGTGGAATCTGGAAAGGTGCTTATTAACAACAGTAGTAAATACTGTAGTGCTGTAGAGTAGACTAATCTCTGCACTAAAGTACATACACTGTAAAAACAAATCCTGGTTGCCTTACATTTTTAAGCTGAATCAAATTAACCTTATGAGTCCTTTGAACTTATGTTATGATAAACTGACTTAAACAGCTTGCGTAACTTATAAAAGAAAGAACATGATTGACTTAGTGTAATAAGTTACAAGGACTAGTAAAAACCTATGCTGTCATGACTAATTGATCATATAATTTTTACTGTGTAGAAACCCAGCAAGCATTTTTTTTTGTTTTTTAAAAAGATGTCTAATAGATGTCTAATAGATGTCTAAACATAGTCATCTTGGCTAAAACAAGGCTAAATGTGGGCTGTCAGTGAAAAATGACGTCTAGGAATAGGCCAAAAACTAGACTAGTCATCAAATAAACAGAAATGAGTGATTACACATATAAAGTCTTACTATTCTGTCTATTTGACGACTGGTCTAATTTTGGGCTATTAGATGTCTATTAGATTTTCACTGACAGTCACAGTTTAGCCTAGCTTTAGCCAAGCTTCTACGTTTAGATGTCTATTAGACGTCTATTAAACACAAAATCGTTTGCTAGGGAACCTTATTTAATCTGCATGACTTGAATTAAAATATAATAAAAAAACAATATTCAACCTGCCAAATTGGCTAGTTAACATAAAAGAAAGAAATGCAAATGTATAAATTTGACCTGAAATAGAATAAGTAGCACTAGTGCTGGACTGTAGCTGTTTTCTTTTTATGTCACACATTCATCTAGCTCATTCTTCTGATGTATATGATATGACCTTTTCCTGTTTGTGACCATGACAGCTCCAGTCCCTCTTGATCTGCTGATCTATGCAGGCTGTGGTGCCACGGGTCTCATCCTCTGCATCATTCTCCCTGTTGTTGTTTGCAAATGTGAGTAGATTTTTAACACTTCACGGTAACACTTTATATTGATGGACCATTTGAGTACAAGTACACTGTTTGCTTAATATCTGCTGATACTGCTCCTTCAACAGACATTTAACTGACTATAAAAAAACTTTGCAAGTACACGTGAATTTACACTAACCCTAACCCCAGTCTACAGTCTACCTATAATCTTATGAGAATTAGTTGGCATGTAGATGCAATGTAACCATCAAAATAAAGTGTGACCCACTGCACCAATTAGTCCAGCTCAAATGACATCAAGATGTAAAACCACAGAATCCTCCATCAGGGGAAAATATTGTAATCACAACTGTGACTTCTACAAAAATAGGAAATTGCATGAAGTCTTGCTTTTTTCATATGTTGCACAATAATACAAGTTAAGACATGGTTCAGCAGTTAAAAGAAAGAGGGCCAGAATTTAACGGAAATAATGACTGGCTCTCCTCCACCCCCTCCCCCTGTTCAAACATCTTTCACAAAGACATCAACACCTTCCTTACGTCTGTTTCTGTTTTTATTAACCATGACGTGACAAATCAAGGAAGGCTTTTTAAAAATGTGTTTCAGAATTATGTCTAAAATTATTATAACGAATCAACATATTTGTTTGTAGCATACAGAGAGCTAAACAAAAATAGCTATCTGCTTCTAGCTGCTCTCCCAATCTAAAAACAAATCACCATCTAAATCTAAACAAGGATGGTAAACCAGATCAAACCAGCTTATTTAAAAAAAACAATTTCGAGGAAGTGGCTAAGACCAAGGCACCACATTTTAAACAAAGCAAACAACCATATGTTTTAGATAGTTAAATGACTAAATTAAGCATACTTGAGGTTGACGTGTTCATCATGGATCATCAGAAAACAATGTAAACTCATCCTACATATTCTATATATATTTATATTGGTGAGTTTAGGGTGAATTTACGTTGTTTTTAGATTATCCATGGCGAATATGACAAGCTCAAATATCCTTAATTATACTGTTTAGCTTCTTAACTGCCTACAACATACAGTATATAGCTGTTTGCTTTGATTAAAATGCGGTGTGGTTGTAAACTTGTAATTGCTATATTGTGAACCACCAGGTGGCGACAAAAGTAAACGAATTTCCAGCAAGTGGAATCTTATTTTCAACCTTATTTTGCCTGAGACCCTCTTTTTCCCCGGAAAATACTGTATGGCCCCCCTCCACATATAGGTTTTCAGTAAGGATGACAAAAAATGCATGTGGCTGGGTCAGGGACACTTTGCTTTGAGGAAAATGAATAAAATAATAGTTTATCTTGGTATTTCCTGCATTTCGTGTTTCCAGTATTGCTACCGAAATGTTTGGAGCTTCCTCACCTGGGTCCAGTATGCTTGGGGTCATTACTATTTAGCTGCTGAAGGCGAATCAGTGAGACTCGGTTGTTTTTGTGGAGGACAATTTATGGTCAGCCAGGGGATAAATTTAGTACTTTTTTCCATGATGGTTTATAAAAGTAATGCATCAGTACATTTTAACTAGATATTAAGTTGCATGTTGGCTGTTTATTAAGCAGTCTCTCCAGAAATTTGTGGATTTTTGTAGCCTAAAATTACAAAAAAAAAAAAAATAAATAAATATATATATATATATATATATATATATATATATATATATATATATATATATATATATATATATATATATATATATATATATATATATATATTTTTTTTTTTTTTTTTTTTTTTATATATATATATATATATATATATATATATATATATATCAGCCTGATCTCATGAGGAAACGTAAGTATTTTACGTTTTGTCAGTTTAGTGGCTAATTCGTATGAATTCGTACGAGTTCAGTTGTACGATTTTAAAAAGGAGGCGTGGCACCCAACCCCACCCCTAAGCCCAACCGTCATTGGGTGATGAGCAAATCGTACTAATTTGTATGAATTATATTGTACGAATTCATATGAATTAGCCATATGAAGATATATATATCTTCAAATATCTTGTTTAGATTTGCTTATATATCTTATTACCAAAACAACCAAAACTTTGTTTAAAAAATTTCTTCTACATTAGCATTAGAAAAAGATTTATCAGATATTACGATGACATAGATTTCATCATAAAACGTAATGAAGGGAAAGTACTATAAGAAGCTTAGAACAATAAATAAAATGTAAAACATTTTTATTCAAGTAGTCTGCAATTTTTGCCCAGTATACAACACTACATAAACCTGACCTGTCAAAAATCTAATGATATAGGCTATCAATTGTAATAATGCTGACGTTTTTGTCCAGATTTAAAGTGTTTAAGTGAAACTTACACAATCGATAGAAAGTCAGTAATGTTGATGAACCAGATCAAAATCTGTTCAAAGATAGTAGGGAGGCCTCTTGAGAAATAATATGACTGTTCGTATTACAAGAACCTCACAAGGCTAGCAAGGAACATCATTTCAAACCCTAGTCATGTGTTGAATCATGAATTTATACCATTAAAGTCTAACCGTTGATTTAGAGTTTCAAGTTTTAATAAAGTGATTTGTCTTGGAGCTGATTACGGTCCGTGTAAAATGAGTTTTTTTTGTTCTGTATTTTTTTCTATGTCTTTTTCTCTTTGTAAGGAGTATTTATCATGCTGCTATGCAAGAAAAATTTCAGACAATAAAGTATTGTATTGTATTGAGTTTGCGCATGTGAGAGAGAGAGAGAGAGAGAGAGAGAGAGAGAGAGCATGTCAACTGAGAATGACAGATGCATATAGTAAAATTAATTAGAAGTTTGGTGAGGGATTCTTAATTTAGAATTAAATTTGGTGATCATAGAAACAAAATCGAAGAGGACCTGATGATTATGGATTAAAAAGCAAATATTAATGCCTTATTCTGCTTGACAGTATTCTTTGTTCATTCTTTTTCTAAACCATATCTAATCTTAACCTTTACACCATCAGTTAGCTGGGAGTTTGAGGCAAAAGTTGTAGTTAATTATAAGCATGTTCTTCCCAAGCTAAATTTACTAGTTTATATCAAACAAACCACTTCAATAAATGAGTCTGTAACCTTTTGAAATTTTACCATGTTAATACAATTTTTTAGTGTTTGTTTCTTGTTTCTATTTGTATTTATGCAAGTTGCAACACAGACTCATTGAAAATATGTGCTTCAGACTACACTTTTGTAAAAACACAAAAAAACCTATACTTAACAACAGGGCAGTATGACACCAACAACTATATTTCCTTGTTACACTAATGATAATTATAGGGATATATTATTGGCAAATAAAGGATTATTTTTGTGCAGTTCTTTACGCAACACCAAATAAATACCACAAAACAAGTTAAGTACTCACCTATCCTCATATCTCATGTGCCTCACCTATCTCCATATAGATCTTCACCAAAAAAATGATAATATAATTCATTCATTTTCCTTAGTCACTTTATTATTCATGGGTCACCACAGCGGAATGAACCGCCAACTTATCCAGCGTATGTTTTACACAGTGGATGCCCTTCCAACTGCAACTCAGTACTTGGAAACACCCATACACACTCGTTCTTCAATTCACCTATAGCGCATGTCTTTGTACTGTGGGGGAAACCCGAGCACCCGGTGGAACTCCACACAAAAATGCCAACTGACCCAGCCGGGACTCGAATCAGCAACCTTCTTGCTGTGAGGTGACAGTGCTAACCACTGAGCCACCGTGTTGCCAAAACACTGTAAATAAAATGTTGAACACGCAGAATTAATATCTTGATTGTTGAACTTTTGTATGAAATTCATATCATATTGTCATTTGCATTCACACTGATAGTTAAGGAAATTACATAGTTTCTTAAGAATTATTATTATGATATACTATATTATTACAAGTTAGTTGTGATACAACAGTAACCATATACCATAACTTTTCTGTTGTGGTTAGTTTCTCTGTATCTCATTTTGTACAGCTTTGTACTTGTGATTAGTGTTTGGGTTCGAATTCGGTGAGGCGCAGTTCCACAAAAGAGTTGAAAGCAATGTACAATCAAGGTAAATCTACGTGGTCACAGTGCACTTTTTTTTTATCTTTGCTTTTTGAAAACACTATTGGTTGGGTTTAGGTCAGTAGTTCACTGGGTGGTCTGTACAACAAGGCCCGCCTTCAAGAAACATGTGTATCTGAAACGTACAACAAAATATATCCTAAGTAAATTATTTTAGATTTGCAAAAATGTAGATAGTGCCTTCTAGGGGTTTTGTCATCTAAACAGTCAATGAAATGTTCCCGGAGCAATGCATTTTTCATTTTGCAAAAATGTAGACTGAGGCATGGATTTCCAATAAGCCTGAGTTGACTAATTAACCAATAATTAGCTTATATAAATATGCTGAATTACCAGAAATAGTTATCTAAGAAAACGAACCCTTTCTGTTTGATGTTCAGTCGATTGGAATGTCTTTAATTCACTACTAATTGTGTGTGTTTTTTTTTTTTAATTTGTGCAGGCCGAAAGCGAGATGAAAGTGGATCTTTAGTGTTCAGCAACAAAGTTTACGAGAACTTCAGTTTCGCCATGTCTCGTCAGAACATGCAATCCAATGATAAACCACAAACAGAAGAATGTATTTATGAGAACTAACATCAGTTGTGTTCCTAACCTTTGCTTTAAGTCGGATGGGTTAGAAGGCCTGTGTGAAGTAGGCTACAGTATGTTATGTGGTTTTGCTAAAATGTGAAGCTCTGTATTTAAAAAAAATTCTTTATTGACTGAAAAAACTGTAAGCAAGCACTTTTATCAATAAAGTAACTGTGTTCTCATTGTATTTACTATTTTGTGGCTGTTTAAATGATAATTATTAAACAGGCCTTCATATCTGTGGGTCTTAAAATCTCTCCCTGCACTTTTTGTGACTTTTATTTGTACTAGTTATATTGTAATTTAATATCCTTTAAATAAATAATGTATCATAATATCTTCTGTGTCCTCTGTACTTTCAAACAAAGCAAGTGTGAAAAAAATAATCACAAAATTATACACCAGCTCACAAAATCTTATCGCACAATATTCTCTGGTAAAGTTCAAATGAAAAGCACAAAAATCCACTTATCCACTTATAGTTCAAGCATTTTTTTTTTGTTTTATAATGTACATACTGTATTATAAACTTTGTTTTAAGTCAGATCTGTAAGTAAATTTCTTAATCCTGTCAATCTACTCTGTAAAAAACTCCAAGTGGCGAAACGTTGGCTTGATGAGTATTTGTTGGTTAGCTGGACAAAAATTCATGACAAAGCCATCTGGACTAGTAAAAATAAGGTGTTAGAACAATTGTTTGGGTCAACTAAGGTATTGTTTCAGAAGGATACGGGAAACAGGGTGGTAAGTATATGAACAGTTTATTATATTAGGATGGCAGTTAAACAGACACAATTTGCAGGATGGAGATGGCTTGACCGGATGGATGATGACGGGGAACCAGAAACAAAGAGATACAGACACGAAGAACAAACAACAACCGGACTGGGAACCAGGACAGACCAAACACTAGGAAAGAGAACACAGATATTGGGAGATCACAAGGAACAGGGAGAGGTGATTAACTTCAGGTTAGGTATAGACACTGATTGTATGGAAAATACAATCTTTGTTGTTGCAACGAGGCAGGACACTGAGCGATGAATGCTTAAATGGTGCTGGCTGGGGTAATGGGCAATGATGACGTGCAGGTGTGGGACTAATCAGAATTCAGGTGAAGGTGATCAGGTTGATTGTGAGAGGGGAGAACGCTCCGGTTACTAAAGTAACCCTCGTTCCCCAAGGTGGAGAACGGAAATGCTATGTGGAAACTTCCACTATAGGGATTTTGTCAGAATTCTGAAGGAGTATATTAACCTGAAAGAGTATATGAACGGGCCAATGAAATACCAATGAGTTGGCAGCATCAGCATGCACAGGTGGTACTACTTACAATCAATTTGGAAATATAAGTGCAAAACGTGCCAAGCTGAGGCATCCTTTTCTGGCTGAAGAGAATTTCATGCCCAACAGCTAAGGGGCAATCATTGTGGCGAAGGAACATAGCATTTCCATTCCAAACTTCCACTATGGGGAAATGCATGGAAAACACCACAATGATTGAACCTTACCTTGCCCCCGATGAGAGGTTATGCCAAGCCAAGAGCGTGAGCGCACCTGCATCACCAGAGGCGCGGTCTTCCAACGTGTTCCCTGGCCCTTACTTATCTCACTTTAACAGAAGTTTTACAGATTTAGATATATTTTTTGGGAGTCGTAATGCATCTAGTTAATTTATAAGAATTGTAATACGACAGTACGTTGGGAAGCGTGCAGTGCCGATAGAGATGACGCTGTGGAGGCCACCTGCTGCCCAAGTCGGGGAACCTGGTGGCAAGAAGACATATGGACTAGCCCTGAGAAGGGGGAGTAAACATATGGAAATGAGATGATTAGCAGGGAGGGAAGACATGGCTCCGCCTGGAAGGGGGGACTACATTGTGGCTGAGTGAGCATATGGGATTGCCAGCGGGGATCGCACATAGCGGGCACCTATACCCAGAATGCGGGCTGACCAGCGGGCATGCCAACAACGTAACAGGCCAACACCTGACTCCTCCACTGAGTCAGATGCTGGGGCCTCGGAGGAAAATCGGTAGGTCACCAAGTCCTCCACGCTCCATCTATGGACCACACGTGAGGTTTTATAGATCTGGGCGCGGGTGTCAAATGGTGCCAAGCTTCTTCCAGGGGATGTGCCAGGGAGGGGCCATCACGAGGAGAGACCTGTTCCTTGTACTCCCTGACTTTGCACAGTATCTGTGAGAGTAGGTTCACTGGAGAAATGCGTATTATGCACAGCCCGGGGCCAGCTGTGTAGCCAGTGGAACTCTGCATTGTTCGCCAAGTGGGGAACTAACTGACATATCTCTGTGTTAGAGAGAAAGGCGCAGCCCATAACAGCTGGACAGTTGGGGGTGGAGTCTCCATTTTCCCAGGCGAAACTGCCGTGAGATCGCATCGGCTGCACGGTTGAGCTCGGTGGGGAAGAATGGAATGCAGTGATTCTGCCGGCGCAGACAGCAAGCGAGGTGAGACATGCGGCAAAAGCGGAAACCTCCCGAGAAGTTGATATACACCAACGTTGCTGTGCTGTCCGTCCTGACCAGCACGTGTTTCCCCTCTAAAATGCCAATGGAACCAGGTTCCTACCACGGACCCACAGCTGCATGCACGCACCACACAGCCCCCCAGCGCAACTGGAAGCATCTGTTGAAACGATGACATGCCTGGACACTTGTTCTAGAGGCACACAGGCCTGTAGAAACGCAGGGTCCGTCCAGAGGTTGAGGGCGCAGCGATACAGTGGAGTGACAGTCACCCGGTGTGCGCTCGCGTGCCATGCGCATCTTGGGACCCGGTTGTGAAGCCAATGCTGAAGCGGTCTCATAAGGAGCACCCGAGCGGCGAGACAGTGGATGCAGATACCATAGGCACCGTCATGGTGATCGAGTCCAGGTCCAACCCGAGAAAAGAGATGCTCTGCACGGGGACTAGCTTGCTCTTTTCTCGGTTGACCTGAAGCCCCAATAGGTCGAGGTGCCAAAGCACCCTGTCTCTGTGCGTAATCAATTGATCCCGAAAGCGTTAAATCAGCCAGTCGAGATAATTGAGTATGCAGATGCCCGCGGGCCGAAGGGGCGCTAGGGCACCCTCCACAAGCTTGGTGAAAACCCGCGGAGAAAGAGAGAGCCCGAAGGGGAGGACTTGTACTGCCATGCTCGATCTTCAAACGTAGACCGCAGAAACTGACGGTGGCGTGGAAGTATGAAGACATGAAGTACGCGTCCTTTAGATCCATTACTGCAGACCAATCCCGAGGACGAATGCACCGGAGGATGTGCTTCTGCATAAGCATTCTGAACAGCAGCTTGTGAAGACAGCGGTTCAAAACGCGCTGATCTAGGATCGGCTGTAGCTTGCTGCTCTTTTTTGGGTACGATGAAGTACAGGCTGTAAAACCCGCTCTCCATCTCGGCTGGAGGGACCGGCTAGATTGCACCAGGAGGACCGCATATCGTCCCAGACTGGCAGTGTTCGGGCTGTCACATCTAGGGAAGTAAAAATTGCTCTTTCTTTGAGGGTTTAATGGTGTTTTTTAAGCGCCGTTGGATGAAGAGCCCGGCCCCTCACCAAGGAAAGAGCAAGTTCCCTCTTCTTCAGATGGCCCATCTCAGGGGCGCTTTGCGGTCCGTTTACCGGACTTAGCGGCACCCTGGTGGGGGGGAATGCTGGTTGCCTGCGAGGTGCTCAGCGCTGCTGCTTGGTCGAAGGCCAATGAAGGATGGTTCAGCGGGAGGGGAGCAGTCTTACGTCCCCGCCGATAGATGACTCTGCCCATCGCATCCGACTGGACTGACAGGAAATCCTGGTTGAATCCACCAACAGTGTCGCCGAACAGGCCAGCCTGGGATATGGGCGAGTTAAGAAAGCGAACATTGTCAACTTCGCGCATATCTTTTCTCCAGGTTTAGCCAGATGTGGCGTTCCTGTACCACTAATGTGGCCATTGTCCTTCCCAGTGCACATGCAGCGGACTTGTGATCCATAGAGCACAGTCGGTGTAAGCCTGGGTTGAAAACCACCCTCGTGCGGCTAGGCCAGTGCCTGCGCTTGGTAGTGCTGGTAGGTGGCCATAGCGTGCAGGGTGGGCTCTGGCTCCCCGGGAGGCAGATAACCAACAAGCCTTGGACGAGAGACAAGGCTGACTCAACCAGGAAGAATGGACTCATACCCCCTGGCTGCTCCATCATTAAGGGTGGTGAGGGCGGAGGCGCATGCAGATCAGACATAGAAAGGTGCCCCTCCAAGACTGCGTGAGCCTACTGTGCACCTCTGGGAAGAAAGGGACGGGAGGCTAGAAGGTCTTGCCTTCTTGCATCCTCCACATACACCCATCTAGTCTGTCTGGCCACGGGGCTGGGGGATAAACCATCTCCAGGCCCACGACCGAAGCAGCCTGGGAAAGTACGGTTATCATGTCTGCTTTTAAACCTGACGCCACGCTCGCTACCCCGGAGGGAGGGAGCGGGTTCAAATCCTTCATCAGACAATGACCGCCCGTCCTCCGATGCATCGATGGACATCTGAGCCTCGGTGTCATCAAGTGAGAGGGCGACCATTCGAGGACGGAGCACTTCTCTCATTCGAAGCTTGGATGGAGCGCGTGGGGGAGCAAGAGGTCTGCAAGCCCGAGGGCGACGGATTTACTCCCACTGTAACCCTCAGATCTGCTCAAGTGCCCACCGCAGAGTGGGGGACAACTGGGGTGGGTGGCCCTTTTGTAAGAGCAAGCCGGGATCTTAACTGCGCAACAGACATGCCACTGCAGTGATGGCATGCACTGCCTCTGAGTTTATATACTCTTTCAGATGATTGGATTCTGATGAAATCCCCTTAGTGGACGTTTCCACATAGCATTGAAGTTCCCCTCCTGAAAAGGAACCTGGCCTGACTGTGGCAGGTATGATTGACATTAACAAACGTTATGTGTGATAAGTGAAAACAAACAGATATGGCATTTTAGTCTAAATATACAACATTCCTAACCTGAAAACTACAGATGTGCAATTCTATTGAATAAGATCTCGTATAGGAATTTAAGGAAATGAAATAGCAGGCAAATTAGCAATAGAAGCTTTAAATCTTAATAAAAAAAATTGAGATTTCCCTTGGGAAAATATCAAGGAAGAGCACTAAAAAGCCACATTTATAAACATTGGCAAAAATTTTAGAATTCAGGAAAAAGGAAAAAGATGACATGTTTTAATAAACTAAAATAAACATAAAGAAGAAAGAAAGAAAGAAAGAAAGAAAGAAAGAAAGAAAGAAAGAAAGAAAGAATAATAAATCATTAAATTAATGTCCACAGTCAAGTGTAGTTACAGTTATATTACACATCAATAAGACCACTTCAGTAGTGAACATATGTGAATATACTGATTTATCATAATAAACATTCCTCTACTTGTAACTCTTTTAGGGGTTGAAATAGCAAAAAACTGTCATGGATTTGAGATTTTTTTTTTTTGAATGAATATTTTTCTGAATGAATACAGAACTGTATGTGATTTATATTGTCTGCAGCTCCTATGTTTTACTTTGCTTAAAGAGGAAATGAGCACCTCGACTTCATTTAGTTTCATAGCATGAGACAAAGCAGGACATGCACAGCGCTTTCACTTGAAAGAGGAATGGTGAGTGTCACTTGTAACTTTTAAGATGTTTAATATTTAACATTATCTAATGCTTTAATGAAAAATAAATGATCAATATACTTTATTATTGTGAACAGAAACAATATTAGATCATGTATTTGTATAAAAGTATAAGCAAATATTCAAATAAGCTATGATAAATATTTTATTTTTTAGCTAACTAATGTAGGAAAGGTTACCAAATGATGCCCCATTGTACAGTGTAAAACATATAGAACAGCAAAATATAAACAGAAATAGAATTCAACCTGGAAGCTTATTTTATAATTTCTAATTATTACATTTTCATACAACATTTGAACAAGAGTTATACATTAACATTAATAATATATATTTAACATTTTCATGTCTTTTTTTTTGTGTGTGTTTATTTGATGTTTATTTTTGGCAGGTATTTCTTTTTAATCTGTTGCTGTTGGATGCTCCTGTCTTCAGCTTATGGTAATGTTAAATGTTCAAAAATCTATGATACATTTATGAATAATGCATATTATGAAATATAATTAATCATTTAAATGTGTAATTTTTGAATTTGTAATAATTCAAGTTGTCAATTCTCTTTTTTTTTCAGATTTTGCCAATGCGGCAATGATTCAACACTACAACCTTATTTGTCAATCATGGACAGTCTGCAAGTATCAACTGCAACTACAGCCGAACAGATGCCACAGAATTGATGGCAGTAAATATTCAGACATTAAATCATACTCCTCTGTTCACTTCGCTTTAATGGGAGGTTTATTGGAAACGACAGAACTGCAGAGATCACATCAAGTTTACCTGGACTCCAGAGACTGAGGAAATCTCATTTGAGCTCTTAAATCTTCAGGATAAAAACACATACACCTGTACTGTGATGAGGACTATACCACCACCCACACGTGAATCTGGGAGTAACACAAGTGCAAGTTATTGGTAAATAATTAAGTTGTAATCATAACTAAAAAGAAAACACTACAGTTGGATTGTAATGTTTTGTTTTTTTTACACTTCTGCTATTTTCAGTGCGTCCAGTCTTGACTCTGTCCTGTGAGAAGATGCCTGACGGATCTCCCATGATTCTGTGCTCTGTGGGATTCCACAGTGATTCACTTGAACTGCTGTGGATCAGAGATGGAGAATTCATCAACAGCTCATACTCAAACAAATCATTCAGTCATAAATCATACCTTATGCTGCCACCACAAATCAACGACACAATATATTCCTGCTGGGTAAACCACTCGTCCTTAAACAAACCGCTCATAGCTAATTTATCAAGCTCTGCCTGCTATGAAAAAGAGGGTAAGTTTGGAGATTTTATGCATATTTATTTTATTTTTAAAAACATGTATCATATGACATAATTCCATTTTAGTATAAGGTGGTTCATAATAGGCCTCTTTATTATTTCTGTCTTTTAGGTTGTGATTTATTGGTGACTGTAGCAGTGGCATTTGCCATCTCTGCGGTGTTGACTGTAATTTTGGTCACTATAGTTGTGTAAACATTGGTAAGTCTCAAGTTTGCACTCTGCCTTAGTCTGTCTATATTTATTTTCATTCTTAAACTAGCATGCTGTTGTAACAGTCTATTGCTGTTTCTCACTTCTAAGAATGTAAAAACTTTCTTCGGGTTCTCAGAGATCAAAACCTATTTAATTAATTGCCTATATAAAGGTATGAAGGATGTCACTGTCTGCATTCGCTCATCACTTGTACAAAAGAGTGCCTCTTAAAATAGTTTGGTACTAATACAGTTGAAGTCTGAATTATTAGCCCCCCTGTTTACTTTTTTCCCCAATTTCTGTTTAACCGAGAGAAGATTTTTTTCAACACATTTCTAAACATGAAAGTTTTAATAATTCATCTCTGATAACTAATTAATTTTCTCTTTGCCATGATGACAGTAAAGTAATATTTGACTAGATATTTTTCAAGACACTTCTATACAGCTTAAAGTGACATTTAAAGGCTTAACTAGGTTAATTAGGTTAACTAGGCAGGTTAGAGTATTTAGGCAAGTCATTGTATAACGATGGTTTGTTTTGTAGACTATTGAAAAAAATATCTAGCTTAAAGGACCTAATAATTTTGACCTTAAATGCTTTTTAAAAAATTAAAAACTGCTTTTATTCTAGCTGAAATAAAACAATTAAGACTTTCTCCAGAAGAAAAAATATTATCAGACATACTGTGAACATTTCCTTGCTCTGTTAAACATCATTTATGAAATATTTTAAAAAGAAAAAGAATTCAATGGGGGGCTAATAATTCTGACTTCAACTGTACAGTATATACCTTTGTAGTATCAGTATGAACCTTTGTTTACCTTTTATCAGAATTCATGTTTACTGGTTGGAAAGGTAACACCCCAGTGACATCTCTTATACCTTTATTTCTCACAGTGTACTGTACTGTATTTGTGTAAATGAGAATGTAAACATTAATATATGCTTTGTGATGTTACGATTCTTTTTAATGATACATTTATTAAGTCTCTTAATTAAAATTGTCAAACACAAAGACAAATGTATATTTTTGTGGGATATCATTGACTGTTGATCTTCTGTCTATAGACTTTTGCTGTGTACACATGACAGTGGTAAAGGGAATGGGGTTATTAGGTGTGGTGGCCAAACTTTTAGACCCGAGGGCCACATCAAGTTTTGCAAACCAAGTGAAGGGCCACATGTCAAATCCTTCAAAAAATACTTTATTTATAGTGGCAGTACGCACTGGAATAATATGTATATCGGACAGAATCATGTCACAATTAATACAAACAGATTATTTTAATAGTTATAATTGAGTCAAATTTACAAGTCAAATTAATTTGCACTGCTATTTATATTTAACTTATTAATCATCATAAAACAATAAAGTATAATAATACTATCAATAATAATAATAATAATGTAATAATTTTTACAGTGGACAATAGAAAATATATTGTCTGATAGAAAAAATCTCGTATTAACACATCAAAAATTATTTTTAAAGTTTACTCTTCAGTCAAATGTACATTAATCTAATTTGCACTGCTTTTAGAATATACAGATCAATCATCATAAAACTTGATGAAACCACAAATCTTTGATAAAAGAACTTTTTAAAGTAGATGTATGCATGGAAAATATATTCTATGACAAAAATTAACACATTTAACCAGCAATTATTATACAATTTGAGTCAAATTCACAACAATCTCATTTGAGTTTGTATTAATATGCTCTTATCAATCATAAAACTATGAGATAAAACGGAAGAAGAATCTGAGGGCGTACTCACACTATGTACAGTTGCCTTGAACCGGGCCGAAGCATGCTTGTTCCCCCTCCTGTCTCCCCCGACGACCCGCACTCACATTATATTCGGGCCTGAGCATGTTTACGTCATCGATGATGCGCTGTTCAGTTTAAGAAGCGCTCTCGCAAAAAAAAAAAAAAGAAGCGCATTTTAATATCCGAAAGCGTGTTCTAATTCTACTGGTTGTGCTAACTGTACCGAGTGAAATACTGCCATCAAATGGCGTTCCCTTGTATTGCATCATTAATTTACTAGTTCTGATGCTGTGTTCACACCAGACGCGGAACACGTGGCTAAATCGCGCTATTCGCGAGTAAATAGACGCGTGAACATAGTTTAGTTTACTCGCTTCATTCACACGTCAGACTCCGCTTCATTCGTGCGTCAAACTCACTTCAGAACAGACGCGGATTTGCGTCATGGGCAGGGCTTCTGTCTGCCCGGTGACTGTAGCTTCGTTGCTAAATGGCTAACATGGATTTATTGATAAAATAACTGTGTTTATGTGCTTTATGAAGGCTGAAAAACAGCGTCGATACGTTTGGAGCAGTGTCTGAGTCCACTCGATACTTTCTGAGGTGCACCCAGCTCTGTGAGCTCATAAACTCCTCCAGAAACTTAACCTGGATGACGGAGGCTTTCAGCGGTGCTTCTGAGCCCAGTTTGATAAACTGTTGTCGGTGTCAGCTGAAGGATTTCCCCCGGGACACCAACAAAAGGTGCTACGTCACAATCATGCCCCCACAAGAGCAAGCTCCTGATTGGTTAACGCGGCGCGAATGTTTCAGATTTTTGAACTCGAGCCATTCGCGCGTATCGCGCCGCAGGATGCCTATTCACGCGTTTGCATTGACTTAACATGTAAATCACTCGTGCTTGATGCTTCTTCCGCGTCTGGTGTGAACGCAGCATGAAACCAAACCAATACTCAGAAGCAGCATTTTAAAAACTCCCTCGCGGGCCGGATGAAAGTGTTAAGCGGGCCGCATATGGCCCGCGGGCCGTAGTTTGCCCACCTCTTAAATACTGTGTTTTTAAAAGAAGGACACACAACAAACCACCATATTCTGTAAAACAGGTCTCATTGAATCTGGGTTTCTTTTGTAATATGCTTTATGATGCTGTTTAATTTGAGATGTGTTCTAAGAAACTACAGAGCAAACACAGATTGTTGTTACCATATAGGAAATGCTGATATCAAAAGGTCTTTATTTGAATATTCCAACAGTATCTGGATGCAGCTTTGATTATGACTCAGACACGACACACTCAACGGAGCTAGTGACTTCACTGTGACGGGTAGGGTTAGGGGTGGGGTTAGGTGTGCTCATTAAAAGCATTGCATGCAGCTCAGCTTGCAACTGCACCAGGTCAGCACCCAGACCCCTATCAAAAATGAATTTCCGCTCACATTTCCTGTAACTAAAATGCATATCAATATATAGTGACTGTTGCGTTGGACTACTGGGTGGGTTTCTAAAAACAAATTACAGTATTTACAGTGTCCTGATTGTAACAAATTAGCACATTACACCATGTCTTAACTACACGCAACGTGACAAGATTCTAGACTGTCATTTGGCTCTCTGCACCAGATGCAACACGACATGACAGAAACATTTAAATGGGCCTACCAGCCATTCATTTGAATATCAGCCACTGCATTTCATCAAAATGGTAAGGGTTATAATCTAATTAATATATACAACATTTTTAACATTATTAAAAGTATATACTGTAGACTGAGTGACTGAGATTGTTGGTTTGCTCCATTTCCTATTTATTTAAATTTCAAGACATGATCTCAACTACCTCAAATTCATATTGGAGCACTTAACACTGAATAAAGCACATATTCTGTTCATGAAAAGATAATTCTCATAGTAGTTTATGGTACTTTTTGCCATGATGTCACAGAAATAGAAAATTTTGCACATCATTGTTGCTGATGGTGACTGTAAAAAAAATATGAACGTAGTGTATGTGACATCACCCACAGGTTTCCGAAGAGTGCATAGAGTGCAATGAAGCTTACAGTGGGCGTGGTCAGCTGTGGCCATCTTAGAAATCCATCATTCTCGGATAATCGAAAATGGGCAGAGACGGAACGTGGGCGGAGCTCAGATGACTGAAAACGGAGCTCTGATTTGCTGAAACCACACAGACCACCCACGATGTTTAAACATCTCAGCTTACTCTCAAATTAAATTAACCTGAAACTACGCAACAAAACTTGAAATAACTGTTATTGCTATTATCATGGCTCTCTATGGCAAGTCATTTGGATTTTTACTCGTTCTCAGTATATGTATTCTTGATTTCTTTGCTAAGCTAACTCTGTAAAAGCCAATATTTGTCTTTGCATTGAACTTTGAACATACATTCAGAGATTTATGTTCACACATCTACATTATACACATTAACTAAAGTTTAAAATATGATATCGTAGTGGACCATCTTACTATGTCAATTCTTACCGGTTTTCAGCTTTCTTCAAAATATCTTCTTTTTTTGTTCAACAGAAGAAAAAAACTCATAAAAGTTTAAAAAGCACTTGAGCGAGAGTAAACGGTGAGTACATTTTCATTATTAGTGAGTACATTTTCATTATTTTAAGACTATCAGCTGCATTCTTGCACCAGTTAAGCCAATAGTTGATTCCTCTGTGCAAGAATGTAATAATTTCCTCAACTATTTTACAGAAAAAATTGACAACATATACAAGTCTATCAGTTCCAACTGTTCCCCTGAAATCCCAGAAATCCATCCACTTAGCTTGCCTGAAACTACTTTCTTCAGTTTTAACATAGTCACTATTGACACTATCTTGAAAATAGTGAATGCAATGAACACAACAACATGCATTCTCGACCCAATCCCAACATCTGTTGTAAAGGGAAGTCTCTCTTCTATATGTCCTCTCATTTTAAACATTGTTAATACCTCCCTTACCACCGGCACTATCCCAAAAGCCCTCAAGGTTGCAGCTATTACACTAGTCCCTAAAAAGCCTATCGCCCGGTTTCACAAACAAGGTTTAAGGCTAGTCAAGATTAAATTGCATGTTTGAGCTGTCTCAACTCAAAATAACTTGCAGTGAGATGTCTTAAAATACGTCAGTGTTATTTTTTTGTCTCCAGGTGCACACCAGTAATATATTTTTCCAAGGCCATTTTATAAATGTGGCTTAAATAGCCTAATTTATCTAAGGCCTAGTCCTGGCTTAATCTAAGCGCTGTTTGTGAAATTACAGGCCTATCTCAAATTTACCCTTTCTTGCTAAGGTTTTGGAGCGGGTTGTTGTGGCGCAACTCCACTCACACTTGACATCCAATAAGCTTAATGAACCTTTTCAGTCAGGGTTCAGAAAGGGACACAGCACAGAGACAAGCCTTGGTTCGTGTCATGAATGACCCTGCTTGTCTCTGCTGACTCTGGAGCTTCAACTATCTTAGTTTACTCGATCTCACTGCAGCTTTTGACACAGTATGTCGATCTATACTGTTAAATAGGCTGGATAATGGCTTGGTATCACTGACAGCACTGTGCTTAACTGGTTTAAAAATCTAATTTTTTGGATCGTATGCAATTTAGTGGTCATGGGAAATAATCAATCTGATATTGGACGGGTCTGCCATGGTGTCCCTTAGGGTGGTCGGGCCTTAGGGTCCCATACTTTTTAGCCATTTATATGCGTCCACTGGGGCTTATGCTGATGATACCCAAATCTATATCAGCTCAAAAATCCACCTGTCTGTTACTTGCCTCAATCCTATCAGAGTGTGTGCAGGAAATTAAAATATGGATGCACCAAAATTTTCCTAAATTGAACTGTTCTAACAGAGGTACTCCTATTGGCACACCAGGAGCCACTCTCAAATATAGCGAGTTTAAATTGAATCTGGATAATGCTTCTCAGGCTGTTCCCATCTTCCACAAGCACGTACCTTGGTGTGACTTTTTGACACTCATCTATCACTAGACTCACACATCAAGAGCATTACAAAATCTGCTTTCATCATCTGAGGAACATTGCAAAAATGGGGCTTACCTCACTCAACCAGATTGCTGAAAAGACTCATTCATGCATTTGTCACTTCTAGGATTGACTATTGTAATGCACTCGTTGTCGTTTACCTGCTAAATTTAATCAAACGGCTACAGTACATTCAAAACTCCAGCAGCATGCATTCTCATCGACACGCACTCCACCACGGCAGCACATTACTGGTGTGCTTTATACTTCATTGGCTCCCAGTTCAGTTCCTGTTCATTTTTAAAAACACTCACACTTGCATATAAAGCTCTATAAGGTACTGCTCTCCTTCCTATATCTGTGACAATTGTCTCTCAGTACACTCCTCGTTCCCTGCGGTCTGCTGATACTCTCACCACCCTTCAACAGCCACCCTGTAAACTAAAATCAATGGGGAGAGAGCTTTCTCTGTTTGCTGCACCCAGGTTATGGAATGCTCCCCCTTACTCTGTAAGAATGCTTCCACACTAGCTATTTTAAGAAGATGCTAAAAACTCATCTTTTTAGGGCTGCATTTTTAGATTCGTGATTATTCTGTTTATATTTTAGAGACATTTTTTAATGTATACTTGTATTTTATTGCATGTTGGATTCTCTGTTTGTTGTAAGCGCTTGGGTCTTAGGAAAAGCACATTATAAATAAATGTATTATTAAAATACATAAATGTATTATTATTGGGTGAACCATTCCTTTATGGACACGCTGGTCAAAATTAAGCAACATTTTCAGAATTAATGTGAAAAATGACCTACTTAAAACTTTTTATTAACCCAATTGGATTAACTGTAACCTCACAAAGAGTAGTGTGAGTAGACACATGACAGTAGCAGCAAATGATCTTACTTGCAGAATTGTATTTCGATAGTATTAAAATAAACCTTCAAAAACAGGGTTACTTTAACAGGTAATATAACATTAGCGACAACAACAACAACAAAGTAAGGCTTTGATGTACTACAGTGCATGTTCAAAAAGACATGTTAAACAAAATTACTAAGGGATTTTAAAGTACAAAAGTCAACTTCACAGTAAATACTACATTAGTAAACACTATAAACAGTGAGAAATAGATACATTTGTCAAAGAAATTATGTTAATGTTAGTTTAAAAAAAAACACACAAGTGAACTTTTTTTGTTATTAAGCATCAACTAAGAAATGAACATCACCCAGGGTTATTAAAAGCTGACTTAACAAATGGAAACTTACTGAGGTGTGTACATAATGACAGAACTTTTATTTTAGGAAGCTTGTAAAGAACCATGATGGACACTATATTTAGAGCACCAAGTCATAGAACAACTTTAGCTTTCATTTTATTAGAAAGTCTCCTAAAGGATCTTAATCTGTGAAACAACATAACATACATAATGTAATTTTACTTTCAACATATAACACAAATTGTTTATAATCACTGAGTTTAACAGCAAAGTCAATGAAAATCAATGTAAATCTTTGGAAATGACTCAACGCAAAACAGGCATTTTTAAAGAAAGGGAAGTCTAAAGGGTCAAAATAAAAGTTTAAACAGTAACTTTAAAAGTAACTTGCTAAAGAACGAAGAGGGATCTTATTGTGTTGTGTGTCTTGTCTTCCTTCTGATGTTGATGGTTCAGGACGGCAGGTCTGAGTTTTGTCTGCAGAGTGAAACATTTATCAGTGACTCTGAGACATTAAATTACCTCGCTTTTGTACAATGTTACAATGTTAAAAGAATGTGAAAGGGCTTATGAATGAAGTTCACCTTCAAATTGAATTAAAATGATAGTTTAATTGTAATTCTTCAAAATATCTTGTTTTGTGTTCAACAGAAGAATTAAACTCATAAAGATTTAAAACCCCATGAGGGAGAGTAAATGATGCTGGAGTACAGATCGTAAAGGAACTTGAAATAATATAATATAATATAATATAATATAATATAATATAATATAATATAATATAATATAATATAATTATGTATTTATTTGGTAAAGTAAATATCTGTAGAAAACTTACATTGTAAAATGCAGAATAATATTCATATAGTATAACTGATGCAGATGATGATGCTTAAGAACGCCACAATAACAGCTGGAAAATCCTTGTCTCCTGGGAAAGACGGACCACATGTTACCCTTATGGAATGTTTGATTTATACTTTTTAAAAATTATATAATTCAGATTTTATTAATAAACAAATTACATCTAAAGTCAATTTAACAATTTCCGTGAACTGATTAATAATGAAATTTTGCTACGAAAGTAATTCAGTGTATGCTCCTCAAAATGACTCACCTCTGTTAGTAGATTCTGAACTGTTGAAATTGATGCTTTTTTGGGTTTGGGTTCCTAAGTAGTTGACGTGACAGGTGATTGTGTCTCCTTCACTCCAGTCAGGTTTGCACAGCTGCAGTTCACTATTGTTGTCATTAAATGTGGACACATGTGGTATCATTTGATCTCCTCGACTCCAGTTGAAGTTGGCCAACTCAGAGTCCAGAGAGCAGAGCAGATGAACACAGCTGTCATTAGTGATGTTCAGTCGCTTCAGGGACAGACCTGGACATTAGATTCATCAAGGTAAGATTACCTCATACAAGCAGACAGTTCAGAATCACTTATAAACAGCAAAATCACCTGCAACTTGGAGATTCAGAGATGAGGTTTTGTCCACTGATGGTGGTGGAATTAGTCTTGTTGTTTTACAGCTGTATTTACCAGAGTCACCAGGCTGAACATTTTTCATTTCTAATGTAATAGGCTTACTGGTTAATGTAAAATGAGGAAAACAGTCTTTTAAGGGGGATAAAGATTTTATATTAATGATCCATCGACAAATAGAATTGTTACTGATTGTATTTATGCTCCACTCTACTGTAACTTGTTGACTCTCTTCAGGAGGTAAATGGCAGGGCAGATGGACAGTCGCTCCTTCCACTGCTCTGATAACTTTCTCCGCACCTGTGGATTGACAAATTCCAATATTACAAAACAATTGAATGCTCCAATTTAGATTATTCAAAACATACATCACATTTATTTTGTAAAATACATCACAGAAAACCAACCAGACATAAAATGTGTTTATTAAGTCTGTCACTGAGACCTTTGTTCATTATTAGTTATTATTTGTAATGAACTAGTCATATAGTCTTCGCATGAAGCTTCTTTGCTTTAAATAAAAGAGCACAGTAAACATAAATGAAGTGTTTTACCTGTATTTGGAAGATGAATTAAAGTCCAAAGCAAAAGAAAGTCTGTAATCCGTTTCAAAACCATGTTGATGTGCTCAGCGTCTGTGACTCTTCTGCACACGTACGCTAACATTCCTGTCACTTCCTGTCCATGTGACCACCCACAATCTAGATTAGAGAAGTCCAAAATACTGCTGACAGAAGTCCAAAATTTGTTTGTTTGTTTGTGTCTAAGATACAAATAAATAACTAAAATTAAATATTTCAATTAAATGTTTTAAATGAATCTTCTTAAATCTTCTTAAATGTACATACTGATAGAAGACAATGCAGAGACATCAGTGAGCAAATAAAAGTAAATACAGATTCTGCTTGACTAGTATTCAGCATTGATTCCACTGTTATAAATGTGATTGCTTTGGTTTTATTGAAATGAGTTATAATTGTAAAAATATACTGCATTAGTTAATACAATTTAAAGTAATATTTTCTATTTATTTTTAAAATTGAAAAAAGCTAGAGATTATCTATGCCAACTTTAACGTAATATAGTTTGGTATATTTACCTTCGGCCCACAGCTCTCAATGATTTTTGCTATTTGGCCCTTCATACAAAAAAGTTTGGGCTCCTCTGATCTAGATCATCAGAGAAGATAAACTAAAGAAAAATGCTTCTTTCATTGGTCAAACTGTTAGAGATTCATTGAAAGAGTACTGTGTTGACAGTCATTTCTGTGAATAAAACATATTTTTCTGTGGTCAACTTTCTGATTAGTGTATTTGTTGTTGTACATTCGATGGCACAGAGGAAATGAAAATTAAAAAGGGCTGATAAAAAAGCTATTACTTTAATATATGGACAGGCTCGCTGTAAATTAAAAAAATAAAATACTGCCCAAACTCAAAATTTTCTAGTGACTGGTCACATCTGTATTTTTTAATTGGCCCAAATGAAATTCGGCAAACCTTTATTTTTTTCAATTGTAGCAACAGTCTGTTAACATTGGCTCAATGAGAATAATGTGTTGAGCCAACTGAAAAATCATCAAGTCTGCCCGATCATGGTATTGGACCAATTAAATATTTTAAATTGTTTTAGCATGCTTTTTTGGTTCCACCCAATTTAAAAATGTATATTGGTAAATTTACATTGCTAAAGCAACTTTACTGAATTGTTTATTCCCCATTGTCCCAAAACAAAATGCATAATAAAATATACAAAACCAGGATACACTAAACACGGCCACTTTTTAATCTGTTCTCATTAAACAGATGCTATTGTAAAAATACTTTAAAATAACTAATAAGCTGAATGTGACCATTCCACAAATGGTAATCTGAACTCATAAAGTCACATTTTAATGGTTAAACCAGTTCATTAAAATTATACATAAAATATAAATATTAAAATGTCAAAAACACCATCAAATCTAAACAATGAATCACTTAACCAAGTTAACACAGAGGTTTTCAAAACAGGAACTAACAAAACCAACAAATGTCTCAAGAAAAATAGAAAAAAAATCTTTAGGAGGAACTTCAAGCACATGAAGCTGAATCTACTTCAATTATTTACCATGTGAACATGTTTAGAAAGTCGTTGTATTCCCAGTGGTTAGCACTTGCCTCACAGCAAGAAGGTTTGAGTCCCAGCTGGGCCAGTTGGTGTTTCTGTGTGGAGTTTGCATGTTCTCCCTGTGTGTTCTCCTCCGGGTGCTCCGGTTTCCCTCACAGTCCAAAGACATGCAGTACTGGTGAATTGAGTAAACTAAATTGTCCGTGTGTGTGAATGAGTGTATATGAGTGTTTCCCAGTGCTGGGCTGCAGCTGGAAGGGCATTCGCTGTGTAAAACATATGCAGGATAAGTTGGCGGTTTATTCCGCTGTGGCAACCCCTAATGAATAAAGGGACTAAGACGAATGAAAATGAATGAATGAATGAATGAATGAATGAAGTAACTTAAAGTACCCAGGGAAAACAGAATGGTCAGATCGTAGGTTAGACATTGCTATTACGGGTGTGAATTCAGTTTTTCTGCCAAATATAACTAGTAACGTAAGCTAATTAATGTTACTGTGTCCAACATTATGTCAGAGGCGGCAGGCTAATGTAATGCCCATGTTTGTTTTTATGTCGTTTTTACAGAGACTTTCACTTGATTAAACCTAAACATGATTTATTCATTCATTCATTTTCTTGTCGGCTTTGTCCCTTGCGGGGTCGCCACAGCGGAATGAACCGCCAACTTATCCAGCACGATTTTACGCAGCGGATGCCCTTCCAGCCGCAACCCATCTCTGGGAAACTTCCACACACACACATTCACACTCATACACTATGGACAATTTAGCTTACCCAATTCACCTGTACTGCATGTCTTTGGACTGTGGGGGAAACCGGAGCACCCGGAGGAAACCCACGCGAACGCAGGGAGAACATGCAAACTCCACACAGAAACGCCAACTGACCCAGCCCAGCCGAGGTTCGAACCTGCGACCCAACGACGTTCTTGCTGTGAGGCAACAGCACTACCTACTGCGCCACTGCGTTGCCTAAACATGATTTAATGAATACATAATTTACTACACACCATAACTTTATTAAAGGAAAATCCGTCTGAATATGATTTTTTCGTCTGATCTCTGCCATCAATCTGCTCCAACAAACGGCTCTCACATGCTAGTGCACACCCATTTTTTGCTGCAAGGTTTGTTCACCAAACACAAATATTTCTCTTCTGTTTGATGAATTGGCTGAACAAATTTTTGTTTGGTGAGTTTGGTGAATATATATATATAATATATATATATATATATATATATATATATATATATATATATATATATATATATATATATATATATATATATATATATTTTTTTTTTTTTTTTTTTTTTATTTTAACGACCATGAGCTAAAATTTTTAGATAATTATTGGAAAATAATTTGCTCAGTCAATATTTAATTGTCTGGTCACACAAAGTTATTTTACTTATAGTGTACAGTATTATAAACTTTCTTTTTAGTGCATATGAGATCTGTAAGTAAATTTCTTAATCCTGTCCATCTACACTGTAAACAAAATCCAACTAACGAAATGTTGCCTTAATGAGTATTCATTAGTTCCCCTTCGGGAGGGGAACTTCAATGCTATGTGGAAAAACTTACACTATAGGGGATTTCATTTAGAAAGCCAATCATCTGTAAGAGTATGTGAACGGGCCAATGAAATGCCAAGTTGGCAGCTTCAGCTTGCGCACCTGATGCTCGTTGCAATTAATTTGGCTATAGGAGCACAGAGTGAGCAAAGCCAAAGCATCATTTTTACTTCAACAGCCTTCTGAGAGAATCGATGAGGGTTCCTCCAGCTGAGTTTCAGACAGAGAGTGAACGAGAGCGATCTCCCGGTCCAGAGTGTGTGACACGCAGCGGCAGACGGTTGAGCTGGGTTTCTCCCTTGCCTGGCGTCCTTAGGGTCCGGTTCTCCAGAGCGGTATGTATTGTTGCGAATTTCCTAAAATAGCAACAAGGTCGTGCAGCGCGTCTTTTTCAAGACGTCGGGAGCGAGCGCAGCGGTGGCCGATCTGGAAACAGACATGATAATTGTGCTTTCCCGGGCTGCTTCGGTCGTGGGTCTGGAGATGGTTTATCCCCCAGCCCCGCGGCCGGACTGACTAGATGGGTGTATGTGGAGGATTAAAAGGCAAGACCTTCTAGCCTCCCATCCCTTTCTTCCCGGATGTGCACAGTGGGCACACGCAGTCTTGAGGGCACCTTTCTCTGCCCGATCTGCATGCGCCTCCACCTCACCACCTTTGGTGGAGCAGCCAGAGAGTAAGAGCCGATTTCCCCAGATTGAAAGTGCCATCACGGGCCCGCGTGCACCTCTGCTGGGGTCAGCCTCATCTCTCGTCCAAGGCGTGTTGGTCTTCTGCCTCCCTCCGAGCCAGAGCCCACACAGCCGCTGGCCAGGCTGCTTCCACCCTGCACGCTAGGGTCCATGCGCACGAACTGGCCCAGCTGCACGAGGGTGTTGACCCAGGCTTGTTACAAGCTCCGCACCGCACCTGACTGAGCTCCACGGACCTCAAGTTCGCTGCGTTTGCCCTGGGAAGGACGATGGCCACATTAGTGGTCCAGGAGCGCCACCTCGGGCTAAACCTGGCAAAAATATGCATCGACAAAGTTCACTTTCTTGACTCCCCCATATACCAGTCTGGCCTGTTCAGCGACAACGTTGGTGAATTCACCCAGGAACTCATGGTGGTGCAGTCAAATACGATGGGCCATCCATCGGCAGGGATGTAAGTCGCCGAGAGCGCCGGTCTACGAGTGCTGCTCCACCCCCGCCTGCACCTCGCAGGCAACCATCGCTCTCCGTCCCAGGGTGCCGTTACGTCCGGTTAACGGACCGCAAAGCGCTCCTGAGACGGGCCATTCGGAGAAGAGAGAACTTGCTCTCTCCCCGGTGGGGGGCCGGGCTCCTCAGAGAGAGAGCATTTTTCCCCTTCCCTGGATGTGACAGCCCGAATACTGCCAGTCTGGGGCGCGATGAAAAGCCTTCCAGCTCACAGGATTGGTGTACTTTGCCAGTGGCTCACAAGGTCTGGGAGGACGGTCTCCTTTCTCTCACACCTCCAGCCCTCCCCTCCAGAGTCTGGGTGCAAGGTGAGTGAATCTCTCGCCTCCAGCTCTACCGCGGGACCCCAGCGCTCCCCGGATCAGCACTTCCACTCCGCGCTGCCCCACTGCTGGTACGTCAGCGATTGTAGCGATGCAGCCATTAGCGAGGGCTCTGCCTGCATGGTTAGCGCGGGTCAGCCCTTCGCGGATCAGACTCAGCTACGCAATTCAATTCGCGAATGGCCTCCCAAGTTCACAGGGGTGTTTCTCACCAGGGTCAGCCCTGTGCCCGCCCCTGTCTTGCGAGAGAAGATTACTGTCCTCCTGGCAAAGGATGCAATCTAACCGGTCCCTTCAGCCGAAATGGAGAGCGGGTTTACTGCCTGTACTTCATCGCACCCAAAAGAGCGATGGGCTGCGGCCAATCCTAGATCTGCACGTTTTGTACTGCTGTCTTCACAAGCTGCCGTTCAACTGCTTATGCAGAAGCGCATCCTCCGGTGCGTTTGTCCTCAGGATTGGTCAGCAGCAATAGACCTGAAGGACGCGTACTTCATGTCTCCATACTCCACGCCACCGTCAGTTTTTTGCGGTCTGCATCAAGGCGAGCCTGGCAGTAAAAGTCCTCCCCTTCGGCCCCCCTCTATCTCCGCGGGTCTTCATCAAGCTTGCAGAGAGTGCCCTAGCGCCCCTTCGGCTCACGGGCATTCACTTACTCAATTATCTCGGCCACTGGCTGATTTTTAGCCCATTCGCAGGAGCAATTGATTATGCACAGGGACAAGGTGCTCCAGCACCTCCACCTATTGAGGTTTCAGGTCAACCGAGAAAAGAGCAAACTCGCCCCTGTGCAGAGGATCTCTTTTCTCGGGTTGGAGCTGGACTCGGTCAGTCACCATGACAGCGCGCCTCTCCGGAGAGTGCGCTCAGCTAATGCGGAACTGTCTGAGAGAGTTCGACAGCAAAATATTGGTTCCACCAAAATCTTTACAGAGGCTCCTGGGGCATATGGCATCCGTAGCCACTGTACGCTCCTCGGATTACTCCATATGAGACTACTTCAGCACTGGCTTCACAATCAAGTCCCCAGACGCGCATGGCACATGGACACACACCGAGTGACTGTCACTGTGCTGTGTCGCCGCGCCCTCAGCCCCTAGAACGACCCCTAGTTCCTACAGGCCTGAGTGCCTTTAGGACAGGCGTCCAGACATATTGACGTTTTGACAGATGCTTCCAGCACTGGCTGGGGGGCCGTGTGTTGCAGGCATGCAGCTGCGGGCCTGTGGAAAGGAACCCAGTTGCATTGGCATATCAATCGCCTGGCAGTGTTCCTCACTCTCCGCCATTTTTTACCGGTGCTGGAGCGACAGCACGTGCTGGTCAGGACGGACAGCACGGCGGTGGTGGCGTATATCAACCGTATGGGGGGTATCTGCTCTCGCCGCATGTCTCAGCTCGCTCGCCGTCTGCTCCCCAGTAGTCATACGCGGTACAATCGATGCATTCCATTTTTTCCCACCGAGCTCAACAGTGCAGCCCATGCGCTCTCACGGCAGTTTTGCCTGGGAAAATGGAGGCTCCACCCCCGACTGGTCAACTGTTGTGGGCTGCGCCTTTCTCTCTCTAACTCAGAGATTCGTGCGCTCTCGCTTGAGTTCCCCACTTGGCGAACCCTGCAATGTCCACTGGCTACACAGCCTATTCGCACAGATACTGTGTAAAGTCAGGAAGGTCGAGAAACAGCTCTCGTATTGCGCTTCTCTGGCCCAATCGGACCTGCTTTCAACTCTCTCCTCGTGATGGCCCCCCTGGCTCATCCCCTGGAAGCAGGGGATATAGGCACCGTTTGGCACCCACGCCTAGATCTATGCCTTACATATGGTTCATAGATGGAGCGCGGAGGACTTAGGTGACCTACCGAATAGGTTGTTAACACCGTCACTCAGGTGCCCACATCCTGAAGTGGAGTCTATTCGCTGTGTGGTTACCTTTTTCCCCGAGAAGGAAACCCTGAACATGCCAGATCAGAGTGATGCTATCCTCCTTCAGTTGGCTGGAGCTAAGGCTGTCCCCTCCGCTCTGAGGGGTTGGAGTTACGATCAACCCCGCCCTGAGGATGCAGCGATGACGGCACGCTGGGAAGCATCGTCTCATCATCCTGTTCCCAGAGGCGCGAGACGTGGATATTAATTCTTCCTGTTCCCCTCCTATACCCACTTGGAGATCTCTCTTAGGAGAGGTCTGCTCGATCACTCGACTCAGAATCTTTAAGATTTCTGTCCAGGTAGACAGCTCTGCTGGTCGCGTTTGCATGTGGTGGGTGGGTACCTGGAGGCATTTTCGGTCAGCAAAATGTGCCAGCGTTTTGGGCCGGCCCACTCTCACGTTACCTGAGACCCTGGCCAACCTAGGTGCCCTAGGTTCCTACAGCATTCTTTCAGCTACGTAGTGAACCTGCAAACGCTGCCCACGGAGGAGGCAGACCCAGCCCCTTTATTTGCTGTGTCCTTCGTGCTTTGCGTATTATATGGGCCGTACTCGGCTCTTTATCTGTTACAGTGATCGGCAGAAGGGAAGTGCCGTATCCAAACAGAGGTTGGAACATACCCACTGAACAGTGGATGCCATCTCCATCGCTCATCTAAGCCAGGGCGAGCCGTGTCCCCCAGGAGTGAGAGCACGCTCCTCGAAGCGCGTATCCTTTTGGGCATTAGCATGCGGCGCCTCTCTAACAGATATTGTAGAGCTGCGGGCTGGGCGACACCTATTGCGAGATTTATTAATCTTGAGGGGAGCTGATTTCCTCATGCGGTGAATGAGAGATTCGGTTAGGTCAGGGATCACCAATCTCGGTCCTGGAGGGCCGGTGTCCCTGCTGAGTTTAGTTCCAACTTGCCTCAACACACCTGCCTTGGTGTTTCAAGTACACTTAGTAAGACCTTGATTAGCTTGTTCAGGTGTGTTTTATTAGGGTTGGAGCTAAAATCTTCAGGACACCGGCCCTCCAGGAACAAGTTTGGTTACCCTTGGGTTAGGTGTTGTAAAACGCTTGCTGCGCCATTCTCTCTAACACGGAGATTTGTGCATTTATTCACTCTGACAGTAAAGTTCCCTGCTTTGCTCACCCTGCAGATATTTCTCCGAGGCCCTCAGCATCTGACTCAGCAGAGGAGTCAGGCGATGGCCCGTTACGTTGTTGGGATGCCCGCTTGTCAGCCCACGTTCTGGGTATAGGTGCCCTCTATGTGCAATCCCCACTAGGCAATCCCATATGCTTATACTGCCACAATGCAGTCCACCCTCACAGGCTGACCCGTGTCTTCCCTCACCGCTAACCATCTTATATTTATATGCGTACTCCCCCTTCTCAGGGCTAGTCCATATGCTCTCTTGCCACCAGTCTCCCCAGGTGGCCTCCGCAGCGTCCTCCCTATCGGAACTGCATGCTTCCCAACGTACTGTCTTATTAAATTCCTAGAAATTATCTAGATGCATTGCGACTCCCGAAAATATATCTAAATCCGTAAATCTTCTGTTGAAGTGGAATAAGTAAGGGCCAGGGAACACGTTGGAAGACCGCGCCTCTGGTGATGAAGGTGCGCTCATGCTCTCTTTTGCCTGGCAAACCTCTCATCGGGGGCGAAGGTAAGGTTCAATCATTATAGCGTTTTTCATACATTTCCCCATAGTGGAAGTTTTTCCACATAGCATTGAAGTTCCCCTCCCGAAGGGGAATGCTCCGGTAACTAAGGTAACCCTCGTTCCCCGAGGGGGGGGAACGGAAATGCTATGTTCCTTCGCCATAATGATTGCCCCTTAGCTGTTTTCTTGAAAGTCTCTTCCGCTAAAAAATGATGCTTTGACTTTGCTCACTCTGTGCTCTTATAGCCAAATTAATTGCAACGATTATCAGGTGCGCAAACTGAAGCTGCCAACTCATTGGCATTTCATTGGCCCATTTACATACTCTTTCAGATGATTGGCTTACTGAATGAAATCCCCATAGTGGAAGTTGTTCCACATAGCATTCCGTCCTGCCCCCACCCCCCACCCCCTTACCTTAGTAACCGGTGTTAGCTGGACTAGTAAAAATAAGTTGTTTGAACAATTGTTGGGTCAACTAAGATATGATTGTTGAACTCACTTAAAAATGCATGTTTACATTAACAGAAGTTGGTCAGGAAGTTTGTGCATGTGTGATGCATTAAAACAGACAGACATGGCATTTTAATTGATATATACAGCATTACTCTAGATTAGAAATCCTGGCTGAATATTCTGATTTAATATAATAAACATTCATGGATTTGATGTTGTAGACCACTGACAGCAGCACATGATTGTTTCTATGAATATTTTTCTGAATGAATACAGAACTGTATGTGATTTATATTGTCTGCAACTCCTACGTTTTACTTTACTTAAAGAGGAAATGAGCACCTCGACTTCATTCAGTTTCATAGCATGAGACAAAACCGGACATGCTCAGCGCTTTCACTTGAAAGAGGAATGGTGAGTGTAAATTGTAACTTTTATGATATTTAAGAACTATGATAGTATAGTACAATAAGTAGTGTTGTTTGTTAACTGTATTTAATGCTTTAATGAAAAATAATGATTAATATACTTTGTTAATATGAACAGAAACAATATTAGATCATGTATTTGTATGAAAGTGAGCAAATTTATTAAACTATGATTAATAATGGCAGTAGAAATATTGCTTCTTTTTTTTGTTAACTTAATGTAGGAAAAGTTAACAAATGAAACCATATTGTACAGTGTAAAACTATTTATAGAACAACAAAATAGATATAAACAGAAATATAATTCAACTTGGAAGCTTGTTTATTAATTTTTTATTATTGCACTTTTAAGATATTTGAACAAGAGTTACCTTAACATTTTTCGTTGCCTTTTTTCTTTGTGTTTATTTGAGGTTTATTTTTTGGCAGTATTTCTTTTTAATCTGTTGCGATTGGATGCTCCTGTCTTCAGCGTATGGTAATGTTAAATGTTCAAAATCTATGATACATTTATGAATAATGCATATTATGAAATATAATTAATCATTTAAATGTGTAATTTTTGAATTTGTAATAAATTCAAGTTGTCAATTCTCTTTTTTTTCAGATTTTGCCAATGCGGCAATAATTCACACTACAACCTTATTTGTCAATCATGGACAGTCTGCAAGTATCAACTGCAACTACAGCCGAACAGATGCCACAGAATTGATGGCAGTAAATATTCAGACATTAAATCATACTCTCTGTTCACTTCGCTTTAATGGGAGTTTATGGAAACGACAGAACTGCAGAGATCACATCAAGTTTACCTGGACTCCAGAGACTGAGGAAATCTCATTTGAGCTCTTAAATCTTCAGGATAAAAACACATACACCTGTACTGTGATGAGGACTATACCACCACCAAACGTGAATCTGGGAGTAACACAAGTGCAAGTTATTGGTAAATAATTAAGTTGTAATCATAACTAAAAAAAACACTACAGTTGGATTGTAATGTTTTTTTTTTTTTTTACACTTCTGCTATTTTCAGTGCGTCCAGTCTTGACTCTGTTCTGTGAGAAGATGCCTGACGGATCTCCCATGATTCTGTGCTCTGTGGGATTCCACAGTGATTCACTTGAACTGCTGTGGATCAGAGATGGAGAATTCATCAACAGCTCATACTCAAACAAATCATTCAGTCATAAATCATACCTTATGCTGCCACCACAAATCAACGACACAATATATTCCTGCTGGGTAAACCACTTGTCCTTTAACAAACCGCTCATAGCTAATTTATCAAGCTCTGCCTGCTATGAAAAAGAGGGTAAGTTTGGAGATTTTATGTATATTTATTTTATTTTTAAAAACATGTATCATATGACATAATGCCATTTTAGTATAAGGTGGTTCATAATAGGCCTCTTTATTATTTCTGTCTTTTAGGTTGTGATTTATTGGTGACTCTAGCAGTGGCATTTGCCATCTCTGCGGTGTTGACTGTAACTTTGGTCACTATAGTTGTGTGTAAACATTGTAAAGTCTCAAGTTTGCAACTCTGCCTTAATCTGTCTATATTTATTTTCCTTCTTAAACTAGCATGCTGTTGTAACAGTCTATTGCTGTTTCTCACTTCTAAGAATGTAAAAACTTTCTTCGGGTTCTCAGAGATCAAAACCTATTTAATTAATTGCCTATATAAAGGTATGAAGGATGTCACTGTCCATATTAATACATCACTTACACAAAAGAGTGCCTTGTGAAACTGTTTATATACATTTATATACCTACTGATATATACCTTTGTGGTGTCAGTATTGAACCCTTTAGGCACATGTTTACCATTTGAAAAGGTAACACCCCAGTGACAGCTCTCGTACCTCGTATTTCTTAGATTGTACTGTACTGTATTTGTGTAAATGAGAATGTAAACATTAATATATGCTTTGTGATGTTACATTTCTTTTTAATGATACATTTATTAAGTCTCTTGATTAAAATTGTCAAACAAAAAGACAAATGTATATTTTTTGGGATATCATTGACTGTTGATCTTCTGTCTATAGACTTTTGCTGTATACACATGACAGTGGTAAAGGGAATGGGGTTATTAGGTTAAATACTGTGTTTTTAAAAGAAGGACACTGTTTTTCTCCAGTCCTCCGTTGGTTGCACCCCAGACATATGTCCTCTTTCTCTACGAATCCTCTGCACAACAATAAAAAGTCTAAGACTTTCTCAACTGCACATATTCTGTGTTTAAAATACTGCTGATAGTTTCTGGCCAGCTCAAGTTAATTTTAGACAGTCAAGCCTGTGCATCTCCTATCAGCTCTATCTACACCAGCAAAAAGGCTTCATTAGTTTGCAAAACATGACCTTTAAGGAACACAAATAATTGTTTAATGAAAAGAAAAAGAGACAAAACTAATACAAAATATATTCCTTTTTCCCAACAGTATGCAGCTTTGATTATGACTCAGACAATGCACTCAACAGAGCTAGTGACGTCACTGTGACGGGTAGGGTTAGGTGTGCTCATTAAAAGCTTGCATGCAGCTTAGCTTGCAACTGACCTTGGGTGAGGTCCTACAAAAACACCACAAACATGTACAAAGCATTCACAGTCATCCTGATTGTAGTAAGAACAAATTAACAACATTACACCATGTCTTACTACATGCAACGTGACAAGATTCCAATTGGCTCGCGCCACCAAACGCAACATGATATAAACAGAAGCCATTTCAATTCAATTCATCTTCATTTGTATAGCGCTTATACAATGTAGATTGTGTCAAAGCAGCTTCACATGGAAGATTATAGTGAATTGAAACAGTGTCAGTTCAGTTTTCAGAGATTAAGTTCAGTTCAGTTTAGCTTAGTTCAGTGTGGGTTAATAATCACTACTGAGAGTCCAAACACTGAAGAGCAAATCCATCGATGCGCAGCTCTACAGATCCCGAACCATGCAAGCCGTGGCGACAGCGGCGAGGAAAAAACTTCACCAATTGGCGAAGTGAAGATTTAAAAAACCTAGAGAGAAACCAGGCTCAGTTGGGCACGACCATTTCCCCTATGGCCAAACGTCTTGTGCAGAGCTGCAGTCTAGGCACAGGAAGCTGGACCTCAGCGAAGACTCGTCTGTCCTTGGAGCATCACAGGAGTCAGTCTCATGCTCTCACTCCATGAAGACCACCACAGCAGCTGCTCAGGATGCGGCCTGGTCCAGAAAACCTTGGTATCATCTCGTCGCTGGTCTTGGATCGCATCAGTGGCACTGCATAGTCTGAGGGCCTCAAGATGAGTACCCCCAGGTGGAAATACAGAATAAGGAGAATAATTAGCGTAGCAGCTGTTCATAGTGTATATAAACGAGAACCAAAATCATGTGTGGGGCACATCATGCGTCATACCGCTATGTACTGCACAGAGTGTATGCTTTGCTAAAAAGATAGGTCTTTAATCTAGTTTTGAAGAGCGAGAGTGTGTTCTGAGCCTCGGACATTATCAGAAGGCTATTCCGAGTTTAGGGCCATAAATGAGAGGGCTCGACCTCCTTTACTCGACTTTGATATTCTAGGTACTACCAGAAGCCCTGAGTTTTTAGGATCATAAAGATCAGGTTGGGTTGTAGTGAGACAGGAGGTTGATACTAGCCATTCATTTAAATATCAGCCATTGTGCTCCCAACACAAAGGTAAAAGATATAATATAATACATAGACATATTTAACCTGTTTAAATGTACATAAGCAGAGTGACTGATGTTGTTGCTTTGCACTGACTTTCATTTTCAAACCGTTTGGTAGTTATTTCAATCTGATGCAACGATCGGCTGCTGCTTTCAGTATGGCAATAAAGGTCACGTTAAGAGTAAACCAGTGTGAAGGTTGTGGGTTAGCTATAGCCTCAACACACAAAACAGCACTGCCTCTATTTTAATTATGTTAATGAAGAATTAGCTTCTCATAACTATGAGAAAATGTGCAGCTGAAAACCGTGTGCAGTAGAGGTCAAATTTGTTGTAAACTTTTTGTACATGTACAACCATTGCATGTCTAACGGTGGTAGCCTTTTGATGTCATAACCTACTTCAACAGTTTTACAGCCTCCCCCACAATGTGGTTAAAATAGTTCAGTTGCCCAGTCTGTGCATGAAGATGCATGAAGATCTACACGAGGTGTTGTAGAAAGAAGTCTACAGGACATTTGGCTTAACCATTTCTTAAAGCACTCCTACACATCTGTTGTACCCTTTAACAAAAATTATGTTTGATAAATTTGCTAAATATTCAACGACCTAGAAGAGTTTTCCATGTTAAGTTTCACAATTAAAAAGTATTTAAAAAGCTATAGATTTATAAATGTTTAAAAAAGAGGTCTGGAATTTCCTCTGCCCCTCTAGTGGAGTTCACTGAAACTCCCTTGCAACTTTTTATGTCTAAATTCATTCATTCATTTAATTTTTCTTCGGCTTAGTCCTTTTGTTCATCTGGGGTCGCCACAGCAGAATGAACCGCCAACTTATCCAGCATATGTTTTACACAGCGGATGCCCTTCCAGTTGCAACCCAGTAGTGGGAAACACCCATACACTCTCATTCTCACACACACACACACACACTCATACACTAAGGACAATTTAGTTTATTCAATTCACCTATACCACATGTTTTTGGACTTGTGGGAGAAACTGGAGCACCCATGCCAACACGGGGAGAACATGCAAACTTCACACAGAAAAATAATATTGTTTTAGAATCGCCTGACAGGTTTAAATTATTGCTTTAATCCAGCTGGAAACACTGTAATTTTCTCCAAACATTTTTAATGATTTCAATACAGATCATAAAAATCAATTCAGGGCTTAAGATCTTTAAGCCAACTCTGCTCTGATTGTTCAACTATATAGCCAAGTCTGTTCTGATTTCCATATATTTCATTTCAGAAAAGAAAGCCTATTTCATAGTAGGCATGGGCCAGTAGAAGATTCTGACGGTATGGTAACCTTGGAAAAAAATATGATGGTTTTACGGTATTGTGATTACTGCTCTAAAATATATTCTTTTTATGTCTGGGTAAAAAAGAAACTATACTATATAAAAAAAAAAATTGCGCAAAAGCCAAGTTAGCGCACTGACGTATGGTGCGGTAGCACTTCAGGGCTTCCTGAGTTCGAATCACAGCTCGAGGACATTTCCTGACCCTACCCCTCTTTCCCACTTTGCTTCCTGTCTGATTACTGTCCTATCTAATAAAGGCAAAAAGGCCCGAAATAAATCCTAAAAAAAAAAGATACTGTGCATTTGTGTAAATTTTTGTCCATAATTTTTTTAAATTTAATATATATATATATATATATATATATATATATATATATATATATATATATATATATATATATATATATATATATATATATATATATATATATATATATTATTAAAACCACCACTTAATGCTGACAAGGTACTGTCTTTGTCACCAAATCATTCATTCAATCGATTTATTCCCAACCGTGCATGGCATCACTGACATCGCAGTTCTGTTGTTTGGAACTATTTTCATAGATCACAAATATACATTATTGTCTATACAATAATGCAAATATACAAGTAGCTTAATATGAACTACTTTACTATATTACTGTTTTAGTTCTTTGACTTTAGTTCTAATACTTTACTGATGTGATGGTGCAAAACACAACAGACCTTTTTTTATAATTGGAAGCTGCTTTAATTGCAAACTATAATTGGAAAAACTTTAGATAATTAACAGGAAACACACTTTAGGCAACTTGTGACTTAATAAAAAGCATGTGTTGTTCTGTCACAATAAAAATATATAATTTAAATGTAGCTTACACAAAAAGGTAAAACTACATTAATATTTGTCTGGTGTTTGATCTAATATAGCCCAGTCATATTTAGATTGACTCAACGTAAAAAAAAAAAAACGACAATTACTGACAACCAAAAGCTTAAATAGGATTTATTTAAAAAAATAAATCCAATGAGTGAACAGTCAAAGGATAAGGGAACTTGGGCCAGGCCACAAAGAGTCTGATTGCCCTTTGATTTGTTGCAGTCAAGTGACATATTTACAATCAAAATCTAATTAAATTTTCTGCTGGATTCTTATGACTTTCTGAAAACTGCTGTTCTAAGTAGGTTAAAAATTTTCAGACAGCAGAAGTTGGTCTAAAAATAGCCTCTTTAAGAGGAAGAAATATGTTTTTTTTCTCTTTTGTTGGAATTAATCATAGTTTATTATTATAATTATACAAATATTATCAATAATAATTCATTTAATCAATATTTCATTAAATGCTAAATTTAAAGAGATGCTTTTTTCTGAAGGTTATTTAGAAAGAAAGTCAAAAATGACCTATTTAAGAAATTGGAAGTATTTAAAAAAGTATCATATCAGATGCAAATGTGCCAGGTCCACTAATTTGTCACCCATGGGAAGATCTGCACACTGGTGTTAAGCAAATCACCTTTATTGAATGCATCTGTGTGGCTTTTTGATCTTTATGTCACAAGTCACCAACTAAATGAATGTTTGCTACTAGGAATGTGTGTGTCTTTGTGGCCAGTGCAGTCTGTGCTTGGGGGTTATGGAAGATTGTAAGAGGTAAGAGATTTATCATTGGTATCTTTTAGCTTATTTTAGTTATATTTATTTTAGTTACTAATTTTAATTTAATTTAATTTGTATTATTAAATGTTTGTGCCTTTTTACCATATGTATTACAGGTGCAGCTTGAGAGCTCTAGTTACTGCTTCTTGTGGTTCTTCTTTTTGTTGTCCTTATTCCTTTTGGTTGTTTCTTATTTTCTTCCAATGGACTGCTTCATAGGACTCCTCCCTGTAGAGTTGTATGATATGGAGTATTTGAAACACCTGCTGTTTTGGTTTTGTACTAAAAATCAGTACTGAGTTTTGCATCTGTGTGATCCTGTCTTCAGTCAATGCAGCAAAAGGTCTTTAATGGCTGAATGTTACTGTTTGGAACGGTTCATTTACTTGGTGTTTCAAGGATTTCTGGCCTAATATTATTATTATTATTATTATTATTATTATTATTGGTATTGTTATTATTGTTATTTTTAATCCCCTTCTCTAGGCAGTTTGAAAAAAATTTGATTTGTATCACGTGTAAATCTGTGTGTGTTTGTTTGGCAGTTTTATCTTGAGGTAGGTTAGCATTGGTCTGCTTTATTTATTTATTTATTTATTTACTTGTATTCAGATATTGGCTGGTTTGTTTTTTTTTCCTTGTTTTAACTTTTGGAAGTCAAACCTCTGTCTTTAATTAGGGCTTCTCTGTCTTCAGGGCTTCTAGTACTACCTAGAAATAGCAAAATCAAGTAGAGGAGGTCGAGCCTTCTTATTCATGGCCCCTAAACTCTGGAATAGCCTTCCTGATAATGTCCAAGGCTCAGACACACTCTCGCACTTCAAAACTTGATTAAAGACCTATCTTTTTAGTAAAGCATACATGTACATTCAGTGCATTACATAGCAGTATAACGCATGATGTGCCCCACACAGGTTTTTGCTTCTTGTTTATATACACTATGAACAGCAGCTACGCTAATTATTCTCTTTATTCTGTATTTCCACCTGGGGGTACTCATCTCGAGGCCCTCAGACTATGCAGTGCCACTGATGCGATCCAAGACCAGTGACGAGATGATCCCAAGGTTTTCATAATCCTGGACCAGGCCGTATCCTGAGCAGCTGCTGTGGTGCCACGGTGGAGTGAGAGCATGAGACTGATTCATGTGATGCTCCAAGGACAGACGAGTCTTCGCTGAGGTCCAGCTTCCTGAGCCTAGACTGCAGCTCTGCACAAGACGTTTGGCCATAGGAGAAATGGTCGTGCCCAACTGAGCCTGGTTTCTCTCGAGGTTTTTTTAAATCTTCACTTTCGCCAATTGGTGAAGTTTTTTCCTCGCCGCTGTCACCACTGGCTTGCATGGTTCGGGATCTGTAGAGCTGCGCATCGATGGATTTGCTCTTCAGTGTTTGGACTCTCAGTAGTGAATATTAAACCACACTGACCCGAGCTAAACTGAACTTAAACTCTGAAAACTGGACTGACACTGTTTCAATTCACTATAATTTTCTATCTGAAGCTGCTTTGACACAATCTACATTGTATAAGCGCTATACAAATGAAGATTAATTTAATTTAATTTAATTTAATTTAATTTAATTTAATTTAATTTAATTTAATTTAATTTAATTTAATTTAATTTAATTTAATTATTATACGAACCAGTGGGGTATTTTACTTAATTGTAACCACATTGCTTAATGGATATTCTTGGGTGGAAACCTACGTGGCATAGTTGAATTTTTATAAACCTCTTCACATCGTATTGTGCTTTTTTTTTTTTTTTGCAGACTAAAAACAGATTTTATTTTTAGATTGTAGAAAATGCATATATTGTGATAATTCCAAAACTGTTTAATGATAATTTAATATTGAATCTTAAAGACTTATCATAAAAAATCTTTATATTACCCTTACTAACAAATGTTAATGTTTTTCCACTAATATGGCCTGTCAATATAGTGACAGTTTTGCGCCGTAGTTGTGCAATGATTCCACAGTGCAATAGCACCTTAGCGTCATTGAGCTACAAACTGACCTGTCTTTTGCAACTTCTCCTGAAAACGGATAGACAAGTCATCATAAGCTAAGACATAATTTGAATGGCTGCCACCAGGGGGCAATGAAAATGATTTGTTTTAATATATATACATTTTTCAGGATGTGTGAACTGAGGCACACATCTCTGCATATAGGCTTCAGCATTTTATTTGTCTTTTTCTGCTTTTGGTCACCATGACTTCATTTGTATATTTTAAGAACAACTTCTAGCTAAAAAGTTAATAAAAGCATGCCTATTTGTATCATATGATAAAATATCCTGACATCTGCATTAGGAAAAACCCCCAGCTAAAAGCAGCCTAAGCCCTGCATGCAGGTTACATTCAGAAGGTTCTAGCAAGGGTATTTCAAAACATTAAATGTTTCTTTCATGTTTATGGACCTCACAGATATATATTTACTTCAGAACCTGTGAATTATGAATTCAATTAGTTTCAGTTAATTTTTTTTTTTTAGTTCTTGAAAGGGCCCATGCATTATTTTAACAAATGTTTCCATTGTATTCATTGTACTGAACCAAATTAAAATAACCACTGTTCTCCAAGTGGCTTTTGTGCACCAATCTAAAAGAGCGAAACAGATTTTGGGCTTAAAACTGTCAAAATATCTGTCTTGGCACATTTTCACTGAAACACAGTCAGTTATTGTATGTCTTTAAAGGCTCCTAACATGCAAAATCTACTTTTGGAAGCTGTTTTGACAGAACTGTGTGTAGGTATAGTGTGTCCACAGGCATACTGGAGTGATGGAAACATGTTTTTTGTTGAGCATGCCCAATCTCAATTCTACCCCTTAGCCCTTACCCCTACTCCTCGTTTTGCGCATTCACGTGAAGGGGTAGGGATATCCCAGTTCTCTTTAGCTTGAATGCGTAGGGCTAAGGGGAAGGGGTTTTTCAGGACCACACTTGAAACCAAGGGATAAGAAAATTTTCCACAATACACCAGCTACAACGGCAAAATGGCTACACAAAGTCAGACAAATAAATATTTTTTGTCATTATTATGAAGTTTTACAACAAACAAGCACATGTTTTAATACATTCATAATGACGTTCATGTTTTACCATCATGCTTTAAAAAATAAAACTATTAAAAAACGCTATATTTCGCTATCTATAATCTCTAATAATAACTCCTGTATAGTAGTCCCACAACATACTTTCACATCTGTCCCACCAATACCATGTCAGATTTTTTAGATCTGAAATTTCTCTCGCGAGTGTCATTCACACCTGCTGTTCTCGCGCAAATCAACCAGAGGCCACTGTCGACTGACTGACCGATCGACTGATCCACCCTCCTTCTTCCTTAAACCCAAACAATAGTGTTTTAAAAAGCACCGATTGACTTGCCCACCCACTTTCTCTAAACCCAACTGACAGTTTTAAAAAGCAATTCAGGAAAAAAAAGAAAAGCCTAATTTTTTTGCCACATTTTCAGATTTTACCACATTCTCACCCTGTTATTTGCTTGTTTATTTAATTTTTTGGCTTCTGTTTTTGTCTTACCTGTTTCTGGAACCGTTCTTTGCCAGACTTAAACCCTGTTGTTGTGGTTAATTCCTCTCTGGGTCTCAAGTCCACCAACGTACATGACAAGCTAACTGGACAAACTGGTAACAGCGGGAGAACCATCCTTATTGGAGGTAAGTGGTCAGCTGGTAAGCGCGAAAAGGAACGGCGTCATACCACCCCGTAGTGTTTATTTTAAAGATAAAATGCAGCCATACGTACTTCTGGCTACAATTCTCCAGAATTGTATATATGGGCTACGTTTTCAGGATGAGCTTATGTTGTGAATATGGCCACGGTGGAAATACACAGCACAGTTATGAGCTTATTGCCACATTATATCATTGCCTTATGTGATTTCCTGAAAATATATATAAAAAAAATAACACAACTGGAAAAACTACAGCAGTCACCGTCGTCAATCTCATGTGAAGTAAGAGATCGTGATGACGTGCATGATGACGTGTGCAGGTGTTGTAGTGGTGTCCCATTTTTTAGGGGTAAAATTTGAAGCCCACACTCTGTTTCGAAAAGCAAGGGGTAAAAAAATAGAATTGGGATGGGGCCAAAACTGTACTGCATCTAATCATGTCCACTAGACATGATTTGTAAAGAAACTAGGATTAAAAGATCTGTAGCAACTCTCTGTGATCAGCTGCACCTAAAGAATAAGTTTTAGAACAAAGAGTGCCTGTTTGTGATATGAAAAGTAAGTAAAATTGCTATGTAATTCATAACCTCTGAAATCACCACAGCTGCATAGTGTCAACTAGTGCATAGTACAACTATAAATGAGAATGCTTCAATCACACAACAGGAGTCCCAGTTTGTGGATTGTATATAAGGTTTATTTTGTACAGTAGCATAATGGATATTCATACAGGATATATTAACTTGTATCCTCTCTTATTTGCTTCGAGTAGATGTAACCCCCCTGGCCCTACATCACCCAACCCACTTCAAGCTGGGAAACTACTGGGAAACTTCCTGGTTCTGTTTTACTGTGGTATTTTTGGCTCTAAAAGTAGATCCCTGCTTCATTCATGTCTGTATCACTGACTGCTGTTTATCTGACATGACACAGTTGAAGCAGATATGCATGTGGGTGGGGAGAGCCAGCTTATTTACATTTAAAGGCACAGGCAGCATCTTCACCAGGGTATAATAAATGATCTGATGGGTATTTTGAGCTGAAACTTTACAGATGCATTATGGAGACAGCAACGGCTTATATTACATCTTGTAAAAGGGGTCAAATAGGAGCCCTGTAAATACTTTGTAGATTGCACATGTGATCACTTATTCAGTTTCTGTGCAGTAGGCAATTATTTTAAGTTGAATAAAAGGTTTATTTCAGTTGAATCATTCATCTTGTAACATATTTGTCTGGATTATATTTGTTGACATTTTCTTTTTACATTGCATTTCTGACTGTTGACACAGAATTTAAGGGGTTTATTGACAGGGGCCCTCAGAGCCGGCATGGTATGTTGTGTTGTGCTTTTTATAGTTGATTTGGAGCTATTATGTACATCAGAGCAAACAACAGAGCAGGCAGAGCAAACAAGCCCAAACCACAGGCAGAAGAGTATAGAGAATAGGCGGAAGAGAATTTACCTAACCTTTGCTTTAATGCCTAATTTGCTGTGCAACGACAACATGTAGGCCAAAGCGTGTTAAGTGGTTTTGCTTTGATGCTGTATCCGTTGTCACCATTTTGTTTATAAAGCAAAAAAATTCCAAAAAAAACTAAATCCAGAGCAGACAACTGCAATCTGTACACGGTAAACCCTAATAACTTGAGACTACTCAAATAATTTGAGGAAAGTGATTCCCTCAGTTCGTTTGAGTAATGGGAAATCGACAACTCAGTTAATTGAGTTGAACAAATGTGGTCTCTTCATTGAATTTACTTAAATGTTTAAGAACAGATAACTTAAAATGGCTAATAGACTAAGGCCTAGTTTCACAAACAGGGCTTAGCTTAAGCCAGGACTAGACCTTAGTTAAATTAGGTTATTTAAGCCACATTTTTTAAAACAGCCTTAGAAAAATACATTACTAATGTGCACCTGTAGACAAAAAATGACACAGACATATTTTAAGACATCTCACTGGAAGTTATTTTCAGTTGAGACAGCTCAAACATGCAATTTAATCCATGACTAGCCTTAAACCTTGTTTGTGAAACCGGGGGTAAACTTCCAAATTTTTTAGCTTTTATATTCTTTACTTACTTACTTCCATGGCCATTTTATATCGAAGTTGATATTTAGCCGCACCATGTAGGTGTTTCGTAACATCTAATTTTTACGAGGTGGGTCGTAACCCAACCTGGAGGACCAGGACATACACACATACACTACGGACAATTTAGCTTACCTAATTCACCTATAGTGCATGTGTTTGGACTGTGGGGGAAACCGGAGCACCCGGAGGAAACCCACGGCAGCACTTCCTATGAGGCGACAGATCTACCCACTGCGCCACCTTGTCACCCCTGTGTGTATAGCAATTAAGAAAAATGTATATACGCATTTAAATATCTACTTACTAATTTAACTTTTCTGTTTCGTCAGATTGGTTCAGGTAGTGCCTCTGTCTTGCTGTGCTTCAGCAAAATTCAGCATCACAAGCAAAATGACCACCTTGTGTCATATAACATATATTGACCAATCAGCGCACGTGTCAAGGCAGAATTTGAAGTGCAACCAATCATTTTGAACAGAGATGTGGTAAATTTAAAGTTCAGAGAACCTAAAATATTAATTAAACGTTTTTGCTGCCTAATGAGTAATTTAAACACCTGTTGATGCCAAAACTTGGTATTTTAAGTAATGTCAAGTTATATTAACTTAATATCTTTAGTAATGACAACAGCAGGGGTTTACAGTGTAATTACAATAACTATGTTATGCATTTACGTCCTGCAGGAAGCATTGAACTGTTATATTGTATGTGTGGTAACCCTTCCAAAAAACATAATATAGAGCATCAATCTGTAAGGGTTTTAATGGATATAACGGAAATTGTGTGTGTTAATGTAAACTGAAATGGTCTTTTGGCTCTCAACTATTGTATGGTTTGTAAAGTTTTTAATGTTACCTGTTGTATTGCTCTGTGGTGGTTTCTGTTGTTTGTTTTTTATTTTAGCAGTGAATAAAAAATATTGTCATGTGACTGTGATGAAGAAATCAGGGTGTTGCTTGCCCTTCAAATTCCCTAGATTTCAATCCTATTCAGCATCTGCGGGATGTCTACTGCTAGTGTTTTGGTGCTCTACATCTCAGTACACCTCCAGGGGTTTTGTATAGTCCAAGGAATCCCAAACATTTCAGCCTGCGACCCTCAAAATAACAATGTCAGTGACTCGCGACCCCCATTTTCCTCGAACGTGGTAATAAATATACAAACGTTGCACACACAACTAAGCATATATAAACATGAGTATATTGACAACACAAAAATGCAACTGTCTAATTACCATATAATTTTCATAGTCATTTATTTGTTTAATTTAATATATATATATTTTTTTAAATGTAAAGGCTGGTGGATGTTTATTTGTATGTTGTTGTTGTTTCTTTAACGTAACTATTAACAGTCTTCTGTGGGTTATGAATAAAATATGGTAATTCTAATAGTTTAATAAACCTTTTATTTATTTGAGTTTTGGAAATCACCAAGCCACCCCTCGTCATTGTTCCATGACCCTCACTTTGGGAACCGCTGTAAACTGCATGGTAAGCAGCACACAGAGGACTAGTATATTAAATGGTGGTCATAATGTTTTGACTCATGAGTGTAAACAAATAACGTGTTCAAATAATTTTGCATGAAAGCATCTGTAAGGTACTAAACTGTAACTATCTCTGTAGGCCTAGTACACTAGTCAACATTTGAAGGGGATTAAAACCATCAAAGTTGTGTTAAAACAAAATGCATTTTGAACAACACCCTTTTGATAAACTTCATTGACCTTTTATAAGGTAGTGTCTCTAAAATGTCAGTGGTTTACATGTTTTTCATCAGATGCGTCACAGACCTGATGGTTTATTTCTCACTCATTCCCCCTTGTGTTTGTGGTTAACAAGTATTTATGAAGATATGACGAAAGTCAACATCCTCTTACACTTCCAGCTAACAAGCATCAGTCAAACTGTAATGCAATAAAATCTGAGTTTTCAAATTCAAGACTGTCGACGTCTGTTGTAACAAAGAATACACAACCTACTGTTTAATACATTTGAGATAGCTGCTCAGTCAAATTTCCTGTTTATACTAATAAGAGTTAAAGAGACTTCCCATAATGATGGGAACACAATGCTCATCGTCAAACTAGAGAAAGACTGAACCTAAAGTGTCTAAAGCAGTCAGTGAAAGACAGTGGTGTACCAAATACTCAAATTACTGTAATTGAGTAGTTTTTCTCAGGAATTGTACTTTACTAAATAGTTTAAAATGCATTCTTTTACCTTAACTTGAGTCAACATTTTGTTCTGTGTTTGTGCTTTTACCGTGATATTTTCCTTCAATCTTCAGTCACTGTTTATTTTAGAATAATCAACCCTGTGATTCCTGTCCAATTAAATCGCGCGTAGAAAAATTGAATCGGAAAGACCGGCCACAAGACACAGAAGCTTTATAAATGCACTTGGCCTATATTTTTTGGCAAGTAATGGTACTGGAGTATGATTTTTCAGGACTCTTTCCACCACCGATGAAAGGTAGAGGAGAGGGTTTGGTGTTTTTTGTTTTGGGTTTTTTGGAGGGGGTTGTCAGCAGCATTAGTATGGCCCTTTTTACAGCTACATGCCATTAGTGAATACAAATCTCCCAACAATTGTCATATAGGACAATGAGCTCCACACAACAGAATGCAAGTAGGTATTGCTGCAGCCCAGAGATCTTCAAGTGGTAGGGATTACACCGCAAGAAGTTTGGGTGACCTCCAAGTGGGAGGGACTTAAAGAACAAGTAGGTTGGTATTAGGTGGTGTAGGTGGAGCAGATATTTATAAAACACATCAGGTTACTGTGAGGTTGGGTTTAGGGTTGGGATAGGTGTAGATGTTAAAAAAACACAACGGGTTACTCTGAGGTTGGGTTTACAGTTGGGGTGGGTGTAGACGTTCATAAAGCACAATATTGGGCTCTGTGTCATGTACAAGACATTAAATTAATAAGAACTCCAGGTTTATACAGCCCACTTGGAGCTCGAAGGCCCACCCACTTGGAGCTCAAGCCGCCTTTCCACTGCACATGACAAATGACAAGCAACAGAATGGAAGTCATTCATTTCCAATGGAGAGTAGTCCGGGAGCTGCGTGAAGTGCTGATCATCTCTGTATGCAGAAAATTCGGATCCGATTTGAGCTGCGGATATGTTGAAATATTTGAACTTCTGCGATTAGTGCGTATGCGAACGGTCGACCGGATGTAATGTATTCCAGTGTTGTCTAAGCAAATGCGAGATGAGAAATAGTAGGTTTTTTTGTTGTTGTTTTTTTTTTTTTTATCAGAAAAAGTCTATATTAAAAAAAACATTTCTATTCATGAATGAGTAATAAAAAATTTACCGAATTTTTATTTCGGACACCGCGAGAATTAGCTTCTCTCCCATAATGCATGACAAAACTGAAAATTCTGTGCGACTGCCACAAGGGGGCCTTCCGACAGTCGAGTCCAAATGTTGTGTGCAGTGGAAAGGCGGCTTCACCCACTTGGAGGTGGCTTCGACCTCCGTTTATACTCTTCTCGCAGAATGGGTAAAACAGGTAGTTGAAGCTGAAAACACTGAAATAACGAAATGGCTGCCCAGAGTCCTGATCTAAACCTGACTAATCCTTTATTAAAAATAATGGCTTTGAAATCACAGCCAGATAACTGTGGAAACGACTGAAGAGCTGATTAAGGTCACTGTAGAGAAGTGAGAGACTAGGGATGTCCTGTGAGACTACTGATGTCCTGTGATTGCGCTACTAATTTTTGACTGCTTTAACCTTCTGACATCTTTGTTTATTTCATGATTTTTATAAAAAATCACATAGTTTTTTTGTTGATGTGTGCATTATTACAAATGTTTCCAATAATGGTTCAACTGCACTAAGTCAAAATTTTTGAAATTGCTGTGATTGTGTTGGTGTAAAGCATTTTGCTGCTCATTTATATGAAAGTAGGAAGGGCCTTCCAAATACATTTCAATGTGTCAGAAAAGGATGTCGTTATGTTCTTATTCTTGTTTTATTTTTGTCAGACCATCTTTGATGGAATTGTGTGTTAAGTCATTTGCTGTTTTTAAAATGTGTTTCGAAAAATACAAGGAATTTGATGAGATCCAGATGACGTATTGTTGTCTAGTTTATTATTGCTAACCGTTGCATAACTTAGGGGAAATCACCACCTCTGCCCAGTTTCATTGCACTTCAGCTTAACACAGCGAGACAACACACCACGCTTTCACAGGAAAGAGGGATGGTAAGTGTGATTCTTATGCAGATAAGAAACCTTCTTTATGCAATTTTATTAACATACATATTATAGATGTAAATCATTATAATTCATTAAACTTATTTGAGAGCATTTTTAATCAATCTTTTTAGCTTTTGTTACGGAGTTTGTTTGCAATTTTTGATTTTGGGGCAACAAAAAACATGCATTTGTTTATTTTAGGGTTGTAAATTTTAGATGTGTACCTATTGCTTAGATGCTTGGTTATTTACCTAGTCCAGTTATAAATAGCCATTTGACATTTAAGTTTATTGTGTCAACTGTCTTACAGTGTTTCTCTCTGATCTGTTGTGGGTGGATGCTGCTGACTTTGGCTTTTGGTAAGAACCAAGTCTTTTATGATTCTTTTGTTGACAGAAATGCTAATAACCTGGACGCTTTGGTAAATTTTAATATAAACAATATGAAGAACATAAAGACTTTTTGTGAAATGCATTTTGTGCCTCAGCAAGTTACACAGGAAGCATTTGTCAATAAAGAAACTAAATAAGTAATTCACAGCTTGCTTTGGGAAATTCAAGTTTTTCTTCTTTGCTTTTTCAGATTTTTCCAATGCGGCAGTGAATCACACTACAACTTTATTTGTCAATCATGGACAGTCTGCAAGAATCAACTGCAACTACAGCCGAACAGATGACACAGAAATGATGGCAGTAAATATTCAGACATTAAATCATACTCTCTGTTCACTTCGCTTTAATGGGAGTTTATGGAAACGACAGAACTGCAGAGATCACATCAAGTTTACCTGGACTCCAGAGACTGAGGAAATCTCATTTGAGCTCTTTAATCTTCAAATTCAGGATAAAAACACATACACCTGTACTGTGATGAGGACTATACCACCACCACACATGGATCTGGGAATAACACAAGTCCAAGTTATTGGTAAATAATTAAGCTGCCATCAGAAAAAAAAAGAGATTAGTGATTAATTTATTGTACAATTGTCTTTGAATGCTTCTACTATTTGCAGTGCATCCGGTCTTGTCTCTGTCCTGTGAGAAGATGCCTGACGGATCTTTCATAATTCTGTGCTCTGCTGGATTCCACAATGATTCACTTGAACTGCTGTGGATCAGAGATGGAGAATTCATCAACAGCTCATACTCAAACAAATCATTCAGTCATGAATCATACCTTATACTGCCACCACAAATCAACGACACAGTCTACTCCTGCTGGGTAAACCACTCGTCCTTAAACAAACCGCTCATAGGTAATTTATCAAGCTCTGCCTGCTATGAAAAAGAGGGTAAGTTTGGAGATTTTAAATATTGATTTAAATGTGTTTATTTAAATACTGTATTCATGGGGAAATTATTCTGTCTTTAGGGGTAGCTCTGCCTGTGACAGTGGTGTCTGTGGTCTTGTTGACTGTTTTTTTGATCACTGCATTGATCATATGTAAATATTACAGTAAGTATATCAGTGTCAGCTCTTGGTGACCTATTCTTTTCTTGAAAGTCATTTTGAAACTAGAACTACAGATTTTTTTGTGCACATAAGACTACTAAAGGTTTTTAGACAACACTTTACAATAATAGTACATGTACAGTGTTGGGGAGGTTACTTTGGAAATGTAATAGATTACAGATCACAAATTAGCATATTTAAAATGTAATAAGTAGTGTACCTTTTCAAGTACTTAATAAACCTTTCTAGTACTTATAAAAGTAAAGATTACATCTGATTACTTTTTGATTACTTTTAAGTGTATAATGGACATTTTCAACTAAATCATTTTCAAGCATTTATACCAAGCAGGTGTGACCTTACAGTAGCACTCAAGTTTCAAAATCTTTCATCACTTGAATTAAGATTATAGCAATTTAATTTTAAAGTACAGCCACCACAAAACCAGACCTTATAACAAAAAAAAAATGTTTACTGTTGTTACAAAATCTAAATTTTAGTCAGTTGTGCAGGGTGATTTCTGTGGCATTTGCAATAAAAAAATGCATCTAAGCTATTTTTGCAATTTTCATTTTTAAATCGAATGTAGGCTTAAATCCAGTAAATCATATCTTAGTGATTAATAAAACTGTCTATGATTCATATGAGGCATAATTGTTTAGTTATCTACTGTAATTAATATGCCGTACCAAACAGAAACAAATTATAGAATATAACAGCAAAAACAAAACATCCAATAAAACCAGGTGTTACACATTTAAAATACTATAGTAATTTATAGTAAAGGGAAATATTTTGGAATAAGCATTATATTGTGTGTATATATATGTATGTATATATATATATATATATATATATATATATATATATATATATATATATATATATATATATATATATATATATATATATATATATATATATATATATTATAACATTCTTCATTATTAACACTACATAATGTAGTATCATTAGTAACTATCATGAACTAATAGTAATTACCATAGTATACTTTAGCCTTTACTACAGTAAACTATATATATAGATCTCCTCTCCCTTAGTCATCTTTCCATCAAGCAAATTTCTCGTGTTAGCCTTGGTTGGCAACATCACCGACCAGAGCGAGAGGTGGCAGTAACGCACAAAAAAGTTTGTTGTCAACCACCGTAAAACAGGTAGAAGAAGAAATCGTCATTCTCGCCGTCATGTGGCTTTATTCTCATCGGCTAGACACCAGCCTCAGGACCAGGGGGGGTCAAGTTGGAGCACTCACTCTGGTCCCCCGGGCTCTGCGCTGGTTGGAGAAATTCAAAATTGAACCAAAACAATCCACTACAATTGGCTTAAGATTGGCAACCAAAATTCGGGACATTGCAACCTGTAAAACCTGGGTAGTTAAACAAAAAGACACCAGTCTCACAGCTCCGTGAATGCCGGCGCCATTACTTTTTAATCCGCAATCGTTGTGGATGCTACTTGACTAATAAAATAGCTTCGCTACTAAAAAGCTATTTGATTTAGAAAGTGATGCTATTGCCACGCTACTAAGTAATGTAGTTATAGCACCGCTTTAATAAATGGCCTTAGCAGAAGGCATCGTGCATATGAAAAACAGGCAAAGCAGCAGATTAAGATTATTCAACATATCCCACATTTTTTAAGAATATTTTTAGACGTAACCCTATTTGTAAACTTTAACATTTTCATAAGTAACTTTAATTTAATTACACTTTTTCTTTTGTAATTTTCTTTTGTAATTAAATTACGTAACGCCGTTACATGTAACTAGTTACTCCCCAACACTGTACATGAATAATGATATATTAATATGTAAAGTAAACATTATTTTATTATGAATTAATGATGAGGTAAGACGTGTGCTAATCATGAACTAACTTTAACTACAACATGACTCACAAGAGTTCATTTGTGAATAACGGCTACCTTGATTACTTGTTAGTACATGTTATTAATTAATGTGTTAATTAACATTTAAGTTTAAGCTAAATGTAACCAACATGAGCTCATGAGCTGTTAATGTATAATTTTGTCATGACTTTACTAGGAGGGGCACATCATGATAAACTCAACCTTAACTACTGCTGTGTTTAAACTGTTCATATTGATGTTGACAGAACACTTCAGTGTAAACGCACTAGACAGACATGCATAAGGAGTTCATGAGTATTGAAAATGGGTTAATGATGATGTCACAGAATAATTATACATTAACATATCATGAGTTGATGATGGTTAAATTAAGCATAAACTAATGTCGTAATTAATACAATAATTAACAAACAAATGTACTAACAAGTAATCAGGGTAGTCGTTATTCACACATGAACTCATGTTGTAGTTAAATTTTGTTCATGATTAGCGCATGCATTAACTCATCATTAATTCATAATAAAGTAATGTTTAGTTTACATATTAATACATCATTATTCATGTACCGCTATTGTAGTGTTACCATTTTTGTTTTTAATATACAAGTGAAATGTCATTAGACTTTTTATCCTGTGGGTGACAACATTGTGTTTTAATATTTTAGAATAAATTGTATTTTTATCTCAGCAGTCAATGTCCTATGCTATGAGTTCTTTGTTTGACTGGTAAACCTTACTGGCCACATGCACATATGGTGTTATACACAGCCTGTCAAAAAGGGGGAAAGAGATTGTTTGAATTTTAAAAAAGCAAATACGTAATGATTCTACCCTTATTGCTGAGACTATTGTGTTTCTGGTTTGAGTTGTTATATTCTTTTAATAATTGTGTGTCTTTTATTTCTTAAAAAACTACTAATCTTCTAAAGCATGTGCTGTGGTTATATTCCAGGATGATAATGTCAAGATTCATCTGGCTTAATTTATTTAAGAAAGCTTCTTTTTTTATGCAATATTTTGTCACCATTGGGGTATATGCACAGCTAGTGATTTTCAGCCAATGATAAACTTCCAGTGAAAGGTTTATGTAACTATTTTCAATTTCATAAGGTTCCTTTTACAGCATAGACGTTGTAATTTAATTAAGATACAACCAGTTAATCAGACTTAAGCGTTTATTTAGTTGTTCAAGCATAAAACGAAATGAAAGACAGTGTAAACCAGAGATGCTTAAAATAGGGTCCGTGGGCCAAAGTTGGCCCATGGTAACCTTTGATTTGGCCCGCCATCCCATTTAAAAAGAGAGGGAGAATGATGAGATATTGGGGCAAATGCCTTTGACCGAGATCATCATTTTGAATTTAACGTAACGTCTTGGTTTTATTGCTTAACTACAAAAAAAAGCCAACTGAAATTAAATGTTTCAAATAAATACTGTAAATGAATCAGACTTTTAAAATATAAATACTGTCACTTGACAGATAGAGGACAATGCACAAGACATCTGCGAGCAAATCAAGGCAAAGGCAGGAGCTGCTCGAATTCAGCATTGAACTCCATTGTGTTATAAATGGGATTGTTTATGTTTTATGTAATAAGTTCATTAGAACATTTTTAAAATGATACTGCATTAGTTTAAAGCAACATTTTCTAGTTATTTTTAAATATTACAGAGTAAATTACCCATGGCAAAATTAATATATATGGTTTGGTATACATTCGACCCACAGTCAGTTAGCTTTTTGGCACCCCTGGTGTAAATGCTCTACAGCATCTGCCAGTAGCATCAGGCTCGCGTAGACAATACGGGGGTAAAACAAATATTCGCATTTTAAATATATGATGTGATAAAATGTAATTTAATGCAGTGTTTCTTGTTTGGTCAGAAACCTACTTTATATCGTATATCACTCAGGCAGTGAGGATCAGTGATTTTTAAAGAAATCAGATCTTAAACATGGTGATTTTATAATGGAGCGACAGTGATTGGGCTGGCTGACTGAAAATTAAAAGACTATGTGCATATACCCCATTCACCTAATTCCCACTTAAAGTTTTTGGCACTTTAGACTTTACAATGGATCATACAAGATCTCTGTCAAAAATTAACGCAACTCTTGATGAAATATAAATTCTGTGATGTTGCATAAGATTATAGAAAACTGAATAGAAGCCGAGTATTAGAGTGTTCTGAAAAAAACTTTTTTCATAAAATGCAGTGACTGAATAAATACTCTTTATGTTTTTCTAGGAAGAGCACGTAAGTCGTCTGTGTCTCCAGTAGTAGTGAGTGTCACATCTGAGCCTGTGCTTCATGATCACCTACAGTCTGAGATGTTGTATTCAACACTGGGTGACCATCATCCAATCCCATGCAGCCCTATCGGAGTCCACCCTTCTCGACAGTGAATGTTAAATGGATGCATTTTACAATGACAGAACTGTAGCTTTTTCACTACCCTATTAGTTTTGTACTTCAGATTTGACTTTCAGAGAGCACTGATCCCTGTTTATAAAGCAGATTCAGCAGATCTTTCAATGTGTGTGACACCAACCAATGGTTTTTAAACAATTCTTTGAATAACACATTTAGCTGATTTCTGTGTGAAACCCTGAATCATACCACAACCAAAAAAGAGAATCCTTGAATTAATTACTTGGGTGGTTAATTACTAAAAATAAAAAGCTATTTATTGAATTAAACAAGTGAATTATTTAGTGAATTAAACAAGTCACTATTTGTGTCATTTGTTGATTAATTCACTCAAATATATTATAAAACAGGGCATCACGATGGCGCAGTGGGTAGCACGATCGCCTCACAGCAAGAAGGTCGCTGATTCGAGCCCCGGCTGGGTCAGTTGGCATTTCTGTGTGGATTTTGCATGTGCTCCCCGTGTTCTCGTGGGTTTCCTCCGTGTGATCCGGTTTCCCCCACAAGCCCAAAGACATGTGCTATAGGTGAACTGAATAAGCTAATTGTCCGTAGTGTGTTTGTGTGTGTGAAAGAGTGTGTATGGGTGTTTCCCAGTGTTGGGTTGCGGCTGGAAGGGCATCCGCTGCATAAAACATATGCTGGATAAGTTGGCGGTTCATTCCGCTGTGATGACCCCTGATTAATAAAGGGACTAAGCCGAAAAGAAAACGAATGAATGAATGAATGAATGAATGAATAAATGAATATTATAAAACAAATTCATTAAAAAATCCTATTGTTTTTAAATGTTCGGTTCATTCAGCTGTGACTTCTGTTTGAAATGTATAAATCAAAAGACAACATAACTGCAATATCTTATTGCTGAGCAAAAATATAGATTCAAAGTTATCCCAAATTTCCAAATCATTTTTAAATCAATAGACAGTTATTTTACTTTAAGGTAGGCCCAGCAAAACTTAGGAAAAATCTAAGAAATGCTGTTGAATGTTATGAACCAACATGGACTGCAAACTACTAGTCAGTTCATGTTCAGCAGACACTGGTGCAAGTATTTGATGTATAAACACAAACAAAAGCACCTGTTTTCAATGTTGTCTGTGATCAGCATCAGTGTTCAACTGTACCAACAGCATTTTTTAGATTTTCAATTTTAATGATTTGATTTATTAATAGTTAACTTAAATGCAACAAATAGTTAGTACAGGACTCTTGAAAATACAACCCCAAATCAGAAAAAGTTGGGACAGTATGGAGAATTTACTTTGACTTAAATTTCATTGCAGACCATTCAACAAACATGTTTTTCAAAATAAACATGTTTTCCGATTTTGGTTCTTGCAACACATTTCAAAAAAAGTTGGAACAGTAAAGCATTTACCAATTGTAATGTTGCTTTTCCTTTCACAACACTTAAAAGGTGTTTACACTGTAAAAAAATAAAACGTTGAGTTAACTTAAAATTTGAAAGCAACCAGCAGCAAAGAAATTTTGAGTTTATTAAACTTCAGTGGTTGAAGTTGTGCCAAATTATTTTTTTAGGTTGATTGAAAAGGCTGGTTAAGGTCAAGTATACTTTATGGAATAATTTGGCACAACTTCAAACACTGAAGCTTAATAAACTCAAAATTTCTTTGCAGCCCGTTGCTTTAAAATTTAAGTTAACTCAATTTTTTTTTTTTTTTTTTGAAGACATAGAGGAATAAAAATTGAAATTCTTTTCAACTGAATATTTTACTTTCATTGAACAAACAGTTCCAAACATGCAGCTGAATCATTTTTATGAGTAAATTCAACTCTAAGCTCAAAAATATGTCCACCTAACTTACAATTTTAAACTCAGTTAACTATTTGTAAGTTGGATTTTTTTTTACATTTTTTATTCTTCCTGCAAAAAAGTCTTAAAATGGGCAACAGTAAGGGGTCTTTGTTGTTGCATTTTGCACTTCAAAATGCACCACACATTCTCTACTGGAGACAGGTCTGGACTGCAGACAGACCAGACAAGTGCCCGTATCCTCTTCCTCCACAGCCAGGACTTTGTAATGTGTGTTGCATTGTCTTGTTGAAATATGCATGGGTGCCCCATGAAAAGAAGGCAGCATATTGTGCTTCAAAATCTAAAGTTATCTTTGCCAAGGGCACTAACACAACCCCATACCATGATAGACCCTGGCTTTTGGACTTGTTGCTGCTAACAGTCTAAATCAGCGATGTCAAACTCAATTTCTGGAAGGCCGCAGCCCTGCACAGTTTAGTTCCAACCCTAATTAAACACACCTGATCAAACTAATTGAGTCTTCAGGCTTGTTTGAAACCTACCAGTAAGTGTGTTGAAGCAGGGTTGGAACTAAACTGTGCAGGGCTGCGACCCTCCAGGAATTGAGTTTGACATCCCTGTTCTAGATGATCGTTTTCTTCTTTGGTCCAGACCACACGGCATCTATTTCTCCCAAAAAATACCTGAAATACTGATTCATCTGACCACAGCACACATTTCCACTATGTGATGGGCCATCCCAGATGCCTCTGAGCCCAGAGAAGTTGACGTTACTTCTGGAAACTGTTAACATAGGGCTTCATTTTGGCACAGTACAGTTTTAAGTATATGTTTATGTAACTACGTATTGTGGTACTTGACAAAGATTTGCCAAAGTAGTCCTGAGCTGGTGATATCGCTTATAGATGAATGATGATTATTCAGGCAGTGCTGCCTGAGGGATTGAAGATCATGATAGTTTAGCTGAGGCTTTGACCCTTGTCCTTAACGCACTGAAATTCCTCCAGATTCCGTGAATCTTTTAATGATGTTATGTACTGTTGAAGGGGAAATATCCACATGTCTTCCTATATTTCTTTAAAGAACATTGTTTTTAAACATTTTTTTCTTCCTCAGTATCTGTTGACAAACTGGGGATCCTCAGCCCATCTTTGCTCCTAAAGGTCTAGATCTTTCTTTGATGCTGCTTTTGTACCAAGTCATAATTACAATCACCTGTTGATATCACCTGTTTCAAATCACATCTAGTTAACCAATTTACCTGATTACAAGCCTTAAATTGCTCCTGTCCCAACTTTTTTTGTAATGTGTTGCAGGTCTGAATGACAGGAAAGGATGTATATTTACAAATGAAATGAAGTTGATCCGACAAAACATTAAATACTTTGAGTTCATATTGTCTGCAATGAAATACAAGTCAAAGTCAATTTGGAAATCACTACTTTCTTTTTTATTTGCGTTTTCCATACTGCCCCAACTTTTTCTGATTTGGGCTTGTAAATGTTTGAAAGTACTTTGAAGTAAGTAACTTGTATATGATTAAAGTTGTGACAAAAAAAGGTGACCAGCTTCACAAAGTGAAAGGCCAAATATAGCATGCCTTGTAGCATTTCTAAGTGCTTCCTACAAAAGCCTTATGATGCAACAGAAACTGGTGTGCCAACTGCAGACAGTAATTTGGTTTGAGCACAAGATCTATGCACTGGCTTTGTGGTCATTATATTATTTAATCTTTTCATTTTGTTTCTTTTTGTTTTGTATATCTTATTGTACGTGACCTAAAAATCAACTTCCCTGCCTTGCACGTGTTCGTAACCTCCTACACCGTGTGGTTTAAATTAGATCTCATCGCTTCTTCAGAGCACAAAGCGCATGCTGTACAAAAGAAGTCTTGGTGCAGACAGTTTCAAGTAAATGAGGTCTGGAGGACACTGTTTTTAACCATTTGAAGTTCCTCAGTTCAGCAACATAGTGAAGGCCTGAAAAGAAAAGAGCATTTGTGATTGCCTGCTCCATGAATGAATAGTCATTTCTCTTGGGAGAATCTGGAAAAAGCTTATAATCAAATGATAGGTTTTTAAGTTTCAGACTGTCTTCGTCAGATAGGTTGAGCTTGTTTCTTACTTGACTTAAATGAAAGCTCCTCCTCAGACATTCATCACTTCTTCTTTCACACCACCGTGAGGTTGAATCTTCAGTTCATGAGAAATACAAATGAGGAGGCACTTTCTGACATTTGAAATGGTGAGATTTCATATAATGTAAGATTAATAATAATGTGTATATGCAAAAATGTTTTTATGTTGGTAATAAATAGCTTGAAGTTCTCTGACAGTCAAATGTGAAACCTGTTTTGGTCAAATTTGTGAAGCATATTTATGCAGTAATGTATGTGCAGTTTAAAATCTTGATATGGATCACTTTGCAGAAAGACTAGCTGTTTATATTCTTGAATGCTTGATGCAGTCGGTCGATCGTCTGCTATTGGAAATGTAAAATAAGTTCTGACTGACTCTCAGCTTGCCACTGTTTTCTTATTTGTTCTAGTTTCATCTATTTTGTATCATCTAACATTTATTTTGATAACTTTTTACTTGCTCAATACTTAATGACTATTTGCCACTAGTCAGCTAGTCATTAATGCAGAACAAGCAAAAATAAAACATCGCTATATCTTTCTATTCTCAATAGATAACATCAGCGAGTATCTTTGTGAGCGCACGCGACTGGATGCTCCTGTCTTTGTTTTCTGGTAATGATTATGCAGTTTAATCTTCATACTGTGATTCGACAATAAAGATACTTACTTCTTTAATATGAACTGCCTGCTTTTTTCAGCTGTTGTAGCTGGACATACATCTTCTACCAACACATCAGTTCAAACTGTTCATCGAGGAGCGTCAGTCAATATTAGCTGTAACCACAAACCATCAAATGAAACTGTCAGTTTCGATGTGAAATTAGAAAATAAATATATCAATTATACATTGTGCTCAGTAAAGATTATGAACAATTCATTGATTAGTCAATCTTGTAAGTATAATGTAAGATTAGTGCCGATCCTGAATAGCATCTCGTTTGAGGTATCAAATCTGCAGATAAATGATACTGGCACTTATAAATGTGTTCAGACAAGAACCATTCCACCTCCTTCAGTTGTTTTCCGAGAAGACAGAACATTTGTTCAAGTGATTGGTAAGTTAATTATCACTAGAATCAAACTGATGTGTGGTGGTAGATATTATACAATGGCTTAACATGTAAATGCTGTTAAAACTACTAATGCTTCAATTTCTTATAGCTCGCCCCATTGTGTCTGTGTCACAAATAAGAGCATCAGATGGATTTCTTACAATCCTGTGCAGCTCTGAAGAGTTTTATCCTTCAGCTTTAGAGCAGGTGTGGATGAGAAATGGAGAATTTCAGAATATTTCTCTGACACTGAACATTAACAAAACCAACTCAGATGGATCCTTTACTCTACATTCATATCTGAATATATCTGACTGTGAAAACTACTCGTGTTGGGTGAACCACTCGACCCTGAGCCAACCAACAGTTCATTTGCTTCATAATTACTGTTACAAGGACCAAGGTATCACCTATTTTGTGTTTGTAATTGATATACAATCTCATAACAGCAATAAATCCCACACACTCTAAAAAATGCTTAAATAAATATTAAATAAATATGGACAGAACTAAACATTGGTTTACATTGGATCCTACAGATTTATTTTAAGAAATAAAAAATCTCCAGCATTTGTAGAATGTAGTATGTTTAAAATGCAATAATTGTGTTACTTAGTTCTGCTCAATAACTGTTCTTAATACTGTAGATGTATGGATAGCTGTGGTGACCTCTGCATTGCTGATTCTTGCCGTACTCATTATTACAGTCTTCTGTCAGCGTTACAGTGAGTGTAACATTAATTCTTCAATATTTAATGTGTGTGTGTCAAATATGTGAAAAATCACTAAGAATCAAAGAAGTTCTACTCAAAAAAGAAAATTTGTATTATCCAATTATTTGTATCAAGGGATAATACAAGTCGTCTTAACCTTACAATTTGTTATCTAAAGCAAAAATGTAATGCATGTCATATTTTCATAAGGGTAACACTTTACTTAAAGTGGTGTTCACAGGACTGCCATTAAAGCTTTATAATCATGACACGTCATAAATGTGAATGAGATTTTATTCATGCTTATAACAACTGTAATTTACTGTCATTCACTCAGTTCATGAAAATGTCAATGTTCATCACAATGTCAAGTTGGCATAATAAACATGTCATCTTTGTATTTAAAATTTCATAATTGAGTAAATGACACTTAATAATAGCTGTCATAAGCATGCATAACATCTTATTTACATTCATTATGTGTCATTTCATAATTATAAAGGTTTCATGACAGTCAAATGAACACCACTTCAAGTAAAGTGTTACCATTGAATTTAATTCTATTCAAATGTAGCAGGGTGATGCAATCTTTTAAATCAAAAGTTTCAGAATTACACTGATCAAGTCGTCATTTTCATGTTCATCCAGGAAGAGGCCATCACCAGTCTCCTGTCCAATCTGACACCCCCACCTTCGTGCAGAATGAAATCTATTCATCGCTGGGTAATCACCATCCAGTTCCATGCAGCCCGGTCAGACTCTATGCATCACAACATCAAGGCTTTTCACTATGATCTACTGTATACAGTATAGTCACTCACCACCCTACACTAACTTGTAATACTGAGTTTCATCCAAGAGTTCATCCTGGTTCTTGATTCTGATTGGCTGAGTGGTCTTTCTGACAATGTGATAGTGCACCAGTATAATTACAGCAACCACTTCACATCATTTCTTACATGAAGAGTCATGCCATGGACCAAAACCACTAAAAATGTACAAATATTACTGTTGTTGTGTTTAAATGTAGTTGTACAGATGTACAAACTCCAGTGTATTAGTAGTTTTTCAGCACTTCTGAAACCATAAAGAACAGCTTTACTTTGGCCAGTTCTTCTGGAATCAACTTCTGGCTAAAGTGGTTGACATATGATATATAATTAATTTTAAGGTGAATCTTTGGTATCATGAATCTGTTATTTGTTCCAGAGCAAACAGATTTTACTTATATCACAAATACTTTTGTACTTTGACTGAGTTGCTGTTGTACAGTGCAAGAGAATCTTATTAATATGCAAAATTAATGTACAACGAATCAGATCTTTTTTTTTATCAGTTTTTAATAAAAATTCATTGGTATTAATAAACAGTTTGCAAGTTGGTGTTAGTGATTTTCAGTGCTGTTACATTGTTATCCCATTAGAATTTCACAGGAGACTTTACATTTGTGACCCTGGACCACAAAATCAGGGATAAGTGTCATTTTTTCTTTATTTTATTTTTTTTATATTTACACATCATCTGGAAGCTGAATAAATAGGATTTCCATAGATACATGGATAGTTATTATAAGACAATGCTTGGCAGAGATACAAGTATTTAATTAAATATCTGGAATCTAAGGGTTCGAAAAATCTAAATACTAAGAAAATCACATTTACAGTTGTCAAGATTACATTCTTAGCAATGCAAAACATCTTTATAGGACATGCTCTGTTCTAATATTCTGATTATTTTTTGGCATAGAATAATAAAAAATGTAAATGTTTGACCTACATAATGTATATTTGGCTATTACAAAAAAATATACCCATGCAACATAAAACATAAGTTCACATGTACAGAATCCACAAATCCACTTTAAATGATGAAAAGATATGGCTTTATTGTTTAAGGTTTTATTTAGTTTCTTAAAGATGTTTAGGACACTGTGGTTGTTTCTTATGTTTTCCCTTGAGCTACATCAGCCTTACATATACTGTAGTAATTGTGTTGTTAAAATACTCTTGAAATACAACTTTCTCAGTTCACCTGTCTAATGTTTGGAGGTTAAATACAAGTCAAACACAGCATTTCACTATTGACCTTTTTATGTTTCTTCTTAAGCTTCGAATAAAACATTGGCTGGTTGCTTGAGAATACAAATCATAGGAGTCAAATTCTTTTATAGGCTATTATTGCTTTGGCCAAAAACTAAGTACCTCAGAGCACCTCAGATTGGATGAACTTGTTTCTGAAGTACAATACCATCGCAGGCCAGTTTCACTTATTTGCCCCATGTGAGCTAAAACAATCTGTTTCTGAAACACACACACAAAAATGTAATTTCTGAAATATTTGTCTGATTTTACATCAACTTAACCAAGTTTTAGCATGTTCTTAGTGAATTTAACTAAATATCTAACTGTTAACTAAATTATCTTTACATCTGTATTGTAAACATCCAAGTAGTGTATTTTATATAACTTTTTTGCTGACAATGTTTAGTTCCTTTAATTTAGTATCCTAACTATGTTTAACTAATTCAATAATACACATGGTCATGCATGGCGATTTGTTATTTCTTTGTGATGAAGCTGCCCACATTTTAACACCTAGTGAGTGAGTATAGAAAGGCTACATCCTGAAAATATTTTGTTAACATGAAAGTAACACGAAGAGCACCTAAGTTTAGCATATCAGTTATAACTGCGAGGACATTATAACCTCTCAAGACTCTCGCACTGAAAAGTAATTGATACTTGATAAAATGCACTGATGAAAGGAAGTGTTACCGATCTGATGTTTGATTAAAGCGCTGCTGTTTCTGGGTAAATTTCCTGACCCACCGCCAAAGACGTTCGTTGTACCCTAAATATCAACAATAATGTGTCGAAACTTGCTTAGTGTACCTGTATACCAGAGGCTAAAAGCAACAGAATGTAGACCACAAGCCTAGTGTGAGAAATGTACATGTGAACTATCTATAGGCCTAGTGCAAATAAACACGAATAAACCTCTGAATGTGTTTAAATAAACAGTAGGCTAGTAGGTAGTTAATTGTGAAATAAATCATCTTGAAAAAAGTCCTCTTTTTAACAGTAGCCTATTTATGATTGTACAACCTTAAACCCTTCCACACTAACCTATCAGTAAGATAACTGAGAGAAAGTTATAACTATGATATTTCGTGTGACAACAAGATGTGCTTATAGTGAAATTATGGGTTGGATTTAGTCATTAAACTTGTCAAACTTTCTCAATATAGAAGTTTTCCCTTGCAAAACTTCACATTGCAGACTAGTGGGCACCATTGTCCAATTTTCAGTCTTACCATGGACTCCTAAAATAAGATTATTCTCAAATCCCTTTCTAAAATTTGAAATACATCTATGTAGTGAATAAATACACCATTTATATTATGGACAAAATATTTTGTTTTACTCAACAAAAATGGTTTAGCTTATTTATTTATTCATTTCCTTGTATCTTCTTTTATACTAATATTAATTCATTTATTTTACTTACATTTTTAATAATTTATTTCAATCTTAAATATCCATTCATTCACTTACGCTTATCCGGGGCCGGGCTGTGGGGGCAGCAGTCTCAGAAGGGAACCCCAGTCTTCCCTCTACCCAGAAACTTCCACCAGCTCCTCCAGGGGGATCCCGAGCCATTCCGAGGCAAGCCGAGAGACATAGTCCCACCAACGTGTCCTGGGTCTTTCCAGAGGCCTCCTCCTGGTGGGACAAGCCTGGAACACCTCCCTTAGGTAAGCATCCGGGAGGCATCTGAAACAGATGTCCAAGCCACCTCAGCTGGCTTCTCTCGATGTAAAGGAGCAGCGGCTCTACTCAGAGCTCCTCCTGGGTGACAAAGCTCTTCACCCTCTAAGGGTGCACCCTGCCACCTTGCCAAGAAACTCTTTTTGGCCGCTTATCAGTGGTGGAAAGAGTACCATTACTTGCCTAAAAATGTAGTGCAAGTAGAGTAAACGTAGTAGTGAGTAGTGAGTATTACGCTGTCAAAAGCTGATGCTTTTAAATGTAATTTTTGGATGTGTGTAAACGTAACATTCTATAGTGCATTTAATTATTGCCCTGCAGGCACACAACATCATAAGACATTAATATTAGGTTAGATTTAGGTTGTGATGTCAGGTGACCAAAATTCATTGTCTAGCAAGCGTCTAAGGATAACGTTATTGATGTTGATTTTTGGTTGATTTTAGGTTGTGTTAGAAAGCAACCAAAATCCAAAGTTGAGCCAACATCTTAAACCAGCGTCAAATTTGACGTCAAATACTGACATTAATTTGTCAGGTATGGCAACCAAAATTCAGCGTCTGATAGATGTCAAAGTGGGAACATCCACACAACGTCAAGCTTGTCATTAGACGTTGAAATTTGGTTGTTTTTAGGTTGGTCGTTGGACATTGATGTTGGCCTGACGTTGAGTTCTGATGACAACCCAATTTATTAGTTCCAAACAAAATGCTAAGTCACCATGACGCTGTGGTACAACGTCAATCTGACGTCATGTTGACGTCTTGTGCCTGCTGGATGTTTAAGGCCATAAACGGTCATCATACAACAAAACATCCGTCATCTTCTCTTCAGCGACATGCATCTAAACAATCTCTCAGTCAATGCGTGTAAAGATTTTGGGCATCTTGGACACTTTAAATGATTCCAAACTGTTTGCTGCAATTATAAATCGCCCATGTCTTGAGGTAGTTCATTATGATGCGATTTACCTTCTATATGCAATTTGATTGGACAGGAATCACAAGAGTGATTTTTCTAATCCCCATAGACAAGAAAAAATAAAGTAGTGACTGCAGGTTGAAGCAAAGTAGTGGAGTAAAAGTACAGATACAGCACTAAAAATGTACTCAAGGGAAAGTAAAAGTACACATTTTTAAAACTACTTAGTAAATTACAATTTCTGAGAAAATCTACAATGTGACGTCATCGCGGTGTTAGCGGAAGTTCGCTTTGAGTGCGCGGCTGGCGCAGCGCTAGGCATTTTTTGAGACCCGAGCGAACAGTGCACGCGGCGCCGCGTTTGATTTGAGTTGAATATGAACCACTTTGGAGAGATTTTGTCTGAAACTGTACGACTGTACACATATCTTTATGATCCGTGATCATACAGATAACCTGATGAACAATAATTCTTGGCTAGAAATAGCAACAGCCATGGGAAAGGAGGAAAGTTTATGTTAAAAGGTTTGGAAAAACCTGAGAGCGCCGTCCCCTTCAAGTTGTACCCCTTTAATATGTTAATGTTTATTATCACAAATATTAACTAAATAAATTGATTTAATTATAACATTCTAACATTTATTGTAGTCATACTAACATTTATTGAAAAAAAATGTATGAACAATATTTTTTCATATGTGTGCAGGGCGCTGGACTAATGGGTGTCTATGTAGGTACACAAAGTTTTGCAATGCACGTGATATGACAATAAGCTCTAATTGGCCTGTTTTAAATTTGTCTTTGGGGCGCAGCGCTCTGCGTCCCGAATCCTCCCATTTTTGTTGTTAAAACGAATGTTTTTATATGATTGAAGCGCCTGCTGGAAGGCAGGAGAGAAAAAAGTCGGTGAGCAGTGTGAGAGGAATCCTTAAGAATACTGCGTGCTCAGCGCAGACAGTGACTACGTTTACATGGACATCAGTAATCGAATTATTTGCTTTAATCTAATTAAGAGAATAATAAGACTAAGGTGTTTATATGAGTTGCTTTTCGAATGTTCCTTTCATGATCGCGTTTTACATGTTACAGCCCATAATTCGATTAATAACATTGCATCACCACGCTATCCGCATTTCCTCCGGAGTTTCATGTAATTTCGGGTGTTTAATTTTTAATTTGTCGACTTTAACTGCAGTTTAACACTTTCACTTTCATTCACTAAGATTTCATGCAAGCCCACCGTGACAAACGAGATATTGGATGCAACTATGAACTGCTGGAAGAGTTGTTTTAATGGAAGTTCATACCACATGCTGAATGGAAGAAAAAAAAAACTGCATTTCACGATGCAGGTGTCTGTGGTCTGCACTGACTTGGTAGGTGCAAAAAGTGTCAATCAGCCGTTCGTGTGTGTCTGGGTGTGTGTGTGTGTGGACTACCCTGTCGCAAAAAGCGGTTTAAAGTCCTACATGATGTAAATCGTTCGATTAAGGTGTTTACATGTCTGTACTGAACTTCAATAATGCGACTAAAATCGGCATACTCCACATGTCTTAATTCGATTTCTCTTTAGTTCGATTATGATCTTAATCTGATTAAATCAATCAAAAATCGCTGTTTACATGGTATACTCTTAATCAGAGTATTGCCTTAATCGCATTAAAATCGAATTATTGGTGTCCATGTAAACGTAGTCAATGTTTCTTTTGGATATCCTCTATGGCTGGCAGTGTGGCCCCTGTGATGCGTTGGGCAGTTTTCACCACCCGCTTCAGTGCCTTACGCTCCGCAACAGAGCAGCTTCCATACCAGACTGTGACGCAGTTGGTCAGAATGCTTTCTATTGTGTAGCGGTAGAAGTTCACCAAGACGGCTGATGACAGCTGGTTCTTCTTAAGCTGCCTTAAGGAAAATAGGCGCTGGTGAGCCTTCTTGACCAGGCTGGAGGTGTTGGTGGTCCAGGAAAGGTCCTTTGAGATGTGGGTCCCCAGGAACTTGAAGGATGAGACAGGCTCAACAGCCATGCCATTGATGTGAATGGGATCATGTGAGCCTGTTCGTCCCTTCCTGAAGTCCACAATGAGCTCCTTGGTCTTGGTGTTAAGGAGCAGATTATTGTCAGTGCACCAAGTGGCCAGATGCTGTATCTCCTTCCTGTAGGCAGTCTCATCATTGTTGCTGATTAGACCAATCACTGTGGTGTCATCTGTAAATTTGATGATGGTGTTGGATCTGTTCACAGGCCTACAGTCGATGGTAAAAAGGGAGTAGAGGAAGGGGCTCAGCACGCAGACCTGTGGTACACCAGTGTTGAGTGTGACGGTGGTGGAGCAGATGTGGCCTGATCTAACATTCTGAGGTCTGTTTGTCAGAAAGTCCACTAGCTCCATTGACTGAATTTTGTCTGACATTGCGCTTCTGAAATATGCAGTCTCAGCTTACATATCCAAGTCTGCATTCAGATACTATTGCACAAGGTCTCCCTCTCACACAAAGACACACTGAACTCCATATACAGAAGGCAGAAACAAAACATTTCAAAACATTTTCCCAAAATATCTGTCTAAACAGGGTTTGTCACCAAAAATCATTCCTTTTGCTGAAACACAGAGAAACTAGTGGCCACATTAAGACTCAAAATCACCCCAGAGTGGATGAAAACATCCCCAACAACACACAAGTGTCATAACCCTTCCTTGTCTGTCTTCTCTGTGTTGTCGTCTTTCAATGTATCTTTGTTTGTATTGTGTCTTAACACATGGCTCAGCCTGTGTTTGTGTCCACCATGTGCTCCTCTGTTCCTCCCTCGTTTCCAGCTGCCACACCCCCTTGTTTAGTCCTTATCTAGTCCTCGTTAGTCTCAGTGTTTACACCTGGTCCTCATGTGCTTTCCTCCCTTTATAACGTGCTCTCTCTCCTCATGTCTTCGTCGGTTCATTACTTCTGATTGTTGCTAGTACTTTCTGCATGTTGTTATCTGTTACCTCTTGTTACATGTTACTGCTAGACGGTGCTTGTTTGTTCTGTGTTGTTGGTGTGTTTGAGTTGTCTTCGTCTAATGTTTGTTTGTATTTTTCAGTAGACCTTCTGAGCCCTCTATCCAGTTCATCCTTAAGTTTGTTTGGTTAAGTCTTTCTATTTATTTCATTAGTTCCATTTGTAGCTTTAAGTGTTTAGTTCCTTGTTTAGGATTTATTTCCTATTTTGATTTTAGTAGTAAAGTCCCATTTGATTTCTCTTTGTGTTCATTACCCTTAGACCCTAACTTTCCTTTCTTAGATTATTATTATTACTTGTTTAGTTTCTCTTCGTCGTATGCGTGTATGTTTCTATCTGTCTTGTCTTGATCCAGTTCTGCGTGCTGTGAGTTCCTGGCTGCTGTAGCTCTGTCCGACTACCTCTGGCGAGACCTCTACTCTCCACGAGTGCCTCTTCCGAAGTACTCACCACCGCCTGCCTGGCCTGAGCATCCCAGCTCAGTTTCATATCCTCCAAGCTGTCTGTGGCCGCCGCTCTCCCCGTCCAGGACTCTCCAGCTCATCTCCCTCCGTCTGTTGGTGTCATCCCATATTCCCCAGCTTTACCCTTGTCATCATTGGACTGCGTTTCACCCTACCACTATCTCACATATCCACTATTGTCAATAAACACCCCTTCACTCATTCTGTATTTGGGTCATCCTTCCTCCCAGTCGTGACAACAAGGTTTAAACCAGACAGTTCTTTTACTTTAAGGTTGATTCATCTGTTGTCAGATTAGGCCATCACAATGAAGTGAAAATCTAGAAAATGCTGTTGAATGACAACTGTTTTGATCCAACATAAGACAACATGGACAGCAAACTACTTGTCAATAAATGTTCAGCAGACAGTATTGACACTGGTGCAAGTATTTGACGTATGAACAAGAAACAAAAGCACCAGTTTTCTTTTTGTCTGTGATGTTGGCTCATAACAAACGTCTTTCAACAGCATCTAGAATATCTACAACCTAAATTGTTAACGATAAACTGACCAAAATTTTAACAGATGTTTACATGTTGTATTGATTGCCTAAGAACTTTTAAAAGACAATCTACAGATTCTATGTAGATGAGAGTAAGCAGACATGAATTTGTAAATTGACTTATGGTTAGCAGACTATCTATAGGGGGACCATCAAAGTAAAGTGTGACCAACACTTCTAACTTCAGGTACAAAAAAGGTGACTAGCTTCAAAAAGTGAAAGACTAAATATAGCATGCCATATCTTGCAGCATGAACACAAGGAAATCTCTTGCAAAGAGCTTCCTATAACTGCCTTAAGCTGCAACAGAAACTGGTGTACCAAATGCAGACAGTAATTTGGTTTGAGCACAATATCAATACACTGGCTTTGTGGTCATTATATAATTCATCCATTTCATTTTGTATATCTTTTTGTTTTGTATGTCTTATTGCATGTGACCATAAAGTCAACTTCCCTGCCTCACATATGTTTGTAACCTCTGTGGAAATAAAAAAATTATGTATGTATATAACTGCAGACAGTTCCAAGCAAATGAGGTCTGGAGGACATTGGTTTTAACCATTTGAAGTCCCTCAGGTCCCTCAAGAGCATTTGTAATTGGCTGCTCCCTTACAATTAAACGATAGGTTTTTAAGATTCAGACTGCCTTCGTCAGATTGGTTGAGCTTGTTTCTTACTTGACTTAAATGAAAGCTCCTCCTCAGAGAATCATCACTTCTTCTTTCACACCACCATGAAGGTTGAACCATCAATTCATGACATTTACAAAAGGAGGCACTTTCTGACATTTGAAATGGTGAGATTTTTTATATTATGTAAGATTAATAATAATGTGTATATGCAAAAAATGTGTATATGTGAAATCTGTTTTGCTCAAATTTGTGAAGCATATTTATGTAGTAATTTATGTGCGGTTTAAAATCTTGATATGGATCACTTTGCAGAAAGACTAGCAGTTTATATTCTTGAATGCTTGATGCTGGTCAGTCGATCATCAGTTATCAGAAATGTAAAATAAGTTCTGACCGACTCTCAGCTTGCCGCTGTTTTCTTATTTGTTCTAGTTTCATCCATTTTGTATCATCTAACTTTTATTTTGATAACGTTTATTTGAATTCAGATCAATACTCAATAGTTATTTGTTAGTAGTCAACTAGTCATTAATGCTGAACTAGCAAAAATAACATTCAATATATCTTTCTGTTCTCAATAGATAACATCAGCGAGTATCTTTGTGAGCGCATGCAAGTGGATCCTCTTTTCTTTGTTTTCTGGTAATGATTATGCGGTTTAATCTTCATACTGTGATTCGACAATAAAGATACTTACTTCTTTAATATGAACTGCCTGCTTTTTTCAGCTGTTGTAGCTGGACATACATCTTCTACCAACACATCAGTTAAAACTGTTCATCGAGGAGCGTCAGTCAATATTAGCTGTAACTACAAACCATCAAATGAAACTGTCAGTTTCGATGTGAAATTAGAAAATAAATATATCAAGTATACATTGTGCTCAGTAAAGATTATGAACAATTCATTGATTAGTCAGTTTTGTAAGTGTAATGTTAGATTAATTTGGATCCCTAATAGGATCTCATTTGAGGTATCAAATCTGCAGATAAATGATACTGGCACTTATAAATGTGTTCAGACAAGAACCGCTCCACCTCCTTCAGTTGTTTTCCGAGAAGACAGAACATTTGTTCAAGTGATTGGTAAGTTAATTATGACTAGAATCAAACTGATGTGTGATGGTAGATGTTATACAATGGCTTAACATGTAAATACTGTTAAAACTACTAACGCTTCAATTTCTTATAGCTCGCCCCATTGTGTCTGTGTCACAAATAAGAGCATTGGATGGATTTCTCACGATCCTGTGCAGCTCTGAAGAGTTTTATCCTTCAGCTCTAGAGCAGGTGTGGATTAGAAATGGAGAATTTCAGAATATTTCTCTGACACTGAACACTAACAAAACCAACCCAGATGGATCCTTCACTCTTCGTTCATATCTGAATATATTTGACTGTGAAAACTACTCGTGTTGGGTGAACCACTCGACCTTGAGCCAACCAATAGTTCATGTGCTTCCTAATCATTGTAACAAGAAACGAGGTATTGCCTATTTTGTGTTTGTAATTGATATACAATCTCATAATAGCATTAAATCCCACACACTCTAAAAATGCTGTTTTTTTTTCAGACAAATTGGGTAAAATGTGAACAAACTACAAATTGGGTTAAATTAGGCACTATATATTTATTTTAAGAAATAAAAAAAAATCCCCAGCATTTTTACAGTGCAGCATGTTTGGAATGCAATAATTGTGTTACTTAATTCTGCTCAAAAACTGTTTTTAACACTGTAGATGTATGGATAGCTGTGGTGACCTCTGCATTGCTGATTCTTGCCGTACTCATTATTACAGTCTTCTGTGCACATTACAGTGAGTGTAAATTTCAATCTTCAATATTCAGTGTATGCATGTGTCATAAATGGGAAAAAAGTTTGTAATTATATTTAATCCCCCCCTAAAAAAGCATGTGTATTATCCTAATTATTTGTATTAATGGATAATAAAAGTCTTCTTAACCTTATTTTTGTCAGAAGCAAAAATGTAATGCACAGCATGTTTTGTAAATGTAATAGTCTAGAAGGAAAATGGCAGCTTTTTGGCATCATAACCCCAAACATTAGTTAGAATCATGCTTTGGAATTAATAATATTAATATGTTGCAGGGTCGTACAATCTTCAAAATCCAAATGTTCAAAATTACACTAATCAACTCGTCATGTTCATCCAGAAAGAGCCTATCACAGGTTCTCCTGTCCAATCTGACACCATCACCATCCAGTACCATGCAGCCTGGTCAGACTCCACGGTTTTTCACTGATTCATTCACTAACCCTACTAACTTGTTTGTGTATAGTAATACAGAGTTTCATGCAACAGTTCATTCTTGTTCTTGATTCCGATTGGCTGAGAGGTCTTTCTCTTCATCTGATAGTCTACCTGTATTATTACAGCAAACAATTTACTGCATTTCTAACATCAAGAGTCCTGGCATAGGACCAAAACCACTAGAAATGTACAAATATTACTGTTGTCGTGTCACTGAATGTATTTTAAAGATGACAGAATGTAGTTGTACAGATGTATGGTGAACTCCAAGTTATCTGTAGTTTTTCAGCACTTATGAAACCACAGAGAACAGCTTTACTTTGGCCAGTTCTTCTGTAATCAACTGCTGGCTCTGATGAATGTATCTAAAGTGGTCAAATATAATAATTAATTGTAAATAATAAGGGGCAATCTTTGGTATCTTTAATCTGTTATTCGTTCCTGAGCGAACTGTTTTTTTAGGTAACATTTCACAACTTAAATCTGCCTTTACTTACCACCTTTTAACACTGTCATTGTACTTTTGACTTAGTTGTTTAATAACTTTTGTAATGTTTGTTGTTGTATATCAGCAAGAGAGTCTTATTTATATGCAATATTAATGTTTAATAAATCATATTGTCTATATTAAAATTCATTTTTAATAAAAATTCTTTGGTATTAATGTGTGCGCTGTTGGTGATTTGCAGTTCTGGTTACATTGTTATTTCATTAGAATTGCACAGCGGACTTTACTTTTGTGACTTTTTTTGTCATTTTTAAATTTAGATACATCATCTGAAAGCTGGATAGAAAAGATTTTCGTTAATGTTTTGAAACCACTGAGCATATTTTCTACAATTGCATCTACTCAGAGTTATTTTGGGCTCATATACATGACAGAATGTCTCATGTCAATATCCATGTAAACCTTTTTGCTATAAACAACTTAAATTTGGTGTAACTAAAGAAAAAATGTTTTTTTTTTACAATTGTCATTAACATATGTTGCTTTTTTGCTTTATTTGTGTCTGCCTTTTGTTGTACTTGTAATACTTCATGCTTGTTTATGCATGTAAGACCTACTTTGTGTATTTCTTTGAACAAAATTAAAAAAAAATAAAAGATTTTCATTGATGTATGGTTACTTAGGACAAGACAATACTTGATCGAGATAAACTTTTAAAAAAAATTACATAAATAAAATAACTTTTTAAAAATATAAAATCTGAGAGTTTGCAAAATCAAAATACTGAGAAAATCATCTTGAAAGTTGTCAACATTACATTCTTATCAATGCATAGTACTATTTAAAGAGTTTTAATATATTTAAAGTAGGGAATTTATCAAATATCTTTATAGAACATGTTCTGTACTTAATATTCTGATTATTTTTTTTACATTAAATAAAAAAGTTAACTAATTCAATAATCCCACATAGTCCCAATAGTCCTGCAAAATAGCAATTTGTCTTGCAAAACTTCACATTGCACACCAGAGGGCACTATTGTCCGATTTATTAAAATGCCAGCGACAGCGTGATGCTGGTTTTCTTGTCTTGTCTGTCATGGACTCCCAAAATATGATTTTCCTCATATGACATTCTAGATTTTGAAATACATCTACTCTATATAGTTTCTTGAATAAAGACATCATTTATATTACGTAAAATAATACATTTACTTAATTTAGAAAATATTTTGTTTCACTCAACAAAGTATGTTAATATGTATTCATTTACTTGTATATTTTGTTTTATTTGTACGTATGTGTTATGTTATATATAACCTAATATCATTAATTTATTTTACTCACATTTTTATGCTTTATTTATTTGAATCTTTACTATTTATTTGTTGTTAATTAATTTATACATATTAAAATTTTAAATTCGTACATTGTTTTGTTTGGTTATTTGTTAATTATTAATTTAGTTTTAGCATTTTACAGTGTTTATTTATTGTATATTATTCTTATTTAATGTTTTAATTTGATGATTTATTAATTATTTATAATATTAACATTTTTAATGCTACCTTTATAATAACAATAAAATTATAATAATACAATGCAACAATATAATGATTTTAACCCACTCCTGCCTTTAACATTTTCCTGAACGACCACATGCATGCTTATTACATAAACCGAATTAGTAATTATCCACTTAATTTGATTGCTTTACTGAATTAGTAATGGTCCACTTTTTAATCGCTAAAGCTTCTATATTAAACCCACCTTACATTTATTTGTGTGTTTGCTCTTCTACACACTCTCCAAACATTGCGCAGCTTTTATTATCTTGAATCTTTCGCTTCACGAATCAAACGAATCGACTCCTGAGTCATTTCCTCCGAGCATGCGCACAAGACACAGTCACGTCACCCACATAGTCGCGCGGGGGAGCTGGTCTGGAAGTGTCTTGTGCGCGAGGCAGCAGGAGTTTTCCACATGTGGATGAAAAGAAAACACGGTCAGTATTTATATTTCTGTTTGTGGTGATAAAGCGAGCTCACGTATAATTAATCATATTTTAAGTTCCAAATGTAAAATTAAAAACGATTTGATAATGGGTGGTTTTAAAAGAAACCATCGGGGAAAAAAACAAGTGATGATAGAATCGAGGCCACGTTAACTTCGGCTAACGTTAGGCTAAAGTGAGCTGGTTTCAATTTGTGATTAACGTTTTTATATGTAGGAAAGCAAAATGCGTTGGGTTGTTAATATTGAGTGTGCTTTAATGGTTAACATCTCAACAATGCCACTGGTTTTGTTTCGTGGCGTTCAGTTTGGCGACTAAATGACATTTCTCAAAGAGATTTAACAGTTTTCTTACGTGATTAATGTGCATACATATGGGCAATAACCATCAGTACGCTACGTAAAAATAAAGAAATAAACGAAGGTGTGAGGAATATGTTTGTTTGGTGTTTTGCTATGACGTCTATTAGTCTCTGTCTTGTCCGTGTTCCCGATAATATTTGGTAAATACAATATTTTTGCGAGAATTTTAAAAATGTAAAGAAGTTTAGATGTTTGAACGGATGGTTCTGTTATGGTCTTGTTTTTCAAACTGCCGTGTTGTGTTTGGCGCGCCTTCCTGCTGTTCTGTCCCGCCACCTGACCGCCAGCTTTGTGCTAATCACTTGCTCTAGTGCACACTAGCTTTAGTATCAACAGCCAAGTTGTTAGGAGCTTATGTTTCTGGTAAGCTACATTCCTAGATTGAGGTTTTGGATTTTTTTTAATGGTGTGTTTATCATTTGTTCCCAATGTTGTTGTTTTTTTATTAATAATTGTTACATTGTTTAAGAATATTGTTAGATGTGCACAGTATTAGACAACTGACATTGCACTATTTTGTTTTGAAGACAATATTATTAGATGACTTGTATAGCTCTATTTTGAATATTCATAAAATTAGGACTAAAAATTAATTTATTTGAATGTGAAAATTTTATCCTCTAAGCACCTTTTCAGCTTTTTTTCAGTTTGCTTTCATGCAACCTATTGTGATTTGCCTGAAATTTGAACATTGCACCGCACATGATATCACATAGGTCCTTGCAGATCTCTGTGTATGTGATGGAGGATTCACAAGTTCTGAGTTCCTCACATCCAATGAACAGGTTTAGCACTTAGTATTGTTTTGATGTAAAATTTGTCGCCAATTTTTTGTCATAAGCTTTTATGACATACAGTTGATGTCAAAATGTTTAGCGCTCCTGTGCAATTTTTTTCTTTTCATGTTTTCCTAATTTTGTTTAACAGACCAAAGAATTTTTCACAGTATTTCCTGTAATATTATTTCTTCTGGAGAAAGTCTTATTTGTTTTATTTCGGCTAGAATAAAAGCAAATTTAGATTTTCATTTTTTTAAACCCCTTTTTAATGTCAGTATTACAAAACAAATTGTCGTTATACATTGCATAATTATCCTAACTTGCCTAGTTAACCCAATTAGTTAAGTCTTTAAATTGTACTTCAACAGGGTATCTGCAGGGTCTTGACATTTCTTAAATTTCAAAAACCAAATTTTAGCCCTAAAAAAAAAGTTAAATCCACTAAAATATTGTGTTGTAGGTCTTAATGTCTTGAATAAAAAAAAAAAAAGTTGTCCTATGACTATGTATAGCTATACCCAATTGGCCAACACCCACCCCAAAACTAACAATATATTTCAATAAAAGTTAAGAAATGTTTATTTATTAACTCTATTTACTTCTTAAAATTGTTTAATTATCTTCCTTACTATAACATTTGTTTATATATTTTGTTAAGGTTTTAAATTGGCCATTAAACAAATATTTAGCGTTTTGCCTTGTGTAAGTCTGAAATGTCATTCATTATGGTCTTAAAATGGGCTTAAAAAGGTCTTTCAAAGTCTTAAATTTGACTTGATGAAACGTGTAGAAACCCTGTTTAAGCTGATCTAGTATTTTGAAAAATATCTAGTAAAATATTATTTACTGTCATGATGGCAAAGATAAAAGAAATCCGTTATTAGAAATGAGTTATTAAAGCTAATATGTTTAGAAATGTGTTGAAAAAATCTTTTTGTAAAACAGAAATTGGGGGCAACAAATACAAGGAGGCTAATAATTCAGGAGGGCTAATAATTCTGACTTCAACTGTATATTATGTGACAGAACTTTCAAAACATATAAACAATGCTTAATCATTTTAATATTTAATAATATAGTGTTCTTAACAACAAAACTTCATTTTATGTATAGCATGTAGGATTTTTAACAATGAAACTTTCAAACTGTGAAATGTGAAAACTCTTATACATGGTAAAAGTCTCTTTTTATATTCACAGAAGTTGGACCTGAATTTCAGCTCAACAGCTAACAATGAAGAAAGAAATTGCAGCGGTGGTGTTTTTCCTGAAGCGGTTGATAAAGAAGGCTGAGAAGTTGGATGCAGACAAGGTGGACCTGTTTGTGGAGCGGTTAACAGTAGCATTACAGGAGAAGTATAAAGGTCACTGGTATCCGGACAACCCCAGCAAAGGCCAGGCATTCAGGTACAGCAGTCTGAGAAACCGTACACCGTACACTTGCATCCTGTTCTGGCCAGCTGTGAATGTGATGTTTCACAGTTTTAAAATAAGCTACAAATGTGTCCTGTGCAGGTGCATCAGAGTCAACCGCTTCCAGAAAGAAGATGCTGAGTTGCTGAGAGCTTGCGCTGAAAGTGGAGTGCAGTACAAAGACCTTGGCCTGCCTAAAGAGCTCACGCTTTGGGTTGATCCTGGAGAGGTGTGCTGTAGGTGAGCAATAAAACAAGCTTTTTACCTAGTGCTGTAAGATAAGCATGGCCACCGTGCTTGTAATAGATTTTTTTAAAAATAGATAAATAATAAATTTTAAAAAATCTTTTAAACCAAACTATTGCCCTAGGAAAACATGGATCATGTCTATATGGTAATGTTTAGACTGAAACTCTTGCGACATGCGCCTGTAATCACAGATGTGTATTGAGAGTGTAGCTGCCTGGCTCAATAAAGGATCGACTCCTTCACTGGTGATTCCCACAATTTATTGGAACGCAACATTCACACAGCTCTTTGGAAATCAACAGTAAGAACCCAGAAACCTCATATAAATAAACCATGAAATAAATAAACATGAAAACCATATACAAATAAACAAACCTCACTTAAATTAAAAATATGCAAAACAAACTCAATACAGCAAAACACATTGAAGTATGAAGACTCAATACCTACCACCAATTAAAGCAGAAGCTAAACTTTCAGACCCTTGCAGACTGTATAGCTGAGATGCTGTGACCATGTGCAATCTCCTTCCATACTCATGTTATATCTATTGTTGTCATGACTATTCAAAATAAAAGGCCTCTTTTACAAACTAAACGCTTCTGTATCACAAACTAAATTAAATACCGTAAACGTATCAAAATATATACATATAACAAAGAGAAAAGTTTTGAAAATTTAAAAAATAAACAATACTAGTTTATATATTATAGACAATAGGGTATATGCACAGCTAGTGTTTCTTCACATACTGATAAACTTCCGTTGATCGGTTATTGTGACTTTTTTTCAATTTTATATGGTTCCTTTTACAGCATCGATGTTATGTAATTAAAATACAATTAGTTCAATAGACTTCAGCATTCATTTAGTTGTTAAAGCGTGAACCGAGATAAAAGGCCCTTTACATGCACTTGCCTGTCAGGATCAGCAGGTGAGCGCAGAAACTCCATTGAAAATAATATGTCTATGTTTAAAGACATGGTGCGGGAAAATGTCATTTAATGCAGTGATTCTTGTACAATATGAGACCAACTTTATATCACATATCAACCAGACAGTGGAGATCGTTCATTTTAAAAGTTTACCTGATACGCTTGACCCAGGTTACTGCAAAATTAAGTCCTTTTGCATACTTCTGCATATACCCTATTGACAAAGTAACATAAGCAACATACCCAAATCATTAACAGGGATTTACCAAAAATCTGTCATTTTCTAGCGTTCATCATAACTGAAAGATGAGGATTGATAGTTTTGAACACCATGTAAGTTGAGTTAATTGATTTTTTTTTATTTTTTTTATGAATTTTGTGAATTTTATATTTGTTTTCTTTTAAACATAGTAGAGATTGCACATTATATCCTTGTGATTTAAACACTTGCGCTGCTTTAAAGTATTTAAAGTTCATAAAGTGACATTTTTGTCTGCATAATGATTTTTACTGTGCCACACCAAAGTGGCTGCTGGCCCCTGCTTGGCCATCCATTTGAAAACCCCTGGCTCCACCAACAGTATGATGATGTCAGGGTTCCCACGCTTCTTGAAAGTACTTGAATTTCAGATGTATGAATTCAAGGCCTGGAAAGTACTTAAAAACAAACATAGGTCCTTAAAACTGCTTGAATTTATGGTTTTATTGAGTTTATGATGTTATTTCCACAACTTTAATGTTCTGCTTTCAAAAACTGAACAAAAACTAAAGAATTCATAATTTTAAAATCTTACATTTAAATCTTCTACAAGAATAATAACAAATAATGCATTTTATCAATGTTTTAGAAACTTTATTTAAATATTACCAGTATTGAATTCAACTAATTGCATTAAAGTTTTTTTGAACATGACTGTTTAAAATGACACATTCAAAACCTCATCATTGACATTTTAATTTAAATATTAAGTGTAGGTGAAAAGTTAAGTACAGGAAGGACTTTTATGACGCTTTATATGCTGGGGTGTGAATTGCACAGGTGCACAGTTTAAAATTATTAGTGACTTTAAAAGTCTTTGAATTTGGTGTCCATGAAAGTAAGAACCCTGTGATGTGCTGGTTTGTTTTTGACCTATCTTTTCTTCTGGCTACAGGTATGGCGAGAAGAATCATGGTTTCACTGTGGCCACTTTCTCAAGCGAGGACGATGATGATAAAGAGGATGTGACAAAGAAAGTGACAAGCGCTGTGGAGCGGGTCACGTCAGATTACCACTCTGGATCCTCCTCAGATGAAGACATCAGCTGTAGGGAGATCCAGTACACTCCACCTTTTCACAACCAGCCTCCTTACCAGGTACACATTATCTCTTAAAATGTGTTTGTATGGTCTTATTACCACAGATGCATGTTTTTTTTTTATTATTATTTAGTTTGAAAAAAGTCTCTTAATAATAATAATAATAATAATAATAATACTGATAATTTTATACTATGCATGTATAAAAGACTTACAAGCACAATAAGTGAGTAAATTAAATTGTATTACTAATTAGTAGTAGTAACATTATATCATGTCACTGATTGCGCCACAGTTAAATTTCAACTTTACCCATTTAAGATTTCATTAGTAGTAAAATATAATGCAAAAATAGGAGTCACTGTTGTCTGTAACAATGTTTTCTGTTATCTTTGTTCTTATATAAAGGTTGTTTATGCCAGTGCCCCAGGATGGCATCCAGTACCAAGAAAGAAATTTGGCCCAGGGAAAGGGCACTACCCTCAGCGGCCGCACTACATGATCCGCCCTCCTTGCAGACCCAACCATTCCTTTAAAGCACACAGCTGGGTCCAGCAGGGCTACCGCAGCAAACCCGGCTACTGGGCCAGCAATTCAAACCTACTACACCAGCTTCAGTGACCACTCTTACTACAGCATGTTAGTTCATCGGTGTTAGTGTGAGGGGTGTTACGTTGGAAAGTGTTTTTTTTTTTGAGGTTACCACTAAGACAACTGACCAAATTTTTTAAGAAACGTATTTTTGTAGTTCTACTGTCACTGTTTTTTGAATTTGTGACTCGTCTATTTTTTAAAGGAACGATAACCGTAACTGTTTGCACTTTAGAGTATTTGTAATAGAGCGTGTATTCGTACATATTGGATTAGGAGTATTTAGAGTATTTCAATTTTTATGGTAATGGAAATTTGTGCTGTATTTGTTATATGGGATCATTTGATAACACTTTACATGTTTTATTTATTCACAGTAAACTATTATGTATTGCATAGACTACTTAAATTATGGATAACATTAAAAAGACATTTTCATGAAATCTTTGTATTTTGTTGTTATTGTTAGTGGTTTTGTGTAAAGAACACTAGATGGCAGTATTACATACTATTTGAATTCATAACTGCGTATTTGTGTATATATTTAAATAGTGTAGATCTGTTTTCATAGTGCAGTTTATTAAGCTCTTTCTCTCAAGCAATGCAGCTGCATTATTTATGTTTCTGTTTTTGGGATCCACAAGTAGTACAGATGTTTCTTTACAAGTCAGATCATCAAGTTCATTCTTCTGGCCACACCTTCCTCTTGACAGAGCACACACACAAACCCTGACCAAGTTTAAGAGGAAATGACTACAATTCATGGCTATCAGCCCCACCGTTACAGACTGGAGGGAGGAATTGCTTAACAAATTCACTTTACTTTCACTCCCTTCTGTTACTATAGTGTATCTGCTATGCATCATGTGATAACCTAACCTATTTTTTGAAATTACACAAGATGAGTTAGTTCAGGTGTTACAGGTAACTATTTATGTGAAAGGCATATTTAAAATAAGTGCTTAATGTTTCAGAAGCATTTTGTAAATATAAAAAAAATAAATACAGGGGAAATAATGTATTATCATTTATCATAATTGGTGTGTTTGTACTTGTATTTATCAACATATACAATTGAACCCTATATTTTATTTTAGTGAGAACTATTTACAAATGTATCCAGGATTGTGGCAAATTACAAATATTTAGTTTTGCAATTCTTGTTTTTAAAGTCATCTAGTAGTTATTGTTCTAAATATGCTTGACATGATTTTTGGTGTCATTTGTTGAATGAGTGGGTGTCATGGTATTGTTTTGATGGTATAAATGCACTATGAACATAGTTTGCTCAGGAAAAATACAATAAAACAGGACACATTCTAATTTACTGGAAAAAATAAAGCTGTATTACATTTGCTTCGATATTTTAAAACATGTAATTGACCACCATGTTCTTCTGAATCGGTTCTTTTCCAAGAACTGACCAAGTTGGTGAGCAAAAGGACCAGAAACGGATCGTGGTTCAGTTCGAATGAATCGAGCAGGTCTTAGCAAATCTAATCCATTCGGCGCGTTTTTCCGCCAGAGTGAACTGGTTTTTAGCACAAATAACAAGAATAGTAATTTATTTATTGACAATCAATTAAAAGCAAACCTTTCCGTAAACCCTGTAGTTTCCATGTGATACGGATCTTGGTTAGGTTTCAAAAGATGCATTTTTAGCTTCCAAACGGTTGTTCACCGCATTTATGATACAAATAATACCAAAACACAAAAGTACTTGAAGTACCGTACCGATGAAAGCATAGAAACGCCCCTGCATATAATATACAAATAAAACATGAGAAATTAAATCGGAACTGACGTCAATTCACGAGGACGAATGATGTGGCAAAAAGCAAAGGGCGATTCGCAAAGAAATAGTACCCACACATTTGCGCTTAAACGTAACTTCATAATATCTCATATCTTTCAAAATAATCACAAAACAGACACAACATTCATAAATGTATTTTAATATCCAAAGATATGACATTTATTGTCAAACGAACTAAAATCCACATTCCTCGCGGTGCTCGTATTCCTCCGCCTCCATTGAGGTCTACGTCTCTTTCCGGTGCGTTTCTCCACCGGACGGGTTCCGCCGCCATTGCAGGTTTCTAGAGTTCCTCTCAGCGGCGGTTGACATTCTGGAGTTGAAGCGCCTCATTTACATTCAACGGGCGACTAGAGAAACCTAACACATTCCCGGTTCATCTGTCCCCTCCCCAAAAAAACCACTAGACCACCTCCATTCATCCCCGGCTCTGGAGTAGTTTAGATAAGGCAGAAATAATAGCAGGAATTAGAGAGCAAATCGAAGAGGAACCACCATCATGGCTCAAATCCTGCCCATCAGATTCCAGGAGCACCTGCAGGTAAGGACTTAAAAACGCCTCATTTTGACGTCTCGGTCATTTTATTGTGAGTTTAAAGTGATGAATTGTAATACGCCGCTGTAGTAAGTCATTCCCCGATGAATATGAATGGAGCTGTAGTAGTAGTAGCAGGGGAGTTAGCTTAGCTAGTCGGTGGTAACCAGCTGAATAATAAATATACTGGTTGTCTCGTTGAAAAATCGAGACCTGGTTAGTTGCCTTTATCAAATAGCGTATTTGAGCAAGATTGTTCGATCAATCGGACGGTTTGGTCAAGTTAAATGAATGTAAATATCGTGTATTTGAACTACAATGCCGATTGAAAAAGATTTATGGCAATGGGAAGTGATTGTGTTGAGTATATTGAGATTTGCTGTAATTGAGCTTATCTACACTGGTCAGCTGTCTTGGCCTTTAGTTGTGTATATAAAAAAAAGTAAACTACAGAGGAAAGCCTACACTTTATATCCTAAATAAATAAATTCTTGTATTTTACAAAAGACATCCACTATTGTTTTATCCCTATTCTCTGTCCTATTATAAAGTAACGAAACTGATTTTTGGGTTGAGGTGATTACCTGATTCAGGTAGCAGGTGTGATAGGCCCCACCTATAGACGTGTGTATCCCATGATGCCTCTGCAATCTGCTACTATTTGCACTGAACTCATGCATTGATTCGCTGTTACTTTTGATTTGTTTATTTCAATTGAGACACTCAGTTAAGGCATTTTAATGTTTTCATTTTGGCTACCAATCATACACAATAAATTGTCATTAATTAGGCATTTTAATGTAAAACAAATATTCATGCTGCTGCATTTATCTGTTGTAGAATTATATTTGGACTGTTTCAGATCTATAATGGTCTGTATTTGTCATTTGTTAAAGTTTTATATCATAAGAAGCCTGGTTCCCATCACAGCTTGCTTTAGACAGAAACCAATCGTTTAGACACCATTAGAATTAATTACCCTGCAAACTTTATAGTATATCCAGTGATTATTCCATCGTTGAACACAGTCATATGGATCCTGGTGCACTCGTATCTGTTACAAAACACTTTTTTTCAGGGTTACATCAAGTCATTTAAACTTAGTTCTAGCATAAAATTGAAACCATTGAAAATATATTTTATTAATTGAAGGATAACGTTAGATTAAGAAAATGTTCTGTTGGATCCATCTTGGATTAGAATAAAAAAAACTGAAATAAAAATAAATTTGTAAAATAGAAATATTAAACAGTCAAAAGCTATTAAAACAATCAGATTCAACTTTAAAGCATGCAGACCGTTTGTACATCAGACTTCTACTCATCGTTCAAGTCTACCATACTGTCTGTTGTGGAAAGTAATATGTCTCTAGTTTAGACTTGTTATATTTTTACATGCAGTGCATATCCTGTCAAAAACATTTGTCACACTTTACCAATCTTAGGTTAGTGCACCTTAATAAAATGTAAAAAAAAAAAAAAAATGCAAAGGGCATAATGGTCCAAAAAGAGCCTGAAGCCCTTTGGTGATCTTTTAACTTCATCAAAATCAAATGCAAAACTTAATTATTTTCAGTAAAGACCCAGCTAATGGTCAGGGTGCAAATGAGTCAGTAGCATATTGCTGTGAAGGAAGGCAGTACCATAAATACCTACTCATGTTATGAGAATCACATAATAGAGCTGCTTATTTGGGTCTGCAGAAAACTCAAAGAACAATACTCATAAGGAGATCTTGTAGTTCCAGACTAATGTATAGTATAACGTAGGGCTGGGTGATTTGGTCTAAATGCAAAATCTCGATTAATTGAACATTTTAACTCGATTACGATTAATGAACAATTATTTTATTAATTAATTTATTTATTTTTTGCCCTCATAGTTCACTGACAAGTTTTGTACAGTAAATATGCACACATATTACAAGTGAGAGATTTCTGAATAAAGGGTGAACATTAACACTGAACAACTAAAATTAAAACAAAATTTTTTTTCCCTATTAAACATGAAAATAAGTAACTCGCACTTTTGGAAACAAAATTAATTATTTTCAATGTTTGTCATAAAAATAGAAAATAAGCAGTATCTTTTCTGAATAAAACATCTCTTGTATATCCTGTAAATAAGATTTTTAACAGTGCATTTCTTGAAACTTTTGTAAACAAATATTTTAAAGTAAATAATAAATTTATCGTAATAGAAAATATGCCACCGCAAGGCATCTCTGGCATAGCTTCCAATCATTGTCAATGTAGTGCATCGCGTAGTTTAAAATGTTTTTAAGGTGCGCAGGTATGGGACCGCACGAAGCCTGCACCGAACTATACGTGTGCGCTCGATACAGAAGTATAAATCAGCCTTAACCGAGCGAGGTCACGTGACTCCACATGCAGTAGGGAAAATAATTGATCGATTATAGATTCTGAATGTCGATTTATGTGATTACTTTTCGATTAATTGCCCAGCCCTAGTATAACGATAGGTATGTTTACAAAACTGCTGTCTAGTCACTAAAAATGACTCCTGTTTTCATATACATTATTTATATTTTAATATTTTATAACTGGCTAGATTATTTCAGTGGCATTAATCTATAGTTCTCTGATTCAAATATGATTGCTAAATTAGATATATAATTCAGAATTTGACAATATGGCACATTTTGAATGAATAAATACATAGTGCTTTGCTCCTAATCAAATCTTTTTGTGGACTAGAGCCTGTGAATATTAAACTACAAAAAGGCTGTTTAAATATTAAGTCACCATGGGTTTTATTTAAGCAAGTCATATGATCTGCAGATGGATTTTGTGTTTTATGTGATGCTGTTTAATACGTTACCTTGAAGCCGTGCGAGTGCACTTGATCTTTGAACTCTACCCTGCTGATCACACATGACTATCTCGTGTAGATGGAGATCCATTATCCATTTTAACCTGCTCAGCACTCAGGAATTATGGTGGAAACCGTTCATTGCCTGCTCATTCCTCGTTTTCCCTTTTCCATATTGAACCTGCTCAGCTGGTCACATGTCACCCATGGTCATATGGTCACACCTCTTAACATGTTGATTTAGCTTTCTGCACAATGAGTTCCAGCTTCCTGTTATGGAGGACGATGGCAGTGCGATGCAAGCCTCAGCATATTGTGTATCCTTCCCAGAACCTCCTGCTATCAGAAGGCACAAGGGTTTTGTGCTGAGCAAGGTGCCGCTTTTCTTTGGCCGGAGAAGGAAAAGGGTTAAATGAGCACAGGAGGTTGTGGAAAAGAATGTGCTGACAGCTTTACAAAGTCATGAATTTAGACGATGTGCTGAATTTATCAGCTCAAACCGAGAGAAGCTTTTGACACTTTAGGTATTACACGTTTCTCACCCTGATTTGTGAAAGCAAAGCTTGACCATAAAAATGTGGTAAATGCACAGACACTTCAAAAGTAGCATAGGTCAGCATAACTGAAATACTGCTCGAGTTAGTTAACCTAGTAAAGTCAAGTGTCTGTGGCTGTTCTTAAGGTTAAATGTGACATGCCACTCTGGTAATGGTTAGTGAAAGTGCCACCAGAGGGCAAGTTTAAAGGGGTATTTCACCCACAAATGTAAATCCTGTGAATTTACTCAAATTGTTCCAGAGCTGTTTGAGTTTCTTTTTTGTCGAAAACAAGGGAAGATGTATTGAAGAAAGTTGGAACGCAGCAGCTATTTACCTCCATGATATTTTATGATCCTATATGGATGTCAGTGGCTGTGGGGCCTGTACAATGATGCCAGATTAGCTGACTAGCCTGTTAAAATTCAGTTTAGTCTGCACCAATTCTGCATTTAGGTACCATGAAGTATGGCTGCAGAATATATCGTTTCAGCATCGATATCGTATTGTGTCTATATATATATATATATAATATAATATAATATAGTTAAGTAGTAGTGTCACGCAATCAAGAGTGCTGTTTAATCAGTGCATTTCTGAATGAATCACTTTTAGAGAGGGTCTTGGGTGACCTACTGGCCATTTCAAAGTTATATTAATGTGGTATACAAGCTAAGATACCAGGATAAAAACACACTTTGCAATATATTGTTTCATTCTCATTAATTAAAAAAAAATCTAATAATTATTTTACGGTTATTTACCACTGATCAAAATGTTCCTTGACCTTGACAAATCATTCTTATGTTTATTTGCTGCTCAGTTTTTTAAAAATGTTTAACAGTAAAATATGTATACATAAATAGCATGTGCTTTTAAATATCAAAAGTAAATTGCAAAATGATGAAAATCTTTACCCTCACGTTTGATTTACAGCAAATTTAAACAAACATGAATAAAAAAAAATACTTTCCACAAATCTGTAAATTGTGTTATGTATGAATGAATCACATGGCATGTTCTTCATCAGAATCTTCATGAAGAAATCTCAGTGTGTACATAGACTAGCGCGTTTTGGAGACATGATTAGGCTAGGTTGTTTTTGTATCTTCTCTTCAGTTTGCTAGTTCACTAGCAAAGTTTACAGCACTGATCTTTATCTAACCACTTTAAAATAAACAGTCTGAAATGGGAAGTCAACAATAAATCATCAGGCAGAGGAGCAGACGTACCAGACTTTGCAAACTGGACGGGCTTGATTGAATTTTTCTAATCATTTTAGAAGCTGTTATGCTTAACATTTTGTGTGAATTGCTTTAAAAAGCAAAATAATGTTTTATATTTAGTAATTTAAAAAGGGAGTGTGCCTGTTTCTCAATGTGTGGGCAATAGTGCATATCAGATCATCTTGTTCATAAATGGCTAGTTGCTACATTTTATAAATCTTTGATTAATAATCATCTTCAATGTCTTTGTCCTGACTGAATTATTTCTGGTACAAAAATCAACTCTCCTTGAAGCACCTAGGTATTATTGATTTAAATTCTTTGCCAAAATCAATACCTCATCCTCCTTTGCACAAATCAGAGATGTCCACATAGATCCTGGAAGGAACCAGCCAGCTATTTTCAAATGATGTTTCTTGAGCTGCACAGCTTGTTCTTGGAGGCTGTAATGTTACAAGCTACCTATTAGGAAAGAGGGTTAGTTTCTGGGCATGTTTTTAATGACACTGAAGCCAGCAGTAGCAGCTACATGCTGTGTATGAATCACACTTGGCCTATGGAGAGCAAGTGCTCTTTCACTTACAGTTGCTTCATGTCTTGCAGTACGTTTTGACAGCTTACAAGGGCAGGGTTTCCCTCCAGCCAATCAGAACAGCTTGTTCAGAAGTGATGTCACCATGTGATGTCATCATCTATGAGATGCATTTAGAAATGTCCCAGAAATGTCTATAAGCAGGCTACTGTAGCACTGTTTTTTATTTAATCACATTATTCATAATTTCATGAAAAATCATTATATACATTTCTGTAAAATGTCTATTCTGTTCATCTCTTATCTCCTTCTGAAATTAATTCATTAACTTATTTAGCTAATATTGTTTTACAATTTAAGAACTTTTATATTTAGGTTCTGAATAAATAGTTATTTCTTCATAATTCTTGTTTAGCCAGTGATGATGTGGCTTTCTGTGCCGCATGACAAAGGAATGTGGGTGTGGCTTCGGGTGTGTCGTTCTTGGTTCCCCATTGATAAAAGGTGCTGCTGATTCCGTTAAGCTCTTCCTAGAAAATGTGCTTCCTGTTCCTGATTAGGCCTGAGAACAGCAGCATGACCCAGACATATACAGCATTTTATTGTTGACCAAAGGTGTCTGACTCTTCATTCTCCAGTATTTATTAATAGTTTCTTGATTTAGTATTTAGTAAATCAATTTTAGTATTCCTATTGACGTAATATTTAAGTCTTCAGCAAGATATACGAATTTCTTTTGATTTTGAGTTTATTTACCCAAAAGTTTAAGATGTCATCGCTTTATCACTCTGATGTTATTTTCAAAGCTGATGTCGAAATTTTGATGTCGAATTGTCTAACCTTTTCATATACGACATGTCCAAAAAAAAGGAAATAATTCATGCACAGTATTTCCAGGTTTTAAGACTTTGTATTCACATCACTTTATATTTAACATAATATTGTTGATATAATGACACCAGTTCACCTTTCAAGTCAACTTTGAAGGATAGTTTGCACAAAAATGAAGGTTTCATCTAAACAAGGGTGCCCAAACTTTTTAATATGAAGGGCCAAAAACCAAGTATCATTAATAACCATGGGCTGAAGATAAATATAGCAAACTATTTTATATTAAAGTTGCCATAGTTCATTTCCTAATCAATTTCATAATATTTAGAAATAAATGGAAAACATTACTTTGAATTGTATTACTTAATAACTTTTTAAAATGATAACTTTAAAATACATTTATCACACAGGCTTTATAACCTAGTCAACTTTTTGCCTTGATTTGCTCACCAAAGTCTCTGCATTGTCCTCTATTCGTCGGGTGAGAGTATGAACATTTTAAACTAAATCTGATTAATTTACACCATTTATATGCTTGGCAATAAAACTAACAAACAAAAGGTTACATTAAATTGGAAATGATTATCTCCAATCATCCCCATCATTCTCCCTTTCTTCGGTTATTCGGCATCTCTGATCTAAACTCTAGTAAAAGAAACAAAAAACATCTTGACTGGCCTGAGTGTGACTGAATTAATAGCAAAACATTTTTTTAGTTTTTAGTTTTGCTTTTTAAGACCTTTATCAGCCCAATATACAATCCGTTAAAAAAAAAAAGTAAACTAATGACCTTGGGAGCCAAGTTTGTCACTTGTTGGCAATTAAATGCTAAACTGTATCAGTGGTAAGCCTTAGAGGACTGTCCTCCTATCCTGCATGATATTTCATTCAGTTTTTCATTGAATGTTCTAAGTGGTGTTGCATAAGACCAAAGCTTCCCATCTCTTTGTGTCCAGCTGTCAGCTCTGATCTCTGTAATTCAACATGTGCGGCAGCTGGTGCACGAGTTCAAAACATTACAGTCGTGACTGGCCAAACGTCTGTGTCACAGCCTCGACTGCCGCCTCTGAGTTTACTGGTATTCAAGATCTGTCTGGCAACTGATAAAAACCAAGGCTGGGTTTTGGCTGCGCATCAGTAATTAAGTTACAACTTCACCCTTCTGGCCATCTGACTTGGGTTTTAGTAGAGTCTGGTTAAGAAGTAGCTGTCAGTTTAGTTGAAAATGCCTCAAGTTAAGATGTCTCCTACAGTAAATCCTCCTCCTCCTGTGCTCCTCTCTGAACCCATTTCAAATGTAAGTCTCTTTTTATATTTGATGTCGCTGCATTTTCTCATCTGCATGTGGTGCTTAGTCATCTGGTGTGAATCATACAGTCTAAACCTGACCAATTATACTAATTTACTGTACAAGAAAAGATCAGAATTTATTAGTGTGCAGTTCACAATAATGAACATCGTTCTCTGCACGTCTTTCCTCCATCTCAGGGTCAGTTTTAGAGCAAACCTTTGGTGACTTAGCTAAGCTGGCATCCCACTGACATTTTATTTAGCCTGTAATTGACTGATCTCAGAGTCTCGTCTTGGTTGATTTGGGTCTAATAATTGAGACTGGGGTGTCTCTTTAATAGCTTGAAACCAGCTTGGATACACGTTTCATTAGTTTTAACAGGGAAGAGTGTGATATGGCAAATGATTACAGTAATTGATGGTGTCGTTGGCTTATTCAGGAACTTTATGGCCTCGTCCCATTTATACTATACTGTTCAGTGTTCACAAAAGCACTCATTGATTCTTTTTGACAGGCATTTCAAACTGTGAGATTACTTTCTGAACGATGTGGTCATGCATTGCAAAATCATTTATTTTTGCTAGTTTTAGCTTCTGCATGACATAAATTTGAATCGGTAAACTCTTCAACTACCCGTTTCATTTGCTTTGTGTGTGTGTGTGTGTGTGTGTGTGTGTGTGTGTGTGTATAACTGGTAGTGGTGTGTGATATTTGACAATTATTGAAATTAATTCAATTTCAATTTATTGTTTGGTGTTTTTGATAATGATTATTTTGTTATCTTGGCAGGTTTAGGCCTGTCATTGATAAATAAATATGGTATTAAAGGAGTGTTTGACTTGAACAGACTAGGAGTCAGTGAGATTAGGCGAAAGCAGTAAGGGGTGTAGTTAAGCAGTCAAGTCTGACACTTTCTGATCCCTTGTAGTTTGCTACAGTCATGACAGATCTAGGCATGGGCCAGTATAAGATTCTGACAGTATAATAACCTTGGATAAAAATATCATGGTTTCACGGTATTGTGATTACTGCTCTAAAATATTTTCTTTTTAAATGTCTTGGTAAAAAAAAAAAAAACTTTTTTTTTCCCCACTTTTAAAACACAATGGCTGCATCCAAAATCACATACTTCCGTACTATAAAGTACATTTAGTATGCGAGAAGTACCAGGAAGTACCACTGAAGTGTGCATTCGATGGGCGCTAGGCTATCCCATGATGCACTGCGAGACAATTTGTGAATGGGAGTGAAGTGCATATGTTACGTGATGATGACAAAATGGCATCCGTAGTAAGTCCGAGCTCCATTCATACTGCTCTTGTTCATAATGTATAGAACGTTCTTTTCTATCGCTTGAGTAGTAAATTCAAATGCAGTACCTACTGAGTAGGCCATTTCGGATACAGCCAATATATTTTATTTTGAGCAACATTTAAAATATTTTGGTACATTAAACATGTCAGGCTAAATAATTCAAATGAATCATTGACTTCTGCTATCTTCATTAGTTTCAAAAACACAAATTTCTTCACAATTTAAATGGCATCTTTGGATATTTTCTGCTGCAGATAATGTTTTCCTAAAAAAAAACATTTAAAAAAATCTTACATATACTGTAGGAACAGTGTACTAGAAACTTTTGGTAGTTTTAAAACCTTGACTTTTTTTAAACCGCAATATACCTTGATCAATGATGACCATATTATATTAAAGATGTGTAAGACTGACATTTGAGTTAATCCATAAATTATCTAAATACGTTATGCTGCTGAATACTGTAAAAAAGGTTCAAAATAAACCCATGCTCAAAGGCTACACTGTCAAAAAAAAAGTTTCCATAAGGGTTTTCTGTTAATTTAGGGTTATGATTTGCATTATGGGACCCTGATCTCTCCTGATCGATTTTTAATATTAAAAATTCAACACTACAGTTTAACAAACTGACATTTATTGACATTTTAGTTTGAAATAATAAAATGTATAAGAAATTGTATAGAGAGAAATAAGTCTGTAAAATAACAGAAAATGTACTGGCAGTTTATATAGTTTTTGTAATATACCATAATATGCAACACCAGCCCACACATTATATCACTTTATCAATGTTCCATAATGCAATTCAAAACCATAAATAAATTAGGAAAAATAAAAACATGACTCGCATAATATGGAAATCTTCTAATTTACGGGTATTTTTAGTGTATGCAAGCAAATGAAGTAACAAAAAAAGTGGTTGCAGTAAAAGATAATCTTTTAATAAATGTGGTTTATTATGAGATGGGGAGGCTTGAAAAGTTCATTGTTTTTAAAGTGTGTGTATATATGAGCATTATAGCAATTGAACTCAAGAATAAGCCTGAAATTTGCATGATTGTTGTCCTGTGCTGAATCTGGCCAATCATAATGTTGGAGAAACTGTGCAGACTATAAGCCAGCAGCCCTCTGAGCCCTGTTGTGGTTCTTTGATACCACACACGACAGTGATGTTGTGTCTGTGTCATCTAAAGTTTGTCAAAAATTCTAACCGGCATGCACTGCTTAAAGTCAGATTATTATCTGTCTGCACAGGACTGCATAAAGTCTAAAAGGTGCCCTGTAAAGAAAATCTGGATATACCTAGGCATAGTTTAGTGCATGGAAATGGACTTACCATGAGCTGTTTCCTCATTCTGATGTAAATTATGCAAGTGTAAAACCCCAGTGAAAAGCAGGCCTATCAGAACACAATACAGACTTTTATGTTACTCATGGGGCATGTCCTCAAGATTTGCATATACTTTAGGTCATGTTCTACGTCATCTACCCCTGATGAGCAGCCACATCATCAGGAGATCAGCAGTCAAAGCAGACTGATTTGTTGCCAACGGGATCATTAATATGCACGTCCCAGTCTGCATTTTGAGATTTCAAAATAAGAGATAAACGTTATCATTGTTGTAGTGTATCAAACTTTGTCAAAATTTCTCTGTATGTGGGACTCTTATTTTGAAATTGGGAGATGCAGCAAAGTCAAACCCGGCCGTACTAGTTTGTTTTCTATGGGTTATCAAGCGACTACTCAACCAGTCATCACTTTAGAGCTCGACAGAATGCAAAATGCGGGATATACAGATTATAAACTTACTCTGCACCTCCCCGAATAGGCATAATTTATGTTTAATTGTACCTTTTGTTAATTTGTCTTTTTTATTGTGAAATTTGACATTTATTATTTGGGGTAACACATAGACTGCTGAGTATTATGTTTAATGCAAGTTAAGCATCGTGTCTTTATCACTCAGCACTTACTATGATTTTTGTGAAGTGAAAAAATAGCAATACACTTTATTAAACATCATCTTTTTATGCAGAGCTTGACATTAATTCCTGGCTGTGTTTACGTTTACATTATAGGTTCAAAATACAACACAATACATCTCTGTCAGTCTCTTTTGTCTAGTTTCATTAATAATATTATCCACAACCCAACTTGGGAGCAAAATAGGTTACTCTGGTGGTGTATATTAGATAGCTCATTTACTGTAATATTCACGGCCATTCCAAATATGGTCAATTTGGAGCTTCTAATTCTAGAGGTATTTTTTTATGAAGTAATAAATGAACATATAAAACAATTTCTGGAGAGTTTCTTTTAACTTGCTTAAGTCACATACCTACTATGTAGATATCAGAGAACAATTTACGTTATTAAATCAATACAGTATATGGCAGCTTTAAAAATGCAAAAAGGTCGTTGGAAGTACCAATCTTGCTGATAAATTTAATCATTCAATAATACAATTAGCTTAAAACTGTTGATTTATTTAGAAACAAAGCAAGTGACTGATTTTTTTTGAATCGTTGGCTCAGATTTTGTCAGAAGTCACTCAGAAATGAAATCATGCAGGGTTGAAAAGCACAAATATTTGCCTCTGGCTTTGCTTGCGGCATTCTTTGTTATTAGTTAATTATATCTTTTTAAATAATAAAGATGTGCATAGATTATTATTTTATTAAATAATGCAGTGTTTGCATTATTAGACATAAATTTTCAAATGGCTATAAACCTGTATATGACTGTAATTGGTTTCCTCCGAACACAGATATAGTTTTGTATAATAAAACTATTCAAAAATCTGTGTTTCTTGTATCTGCTCTTTGTGTGTCCCTGAGATAAATTCCTCAAGGCTTTTTCAGATAGTAAAGCCATGTGGTTGACTCAGCGTAGAGAAAAAAGGATTTGCCACTTCTATGCCACATTTAATTACTGTTCTTATTACTAGAAAGGCTGATCTCATAATAATCTTCAATAGACACAATTACTACTGAAATATAGTGAAACTTTAAAAATTATTTGCAGTTACAGTTTTGTCTATCTGCCTTATAAATCATGTTTCAGATCCATTTAATTTTCAGTGTGGAGCACAGTCATTGGTTTTTATTAAAAGATCCATTCAGAAAGCAGTTCACATGGTCAGAGAGATGCCTGATATCACTTAAGAAATAAAATTATATTATGTCATAGTATTCTTGACTCATGAAAAAGACAAAATGGGAATAAAAATGAGAACTGTACTAAGATAAATGCTGATTTGAAGAAAAAAAAGTGTGTAGTGTGCTCATTCAAATGAAATAAAACTGTTCTCTTTTCCTAGCTCCAAAATTTGGGGATCAACCCAGCCAACATTGGGTTCAGCACCCTGACAATGGAGTCGGATAAGTTCATCTGTGTCCGGGAGAAGGTTGGAGAACAGGCGCAGGTGGTGATCATTGATATGGCGGACCCAAACACCCCCATCCGCAGGCCCATCTCTGCAGATAGCGCCATTATGAACCCTGCAAGCAAAGTCATTGCCCTTAAAGGTAGGAGATCTAGATTGTTAGTGCAATAGTTATTTGTAGTAACCTAATTGTAATGACTAGTTGACAACAGAATCATAGAACTGATCCAATTGTTGTTTTAAACTAGAACTTAAGTTGTTTTGTTTTCTTAGCATCATTCATTCACCCAGAATCCCTTTTTAGTTTAAATTATGCTATCTATTTCTTAAGCAAATGTTTTTGCATTTTCCCTCATTATAGGCTACATCTTATCTTACAGTAACATGATATGTTGTGTATTTTTTGTCATGCAGCCATAATTGCTTTGTCTTTTTGTTTTGTTTCCTTTTTTGTTGCTGCTTTCTCATGTGTATGCAGACGGTGAGTTAACATTTTAGTACAATGATCTGTGAAAGTTATAATCCTGTTGCTAAAATGAACATCATTTTATGTAGTTGCTTGGCCTCATTGCTTAACCTTGTGTAGGTGTTACTAAAGCCTCCACTTCAAGCTATAAAATGTATTAAATAATGCATGTATACTTTTCATTTAGAAATTAATGTCATATTTGGCCATGACAATATTTTTGTTTATTATTGTTTCTTTATATTCAGAGTGTGTCTTTTGTTAAAACAGTTGTATTGTAAAAGGCAACAGTATTGCTGTTGAAAATTTAGGAGAGGTGTGCCTCAGGGTTTGGACTTAGGCCCCATGCAAATTTAAGCTATTGTGGGCAATGTAAAGACACCACGTTCTAGCATCTCTCTGATATAGTTTACATAAATAAAGACTGTTTAGCCAACAATATACCACATTATTAACTTTGGCTAAACAGGATTTGACTTTCACAAACTTCATAGCTTGAATGTTCACATCATGTTGATTTATGTAGAAATATGTAATCCAGTTTCTCTTTCTGGGGTTTGAAATATTGTTGGGCATACATTTTGCTTTTCTGTTTATATAATTGACTATCATTTTAAATGCTTGCTATATCAAGTAATTCCCTCCACCCTCGCTGTGTAATCTTAAGTCTCAAGTCCATGTAAATGAATCTGGGTAAAGGTAGCCTCCTAGTTTTATTGTTCTAGTGGTAGTTCATAGTCCAGTAGGCTTTACATAGGTTGTATTTAGGTAGCTGTGTGACTAATGCTGTATTGGTGATGTGGTAGATGTTGAATAATTGAATAATGTATGGATATAAATGTATGATTAAATATCAGCAGAATTTAGCACTAAACTCAGAGCCATATGTACAGTTGAGACTTTTTTCATGCTGTGCAAATGGCTAATTTATAGTCATCTCTTCAGTCCTTAGCATGTTATTAATTGTAATTGCCATGTTAAATGATGCTAATGGATGACACAGTATAATAAATGTAATTTTCTGCTTGAACAAAGTTGATTTGTGGCATCAAACCTGTTTGTTTGCCTTTTCAATAGAGGGAAAAAGAGCAGTAAATGGCTTGCGTTGGCGAGTCAAAACAGTTACTGTCATAGCTTAAAACTCGATTAGCTTTTAATCGATTGCTTGTTTGTGACCACAGACCATTTTATTAGCCTATTTTGGGTTCATAATATCCTGTATGATTCAGAAAGTTAATTTCCTGAGCAATATTTAGCCTTGCTCAGCTGTGCTTTTGGCTTTTGTTCACAATGCTTATAAATCTAATTTGCTGCTATTTAGGACTGACTGTGAAAATTTTTAATATAACTTAAAACAGATTTGATTTTCTTGTCCAAAGGTAAGATTTTTAAGCAAGGATTGACAAATATATATTATTACTTTGAGATGTTGTCATTGTCTTCTGTTTAGGGTATTAAGGAATATAGTGCAGGTTTCTGCTCTGTTATTACTGAGACAGTCCAAAATGTGGATGAAAATCCCTTCTATCCTTTTCCCACTCTGTAAAGCTCGCGCTCCCACCCATGTCATGTGATTTGACTGTTTTGGCTGTATTATGGGAATCATCCACAGAGGCCTGAAACACATTAATTTTGCTTCCGTCTATGCATATGGATGAAATTCAGATCTCTGCAGCAATCAGCTTCACAGCAGCCTGCAATCTCACACTAGTTATACTGCAAATTTGAAGTCGGCATGAAATTTACAATTCATCCAATCAATTTTCTAAATGCATGTCATTGATCTTAGCGTGAACAAATCAAACAATCCATATGTTTTTCTTTCTGTGAAAATGATTTCTTGACTTTGATCTTAGGCTGCTTAAACTCCATCTTCGCAAGCTTAATTTAGTCCTGCCTCCATTTTTTGCGTAACACCCACATCTCAAAATTTAATCAGCAGCTTTTGGATGGAACATGTCTTTGCCCCATATATATATTTATTATCTTTTTTCTAGTGTATATATCACAAAATGGAAAACTAGTTTTGCAACTTTTATAGCACCAAAAAATAGGATTGACCAGCAAGCCATTTGAAGTCAAGTTAAATCCCAAATTTACTATATATTGTAATCAGTGTTCATCTTAGCTTTTTTTAATTTGTGTATAATTCAATTGTCTGACTTGGATGGACTGAACAGAGGAAATAATTATTTCTAGCCCCAAAAAGGCAGGGCCTCCAAGTCACACCCATCTATTATGTAATCATAATAGACCAGTGGGAGTTTTGAAGTGCTTACCAGCTAAAATGTAAAGAACTCAAACTCCGGAAACACACTCCAAACAATCTTTTGTTTGGCTTTGCTTGAAGTATTTTGGGACTTTGAGACATATACTAGTCATGTAAATGGCATTCTTACCCATACTTCAATATTTTTTTTGTTTTATTTTGTATTAATGCAAGTATTGGACTTTTTTTGTTGCTGTTTTTGAAGGAACTTGACTCTCTGCCTCCACATCCTGGTCAAATGGTTTTCTCAATCTAGAACCACATTGCAAAATTTTAAAACGCATTTCACGTTAACTTTATGAATCTTTGTTTCATACTGCAAGCTAGGCCTGTCACAATATTCAATATATCGATTTATTTCGCAACACGTGGACATCCCCTCAATCATTTTTGGTGATGCAATATATATCGCCCATACATAAAAACAATTCTAGCAACATTTTAGCTGATTGCGCAGCCTCTTTATCTTTGTTGGAGGTGGCAGTGTCAGTATGGTTAAACAAAACACTATAATATTTACTATAAATTGCTATATTATATTTTCATGTGGGTGCCTGACAAGTGAAAATAGAGGTTACTTTTTCTCTAGTTCTTTTTACCTTGGACATTTTTGTTATTATTATTATTATTATTAATATTGTTTATTTGTTTAGCATATACATTTTCACATTCTGATTCCAATGCCTAATTATTAAATTGTTAACGGGAATATAATCAAAATATTCTTAAGAATAAAATATAGTGTTTTTTTTTAAAAGAGTACTTGCATTATGATTCTATCATAGTGTCAAAATGGTCTTAAAATTACAATAATATCATTTATCACAATACATTTTGGTGCTTTATATTGATCCACAAAACATAGATATTGTGACAGGCCTACTGCAAGCGTTGTCTTAAATGTGTCTGCACACATAGATTAAACAATAAATTCACCACATAGATGAGTAATCTTTTAGGAGTAATTGGTTGGAAGTTAATCAGGTGAGTTGCTGCCAAGTTTTCCTTTCCTATAACACACATAATTCCCACATGTGTGTACAGTAAACCTTTTGTTGAATCAATCTCTGGTGTTTAATTTTGAGTTTGTTCTGTTCACAAATTCTCTCTACATTTCGCTTCTTGATTGCTTGGCTTCATTTGTCTTAACTGCTGAATAAGCTGTCATGGTGGGCTTGCCTGATGCACTTCCATCCATGACTGACAATATTTCTGCCCTGATGTCTTTTGTAATCTAATTCATTTATTTTATGTGTGTTAATGGTAAAATGTTTTCTCTATGATTGTTTTTCTCCTGTTTTCTTCTCAGCTGCCAAAACCCTTCAGATCTTTAATATCGAGATGAAAAGTAAGATGAAAGCCCACACCATGACCGATGATGTTACTTTCTGGAAGTGGATCTCCCTCAACACGGTTGCCCTTGTGACCGATAACGCCGTCTATCATTGGAGCATGGAGGGAGACTCTCAGCCGGTCAAAGTGTTTGACAGACATTCCAGTCTGGCAGGCTGTCAAATCATCAACTACCGCACTGATGCCAAGCAGAAGTGGCTGCTGCTCATTGGCATTTCTGCTCAGGTGTCATAATCATTTTAAAGAACCGTTCTGGATTTTTGGTCTAGAATTATTTTTGGTGACACTTTAGTTTAGGTCACAATATGCAGTATTAACAAACCATCAAAGCATAATAAACTACTAATTAGCTGTTTATTAATAGTTAGTAAGGTAGAAGTTGGGTTTAAGTTTTGTGTAGGATTATGGATGCAGAATACTTTATAACTACTTAATATCTTAATAATAGGCAGGTAATAAGCCAGTAGTTAATAGCACGAAAAATGACCTAAACTAAAGCTTTACCTTGTTTTCCTTTGTCTGTCATTCAATTAAATGTTGGATATTGAATCAAAGACATTTCCCCGCAAATCTCTAAACTATTCTTTCATTTTGTAGCAAAACAGAGTTGTTGGAGCCATGCAGCTCTACTCTGTTGACAGGAAGGTATCACAGCCTATTGAGGGGCACGCCGCTGGCTTTGGCCAGTTCAAAATGGAGGGAAACACTGAAGAATCCACTCTTTTCTGTTTCGCTGTGCGAGGTCAGGCAGGCGGAAAGGTGCGTTTTCATATACATATACGTTTGTACATTCAAGAGTACATCTAAGAATTGACATGCATTATTTTTCATTGCTAGTGAGTAAATGGCCTTATAGCAAAAGTATTACTAACTCATTTTTACTTTAATCAAAGCACAAAAAGGAACTTTGACCTGCATGAGGACATTAAAGAATCAGTCTGTTGTATGTTGTTTATCAAAAATGCAAGCACAAGTATTGCACAAGTATAATAAGTTCACTTAATAGCCACCGGTGTCACTAATAAGAGGTTTCTGAGTTGTGCATATTTACATTTAGCAGGCACTTTTGTCCAAAGTGACTTACAATTGAGTTAATGCATATAATCACTTTAACCTGATATATTTTTTTAATCAATAAAAATACGAGTTATTTAATTACCAGTATTCCCAAGACAGTTATCTAAGAAACATTGGAAGTAGGGCTGGGTGATATGGCAAAAAAGCAATCTCGATTAATTCTTTTCCATATTGAACAATAACGATATATATTTCGATATCAGTTGTTTATTCTTCCAGATTTAAAAGAGTGCCCAACAATGACTGAAGCCACAAATTAGAGGGTCCATTAAATAGCATAACCTATTTTCCCTGGCCGATAATCTTTGGCAGCCGAAAATTCTGAGCATCTCTAATATCAACACACTTCTAGATTCCCGTTGTTGCACATTTTTGCTGTGTGACTCTTAGATCAATATGGAGCAAAAAAGTCCAGAGCTTATCCTTGTTATTTACATCAGTTTTATTGCAATTCGATGTAATATAGTTTATCTACCCAATCCTAATTCGAAGTAGTCTAAATATTTTTCTTTCAAGCATGGACTACAGTTTTTAGTTTCTAGTTTTGGTTTAATGTTAGTGTTTCTTATATTTTTAACAACTTTCTCATTTTTACTTGAATTTCTCATTGATGTCACATTTGAAAGGTGTTTAATACTTCATGAGATTTACTGGAGAATTCATTATTATTATTATCATTATTCAGCTTCACATTATTGAAGTGGGCACACCACCAACCGGCAACCAGCAATTCCCAAAGAAAGCCGTGGATGTGTTCTTCCCACCAGAAGCACAGAATGACTTCCCTGTGGCCATGCAGGTATATGATGATGATGATGATGATGATGATGATGATGATGTTGATGTTGTTTTTTTGCAGTGAAAGAGACCATAATTTGTTCTACTAAACTGTATGTGCTACAGTTTGTGATTAACTAACGCATTATTAATTTAACAGTAATGAAAGTGGCAAATGTTTGATTTTTGGACAAATTAAAGGTCCCATAATATTAAAATAAAGTTTTTTAGATGTTATCAGTACTGTTAGTTTTTAAGATATCTATAAGCTAGTGTGCTCTAAAACTGTGACAAAATCCATGTTTACAAGATATAAAACTGATATAAATATGTAACGCTTGTACTTTGTCACTTTTGCCTAAATTGATCAACGGTTTTATTCACGTCACCTCATACTTCAGTTTCTTATTAAATCATGACTAATCAAATGCTGTCTAGTATGTGACATTCCTTCAAGACACTCGTTTGCTATTCATTTGATGCACTTGAGCTCAACCACTCTCACCAGCAGAGCGGTGATAAAACAAAACACTAATGGCTGTTTTTTTTTTAAATGGTGAGGAGCTACACTATGTCCCACCCTCTGTTCGTGTTTTGGTTGAGATTGCATATTTATGCAAAATGCACATTTCAAAGCACTACAAAGGACTTTTAAGTTGTATAAAAAGTAGCAAATAAATGCTACTCTTCCTATTCATCAAACAATCTTATCTATTGTGGTCTTTTTTTTTTTTGTCACACAGATCAGCTCCAAACACGATGTTGTATATCTCATCACTAAATACGGTTACATTCATCTGTATGACCTGGAGACGGGCACCTGCATCTACATGAACCGAATCAGCGGGGAGACCATTTTTGTGACTGCGCCCCATGATGCGACAGCTGGAATTATCGGCGTCAACAGGAAAGGACAGGTATGTGCTGAAACTTAAATGTAAATGAATCCATGTGGTTTGAATGACATGCATATCCTGAAACTCATGCCTTCTTGAAGCAAATTAAACTTCTAAAAGTGCCACAATATTTACAATTTTCTGGGAAATCAGCCTTCAAATGGCTCACTTCTAGTTGTCTCTGCATATTAAGCTGGGTTAGGAGGATGCGTATTAAACACTGAACTAAATTACACGCTTCAGCTGTAATTAGTGTCAGTATTTCAAATTTCGTGCAGCTGTGTCACTTTGATCCTGCACTGCAAAGCTCTGTGTGCGTTTGCTCGGATCTCCACTCTGTCAGAGGGAATGTAAGGAGGACACAACTCAGCTGATTACCCCAGAGGCAGAACATTTAATACTCCCGTCTTACTGAGACATGGAAACCACCCATCCTTCTTCTGCTTATTTTTCTCTTTTTTTCCCCAATTCCCTTCAGCGAAGCTCAAGGCATCTCATCCTGAAATTTCCAACTGAAACTTGTCGATCAAGGCCACCATAGTTATTAAAGGGATAGTTCACCCAAAAATGATATTATACTCGCCCTCAAGAGGTTATAAACCTTTCGAATTTCTTCTGTTGAACACAAATCCAGTAACCATTGACATTAATGCTTACAGGTATCCAGCTTTCTTTAAAATCTTTTTTGTGTTCAACAGAAGAATCTCAGAAAGGTTTGGAACAAGTGAAGCGTGAGGAGAATTTTCATGTTTGTGTGAACCTTTAAATGGTTTGTTCACTTCAAAATAAAAATTGTCATTTTCTCACCCTGTTCTTCCAAACTTTTAAGAAATTTGTTCTTTTGAGGAACAAGTAATTTTTTTTTTATTATTTGATTTTTTTAATCATATCATCCAAAATTAACCATTTTACAATGACATTTATATTCTACCTCACCGGTGTCAAAGTTTATAATTGGACATTTACCTAATAGGACATTTAATAGTATTTATAATTGGACGTTTACCTTTTTAACATTAAAATATAGAATCTAAATAACCTTAAGTATTTTAGTGTTTATGGCTATAATAATTTGCATTATTATACTGTTATATAATTATTATGGCATAAAATTATCTCAAAATGACAATAATATCACTTACTGCAACAATTTCTATGACAATAAATTCCTTATCGTGACCGGCCTACTCAAAATACAGGGCAAGACTTCAACAAACAAATACAGCTGATGTCTTTTTATAAAGTTTTCTGATGAGACATGGTTATTTTATATGATGAAAATACTTAATTTGGGCTTTTATTAACACATGAACATTAATAAATGATGATAAACAGATTTGGTTAAAAATATTTGCATTTAGTTCTGAAAATGAATCGATATTTTAAATGGTTTGGAATGACACGTGGTTGAATATAGGCATTTTCAAATTAGCAGGTTTGGTTTGATTAAAATCAACAATGACTACGTTTACATGGACATCAGTAATTGAATTAATTGCCTTAATATAAATCAGACAATAATATAATTAAGGTGCTTTTTGAATGTTCTTTTAATGTTCCTGTTTGACATGTTATGGCTCGTTTCCACTGACTGGTACAGTACAGTTCGGGTCAGTTCGGGTCACCTTTATCAGGCTTGCGTTTCCACTGCTAAAAAGGTTACAAAAAGGTACTCTTTTGGTGGGCGTGGTGTACGACAAAGTTTCAGTTAACTCATTTTCGCTCTACAGTAAAGCTGTACAGGTTGCTCACATATCATATGAGAAGCACTTCTCACAAAACAGATGCTTTATACACATAAATACTTCTATATAAATGTTTATTACTAACTTTTCTATGAACATGTTGATTATAACTGCACGTCAATGAGCGAAATAGCCTACTGTAACATCTGCAATTATATTAAATAAATAATTAAATGCAAGATATATGAAGACATACAGACCCTTACAGTCTCCGATATGTTACCAATTACAGAAAAAACTACACACAGCATACATTTAGTCCTTATTTAGGTTCAAAACGACATGAAATACAGCCCAGTCAGTGCAAACCTCTCATGATTAAATGTGTCTTTAATCTTTTTCAGCAGCACGTGTAGCCTCTTGTTAGAAAGGAATTCCGTCTTTCCGAGCTCAAAAAGTTTGTTATTTCAAATATAGACGCGCGGCGAGCGCAAGCAAGAAAGCGAAACCGCTCACGCTTCTGACGGGCTCGTAAAAGACTACGGGGCACAGGGTAAAATCTGCTCTTCCTTTTGGCTTTGTGGCTGTTCATCAAGACGACAACAAGGTTCGCTTGATATATATAATTAGTAATTACACCGTAATCTCTCTTGGTTGTGTATTAAAAACATGGCAGTGTCTTTGTTTTCATTCTGGCTTGTTGCGTGAGCAAATGACGTATCCCTGTAAACCAATAGCGTTCAGCTGCGCGTCTAGCTCCGCCTTTTGGTACCCTTTCTCGTAGGGGTGAAACGGATCACTGTTGATCCGTGATCCATACGGATCACAACTCATGGTTCGGAACGCACGTGACTCGCGGATTAATAATTTATTTTGAATTTATTGGTTAATCCAACATTTATAACCATTGCAGAGAGATCGCCTCCCGCGTCATTCAAATCGCGTACATGAAAGCATTTAGGCTTCCCTGTATCCGGATCTGGCACCTCATTTTACTGATCTCCCTCCTCAACCGCTCTCCTACCCGTCCGCTGTTCACGTTCACATTCTTTCGCGACTCCCCAACCCTCTTCACTTTCGTCCGCGACACCTACGCAACGCTCACTTTCATCTTTGACAGTCCTCCGCCATCCCACCGCCCCAACAACCTCCTCCAAAAAAAAAAAAAAATCACCGTTTAATGAAACATGACGCTGGTGAATTTTTGGCGCTGGTAAAAGGCAATTACATTGTGTAACCAACAGATGGTGACAAACAACCATCAAAATTATGTCACTGAATAGGTTTTCAAAAATAATACACCTACAGTATAATAAAACATTAAGTTTTTTTGTGTGAATTGTTGAATCATTAATTGAAGATAAATGTGATCTGTTGTACAAGATGTTAGATTTCTATATTTAGCATTATCAGCAACAGTAGCCAAGATCATATTTCATATTGAATAATTTTCTTTTTTCAGCTGGATCTTTCTTTATTTTTATTTTATTAACATTACAGATTCTAGGTTCTGTTGTTAAAAAGCAATGGTTTTTGGCAGTAACATTTTTATATAAATGGAAAGCAAATGACATTTGTCTCCTCACTTTTTTGCTGATCCGAAAAATGGTGCGATCCGTGACTAAAAAAACCGTAGTGTGATCCGAACTGCAGATTTGTGATCCGTTACACCACTACTTGCTCGTGTTTGGTACCCTTTCGAAAGGGTGCCGAAAAAGTGGTTCGTACCACTCAGTGGAAACGGCCATATAACACATAATTCGGTTAACGTCATAACCGTCACCATGCTATCCATGTTTCAGGTCCAATTTCAAGCAATTTCATTTTTAATTTTTTTTACTTTAACTGCAGTTTGGCACTTTCACTTTCATTCAGGAACGCATGCCCCATGGGGAAAAAAACCTCCGCATCTGTGGTACTGTGGACTTGGTAGGTGCAGAGAATAGTGTCAAATAGCAGTGTGTGTATAGACTATCCTGTCGCAAATCTCAATGAGAATCCTACACGACGGTAATAGTATGATTAAGGTGTTACATGTCTGTACTGCACTTCAATAATGCGACTAAAATTGGCATAGTCCAAATGTCTTAATCCGATTTCTGTTTAGTTCGATTATGACCTTAATTAGATTAAATTAATCAAAAAATCGCTGTTTACATGGTAGACTCTTAATCAGAGTATTGTAATCGTAATGTAATCGTATTAAAATCTGTAGTACGTTTATATGGACACCAATAATCCGATTTTGATACAGTACAGACATGTACACGTTTTGCGACAGGATAGTCTATACACGGCTGTTTGAAACAATTTTCTGCACCTACCGAGTCAGTGAAGGACCACAGACACCTGCATCGCTAAATCTGGAGGTTTTTTTCCCATACAGCATGCAGTATCAAATTCCATTAAAACAACACTCTTATCATATTGTCTTATTCAGATTAAGGCAAATAATTTGTTTACTGATGTCCATGTAAATGTAGTCATTGATGCAACTGTTTGGTCAAGTACAGTAGTCTTTCTTAAACTAATGCAGTTCAACTGAATAGTTTACAGAACAAAAAACAAAAGCTGGACAATATTTGACCAAAAAATGGTACAGAATGCTGAACCACTCTGTTTTTTTCTCATCATAGTCATACTGTCCAATAAAGTTCATTACAGACACAGAAAAGGCAACTTTTTGCTTCATCGCCTTAATTTTTTTAATTTTTTTTTTAATTGTCTAGAGCTGATTAATAAGTGTAAACAAACGATGAGTGATGACAATTTTCATGTGTGGGGGAACTAACCCTTTAAAACCACATAAATCTCCTAAATATATTCAAAAATGATTTCTCCTTGGTTCAGCATGTTGGATATCAGAACATTGGAGTTATAAATACAAAGTTTTTTCAGTGTTTCAGGTGAATCAACGCTTCTGTCCAAAGCCATTTTCTATACACAATACTCCATTATAAGCCTGTTAATGGATCCCTTGAGCGGGTAAATAATTTTCCAGTCATGCCAGAGAAAGTCTTAATTATGCAGTGGGTGACAGAAAGCCCAATCCAAACCGTGTCACGCTGAACCTGAAGAGCACTGTTACTGCTCTTAATAATACAGAACCTCCACCATGAAATCAACAAAGCCATGCACAACATCACAGAGGTGAATGAGTTAAAGGGGGGCTAATCAACTATATTTGATGACTTTGACTGTGTTTGTGATGTGCAATGTAACATGTTCATACATATTTAAAAATAAAAATTCACATTATTTTTTCACTTTTATTGTTCACCTAAAATAAGCTGTGCTGACTTTATGGATTCTTGAAGCCCCTCCCTCATAAATATGCCATAGACTTTGATTGGTTTGCTGGCCAATTGCATATTTTTTGAAGGAGGGTCTTCTATTGTGTTCTGACTGGCTAACCTCTTTCTCTGTGTTATTCGGAAACGTCTCCCTTGCGAACAGGTTCATGTAAATTTAAGGGTTTATTATGTCACAAGCCTGTCATTTGATGTAGGACTTAAAAAGCTAATTCTGTAAAAGATAATGTCTCGTTTCAATATAAATTGAGCATCATAAATTTGATCTTTGTTTATGCTTGAACAGTAACACTATACTCCAAATAAATGAAGTAATCAAAGACCCATTTAATGCATTGATCATATAATAAAGATTACTTGAGTGTTTGCTTATTGCACTTGGTCAAATGTTACATAATTCAGTTACAAATCTATTATTTAATTTGGTAGCAAGATCATGCACATTATGGATGGATTTGTGTTGGAGTAAATTTCACCCTGATTTGAATGTGATTTATTTAAGTGTAGATAAAGGAAAAGAAATGCATATCTCTCTTCCTGTGGCTATTTCCCCTGCTCGTGTTGGTATTCTCCATCTTCCTGTCCTCTGCGCCACTCAGCATTGGTGGGTGATGAAAAGTCAGGCTGTAACCAGCTGCGTCTGCACTCGTGAGCGGAGTGACCTTGAGAGAGAGCCTTCACTGAAAATAGCTGCAGAGAAGGCAAGAGGGGGTGGCAGGCCGAGAGAGAGAGAAAAAAAAAGTAGCAGTTATCATGTGATCTTGCCGTGGGAGGCATTGACTGGCGTCCTAATTCCTTTCACGTTAACAGAGGCGGAGCCTGTGTGCCAATCATAGCATGCGTAGGAGAGACGCGTCATCAGCTGCTGTGACATCACGCTTTGCCTTTTTGTCATTCAGTCAGGCCTACCGTATGATTTCTGCATTCAGCTACTGTAACATGACTCTCAGTATGTCAAAAGTCTGCTCTGTTGGTTTTAAAGCCACTAGGCAGCTTCTATGGACTATAAAGCAAATAAGATGATGATGAAAATATTTTATGTAAATGGCCTCTGCGCATTATTTTTGTAATTATTAAAAATTACATAGGTTTGGTTCCTGACGAAATATTGCTATTTTTTGTTATTTTTGTTAGTGTTAGTCATAATAAAAATGTAAAATAAAAGCTTTTCAGCGTTTTAAAATCATAGTTTTTTATTTTTAAATTGATCTTTGTTGTTAAGCAAACAAAACGTGTTATCAATGCAATTCTGACATTAGAAAAAAAAACGAATTATTTGTTTTTAACTAAATGATCTAATAGTAATAGCAATGGAATAAAATAATTGTCTTTAATTTATAGACTTTATTCACTTATTATGATTGTTGCCTTCGTTAGTATTTTAAAAATATTATTTTTATATTATAAGTTTTAATAATTAACCAATTTTAAAAGTTGAACGTAATAGAAGAAAATAATTCTTGATCTATTAAATTAAGTTAATAATTTATCAATTTAATCTGTTTAATAACATTAAAAAATATATTTTCTATATCAATAAATTAGTAGTAGTAGTAGTAGTAGTAGTAGTAGTATAGTAGTAGTATTAATAATTTAATTTAATCAATGTTCTATACATTGAAATATATTTTCTATATCAATAAATTATTATTGATTTAATCATTGTTCTATAACATTTTTAAAAATATACTTCCTATATCAATAAATTATTATTATTATTAATTTGATTTAATCAATGTTCTATAACATTTAAAAAATAGATTTCCTATATAAATTATTGTTATTATTATTATTATTATTATTATTATTATTATTATTATATGAATTATCAATTTAATCAATGATCTATAGCATTTCAAAATAAATTTCCTTGGCAATGAATTGTTGTTGTTGTTATTATTATTAATTTGTCAGTTTAATCATGTTCTATAACATTTTAAAATATATTTCCTATATCAATAAATATTATTTTTATATATATTGAAATTTATCAATTTAATGTTCTATAGCATTTTAAAAATGTATTTCCTATATTCATCTTATTATTATTATTATTATTATTATTATTATTATTATTAATTTCTAAATTTAATCAGTGTTCTGTAATATTCTTAAAATATATTTCCTATATCAATAAATTATTGTTATTATTACTATTATTAATAATAATTATTTATTGATATAGGAAATATATATTAAAATATTATAGAACATTGATTAAATTGATTAATAATAATAATAATAATAATAATATACAAATACACAATTATTTTATTATAATTGGTTGCATGTCGTTTTCATTTATTTGTTGGTATTCATCTAAATTTTTTATGCTGTTTTTAAAACTGCTTATCTCTCTTAAGAATCAATGGCTTTTATTATAAACATTATTTACTATTCAGAACAGCAGAGATATTATCTTGTCCATTTACTGACCAGCACAGGGATGTTCTCTGTGCAGATGTTGCAGTTGTTTGGGCTCCTCATCAGGATTGACTCATTATTACTATCATCATCTCCTCAGGCCTTGGGCTTTTATTGACGTCAATGCAGTGTTTTTCCCCCCGTTGGCCACTGCAGCCTCTGTCCGTCACACTCTCGCACACGTATAATCTCTCTTTCTGCTGGCCCTCTCCTTTTCTCCTTCTCTCACTGCCTCTTTGTGGAGAGAAGCTGATAGACACAATGAGCCGCTCTATTTTTACTCCTCTATTTAGTATCTCGGGCTGAACTGACCCATATTGTTGGGGGTGGGCTGTGCGGGTTTAAGCTGAGAGTGATGTGCATCCATGCAGAATAAAGACTGTGACTTTGACCTGCTGTTGCCTATCTAGAACACGCACAGTAGAGCACAAACACTTGCCATATGAGCTCACAGCTGAGATATGGGGATGTACAGTTCACTTTTGAACACCTGTCTGGTTATAAGAAATTTAAACTTTAATCTTTATTAATTGGCAAGACTTTTTAGTAACAATTTTATATGCATTTTTTATAATTAGATTTTTGTATATCTATTTAAATATGCTGTTTATTTTAATGAATCTACTCTTTAACTAATCATAAGTTATTTTAGTCATTTTAAATATTATAATATTTTATAGTGTTATAAAATTATTTACTTTTTAGTTAGGTTTATTTTTTCAAATATTTATTTTATATATTTGTTTTTATTTCTTTTAATTTAATTTTTTATTTAATTTTTTTTTTATTTATTTTTGTCAAATCAGTTTTTATTAAAACAAAGATTCAGGAAAATGGATTCTCTGTTTTTATATTTTGTCTACATATTTTTTTTTTTTGTTTGATTTGTTTATTTAGTTTTTTTATATTTATATATATTTTTTGTCAAATCTGTTTTTATTAAAGACAAAGATTCAGGAAAATGGATTCTGCGTTTTACATATTTTGTCCACATTTATTTTTATTGTTTATTTTTATTTATTTATTAAAATAATAGTATAATATATAAAATAATATAATATTTAAAGCAATATAACCATCTAAAATATGGTTTTAGTGGATTATCAGTGATCTGAATGGACTTAGTATTTTCTTTTTATATTAATGTAACAATAAAATGTTAATATTGACGCTATTTTGTATATTAGCTGATGTAACGCATGCAACTGTTGTTCTTTATGTATTAGTATTTAATATTAACAATTGGAAAATTATAAATGCCGTGGAAATAATATAAATTTTTTATGTGATTTCATATAACTTGATTAAGGCTTAATCTAACCGTTACGATTGACCAGGCGGATGGGAGGCAAAAAGTGTCCAGAAGCCGCTGAAGAAAGTGAAGGGTCATTTTTATTTGGCACAAAGTGAAAAAAATCCAGCAAAAAGGTGAAAAGGACAAAATAACAATAAAGAAAATAAACTATACAATATTTACAAAGTATTTACAGGCTTGTTTAGCTAAATCAAGAAAAATCTGAACAAAATCTGCCAGTAACATAATGTAACCTACTCCTACAACGAGTGAAGGTTTGGGGCTGTTTATCTTTAGCCTCACCCATGGGCTATACCATTCTACACTTTGTAGGGGAACATGTAGACAAAAAAAATACACAGGCGTTAAACAAAAGTATAAATTAATGCAAGTAAATAAATAGGCATACAAAACTCAAAATACAACACAACAGAACAGTGATTTTTATCACTGACCATTATAGCTAACATTGACACATGCAACTTTTCTTTATGTATTAGTATTGAATATTAGGATTTGAGATTAATAAATGCTGTAGAAATATTATACATTTTAATGTGATTTTATACACTTAATTTTTCAGGTTTTTTATTTTTAATAAATTTGCAACAGTTTCAAAAAATCTTTTTTCACATTGTCATTATGGGGTATTGTGTGTAAAATTTTGAGGAAATAAATGAATTTAATGCATTTTGGAATAAGGCTGTAACATAAAAAAAAGTGGAAAAAGTGAAGCGCTATGACTAGTTTCCGGATGCACTGTATAACTTGATTAAGCCATACTCTAACGTGTTATCAATTCATCTTAATATAACATTCCCTCACTTGTCTAGTCAAATCCATGTTCAAGTACATACAGGTTAAGTGTCTATTAAACATCATAAGTCAGTTTTTTGGCTTGTGGATGTCAGCAATTCAGCCTAGTAGCTAGAAATCGTCCTTCCGGGTTTAATATGAGCTGTACCTCCAGAGAAATATAGCTGAACACTGTGCTTTTGATGGGCTTTTGGCAGCGTCCGCTTGTGTCTCTTGGCCAAACATCTACAGTAATAATGTCAGACTTTACAAGCATCTCTCAAACACTCTTCTGGCCGGTCAGTAATTCCTAGAGATCTTATTGAACAGTTTTACTGGAAAAACTATTTAAGTCAAGACACTGTGAACTAACAAAATAGTTCTCACCATGCTTCCCCAGTTGATTGATTGCGTTAAGAATTGCAAACTTTTTGTATTACAAGTTTTCTAAAATGTTATTAAAAATGAGCTCTACTAGTACAAAAATGGAAACATTGGATATCAGATTAAATGTATTATTGTTGTTTTAACATGTTAAAGTCAAAAGTTTTCCTCATGATTTTTGTAGAATTTCTTGTAAAATAAAACATTCAAATATTATTAATGAACAAATGTTATAGTAAATAATAATAATAATAATGCATGTACTGTAATATGAGTATATATCTATGAATAAAACCATGCCATTTGGTGTATATAAGAGGTGCTGAATTAAAGGATATATTTTAATTTACATTTCCGGACAAAAATTGGTCATTTAAATGTGATAAGAAACACTTGAAATGTTGATGGTTTGATATTAGGTAGAAGTGGGGGAAAAAAGCCAAACATCCTTAGATGCATAGTTTTTCCCTGTCTTGCTTTAAGACGTATTTTTCAGAGCCGTAACATCTTGGTTGAAAGTGTACACCTCCACGTCTCATTGCACTCTTCCTGATCATGTTACATACTAGAAGACAGCTTAGCTTCAGCTGATACGAGGTGTTATGTTTTCTCATTAAGGGTCATGGAAAGGGGATATTAGATGGCAGATCAGCTGGAATATACAGGGAGTGCAGAATTATTAGGCAAGTTGTATTTTTGAGGATTAATTTTATTATTGAACAACAACCATGTTCTCAATGAACCAAAAAAACTCATTAATATCAAAGCTGAATATTTTTGGAAGTAGTTTTTAGTTTGTTTTAGTTTTAGCTATTTTAGGAGGATCTGTGTGTGCAGGTGACTATTACTGTGCATAATTATTAGGCAACTTAACAAAAACCAAATATATACCCATTTCAATTATTTATTTTCACCAGTGAAACCAATACAACATCTCAACATTCACAAATATACATTTCTGACATTCAAAAACAAATCAGAGACCAATATAGCCTCTTTTTTTGCAAGGACACTCAAAAGCCTGCCATCCATGGATTCTGTCATGTTTTGATCTGTTACCATCAACATTGTGTGCAGCAGCAACCACAGCCTCCCAGACACTGTTCAGAGAGGTGTACTGTTTTCCCTCCTTGTAAATCTCACATTTGATGATGGACCACAGGTTCTCTATGGGGTTCAATCAGGTGAACAAGGACGCCATGTCATTAGTTTTTCTTCTTTAGACCCTTTCTTGCTAGCCACGCTGTGGAGTACTTGGACGCGTGTGATGGAGCATTGTCCTGCATGAAAATCATGTTTTTCTTGAAGGATGCAGACTTCTTCCTGTACCACTGCTTGAAGGTGTCTTCCAGAAACTGGCAGTAGGACTGGGAGTTGAGCTTGACTCATCCTCACCTCAAACCCGAAAAGGCCCCACAAGCTCTCTTTGATGATACCAGCCCAAACCAGTTACTCCACCTCCACCTTGCTGGCGTCTGAGTCGGACTGGAGTTCTCTGCCCTTTACCGATCCAGCCACGGGCCCATCAAGACTCACTCAAATTTCATCATCAGTCCTTAAAACCTTAGAAAAATCAGTCTTGAGATATTCTTGGCCCAGTCTTGACGTTTCAGCTTGTGTGTCTTGTTCAGTGGTGGTCGTTTTTCAGCCTTTCTTACCTTGGCCATGTCTCTGAGTATTACACACCTTGTGCTTTTGGGCACTCCAGTGATGTTGCAGCTCTGAAATATGGCAAAACTGGTGGCAGGGTGGCATCTTGGCAGCTGCACGCTTGGCGTTTCTCAGTTCATGGGCAGTTATTTTGTGCCTTGGTTTATTGGTTTGGTTTTTCCACACGCTTGCGACCCTGTTGACCATTTTGAATGAAACGCTTTGTGATTGTTCGATGATCACGCTTCAGCTGGGCAATTTTAGGAGTGCTGCATCCCTCTGCAAGATATCTCACTATTTTTGACTTTTCAGAGCCTGTCATGTC